>VXAK01021033.1:5879-36159 GCA_013399435.1 Arenaria interpres
AAAAAAAAAAAAAAAAAAAAGTCAAAGTCCTTAAACTAATAATCACCACCAATACTACACTGTGGGCCCCTTGCTAGCAGCCTCCCCACTCTGGCTCTCCATCTTTGCTCATAAAAAGAAAAAAAATCAAAGGACTGAAACAGGCTTCTTGCTGCTGGGTACCATCACACCATGACAAAGAGGGAATGCATTAGCAAGAAACAGGAGAGGGAAAATTCACCAAATCGCTACTACTCATCAGACTGTTCTCTGACAAGCAATTTCAGAGGCTGCTAACTGGCACATTTTAAAAATTATTATTTTTCACAAGCTAAGTGTAAATACATTCTGAGGCATGTATTCAAAAGCCTATTTATGCAGATTTTTACCCCCAGACTCACTGCAATACCTGAACAGGATGCCAGTTACCATGTGCACTGCTACATATATAAGGGACTGGACCACATAAACATTAAAAACATCAGTGTAAGGCTGAAAAATTGTTCACCATTTATTTCACAGCCATCTATACTGTGGCCTACTCTGACAAACAGAAGACAGACATGACAGTCTTCATCACTTCATCTCATAACTACCATGAATAACATTTTATACAATATTTCTCAGACAAGTTCTACTGTGCCACTGAGGACATTATTCCAAATCTATTGTACTTCAACGGAAAGTAACTAAACACAAAGACACTACCCATGCCTTTTGAAGCCCCTAAGTCTTGATCACTGAAAGTTCAAAGAACATTTATTACTACAGATTTTCTTCCTCCCTCCGCACTGGCTGTTGGTCACTGAGATGAATGAACTTCTGCTCTCATCCAGATTAGCCAGTCTTACTTCCTCCAGATTTCCTTATTCTACTGCCAAACTACACCAGCCAGACTTTTATTCTTACCCAGTGAAAACCTCATGCTTTAGAGCTCACATACTTCTCAACTGTGTAGTGTAGAAAAGCACTAACTTTCCTTTTCAATCTCTCTCAACATTTCCATAAGTTTGCTCACAACTCAATTTTGATAACAGTCACTTCCTGAAGTGCAAATGAGTTCTGAATTTTCCACTCGCTTTTTGTTGCTCTCCAGAGCCAGGCCTTTTTCCAAAATGCTATTCTTTAACAGCTATGTCATTTATGGTATTTGGGCCAATTAGCCTCAAAGGGCGGGGCTAATACCAGAAGTTTAATGCTATAACAATACAATAGAGATCTAGACACTTCTGCTACAGTAATGCATGGGTTTTTACGTTCATACAAAGGGTCTTTGACAAATTATGTTTTACCAGAATCCATAGAATACTCACATTCATAAAAGTACGTGAGAAGACACAGAATAAACTTAGTTTGCATGGCTCCCAAATAAACATATGTCTAGCTCACTTCTCTCATTCCTGCAGCTAGAAGGGAGATAGCATCCACACCTCATATGCCTTTTATTAGCATCTTCTGATTTCAGCCAAATTCAACTCAAAACTTTCTGTGGATGGTGGGGGGTGAGGCGACAGGGGAAGATTTGTAGCTGCATGTTTAAGAAAGAAGCTAAATTCATCACAATGACAGGGGAGAGTGTTGGCAGAGATTTGAGCTATTTATTCTTTTAGGAAAATCCTATAAAGAATGACATGAGGAAGCCTCTATCTGCAGTCTTGTTCATCACACTGGTGAGGAGTCCGATAACAGATGTATGCAGTAGCGTGATTTAGTGCCGGGAGCTGGCCCCTGATGTGTATTAATACAGCGGCAAAGCGGAACGAGCCCCTCTTCATCACTCATCTCTATAAAAGAGGTGGAATCCGAGATGGCCCGATGTTCGGCAGAGCAAGCCCATTTGTTCTGCTGACTGATGGAGCCAGCTCAGGCTGTGTCCTTCACCTCCATGGGGCACTCAGGTTGCAAAAAAGGAGATCACTGAAGCAGGACCTGGTCAACAAGTGAGACGAGAGCAGTTGGACTCAGCTAAGGAGCTATTTAAAGGTGAAGAAATCCCGCACCCTGTGTACCTGCAGCGACAGCCATGGGCCTGAATTCTGATTCACCTGTGCTTCATCTTTTGCAGAAAAAATAAAACAATACAAACATAAAAAGCCTCTATAGTGAGAAAATGAGGCTGTCATGATTCCTAAGGTATAGGAGAACACCAGTATAAGACATTTATGTAGGGGCAAGTAGATGCATGGCAAGGGAGAAAAATCTGTATCTATCTCATCAATGTTTAACAAGAATAAGAGTCTTCAGTTAATCCTACATTACTGCAGAGTAACCCTACATGTTTCTTTAGGCATTAGTAATTCCAAAGTCAGATCACCTTTGAAAGATATAATACCCAGATTTCAGAAGTTTCCAAGTTACATATCCAGGTTGTGCTCCAGCTGCAATTAGGAGGCTGCTGTAGAAAGCCAGCTAGGGCACAGCTTCAGTTACCCAATCATAAAAGTTTCTTTCTGCAAGTCAGTATTGTAGCAAACCCTGTCCATAGGTGTTAACTTTGCTGGGCATATTTCTAAACTGGGCCTAAGGAAGAGGTCTTTACCATTTCTGACCGCTAAAGACCTTTGCAGCACTTTTCTCTTGATGATCACCATAAGCATCCTGTCCAGATTCAGTAACTATACTCTCCTTATTTTGTAATACATACTTTCTCTCCCTCATCTCCCTCCAAAAAACAACCTTTCAAACCTCTGTGCTATTTTCCAGTGCCGAGTTCCACTCTAGATGCAGATTCAACTCTTCAAAAAGTGTTTACTATACAATTTGCCTATTTTGAAACACGTAGGCAGAGAAATAGAAGCTCTCCCTACAGAAAGTGACCAGCAATGCAGTACAGAATATACTCTGAACAATAAATAAATGGACAGGTAACAGAGCACAGTGAGATACTAGCACTCATACCGAGAAAACCTAGTATCCCAGAACTAAAATTTTCTGGCTATGGATATACGATTTTACTAACCCTTTCACTACAGAAGTTTGAATGCCCTGGCATAGATTACTCAAAAGCCAGGCAAGAATATCCTAAATAAATAGTAAATAACAGATGACATTTTTGCTAAGCACTTTTGCTAATTTAATGTTCTTTTATCTTCTTTTTTTTTTTAATACAGAACTTTTCAGACAGTCTAAACCTGTGGCCTGGAGAGCTAGCACAACTTTCTTCCCTGCTTCATTATTTTACCCAGCCCAAGGAAGACATCCAAACTTCATTCCTCCTATTCATCATCAGTTCCTTTAGCCTTCCCCACTATTTTCCCATCACCGTTTTTCCCCATGAGCTTATCCACCACCTCGTTACTGGATTACAACAATAGTTTTTTAATAAACTAGCTGGAAGAACATGGGTTGCTTGATAGTAGGCAAAATATTTCAAGAGGGGGTAGAGTGAGAGGCCAGAAAGTCTACTAAATCCCTCTGTGTTCTGCAGATTAAAACTTCTTCAGATTCTGGTGAATCACTTTCCAGAAATATGCCACATGAAAATAAACCAGCATTTTAATCACTACATCCCCAGAGCAAGAAAAAGAAAAAGGTTACTATTTTCATACATAAGAGTAAGCCAACTCTCAGGGAATAGCTAGTCTCACCCAGTGATGATACAAAAATTGCCAGATTTCTACTCGTGTAAAAGTGGCTCTGGTACCCTTTTTCAGGGTGTTTCTAGACATCGGCTAACGTCAGATCAACAATGAAGGAACACACTGCGTACAGTTATCACCTCCTTCTTACCATGTATTGCACAATTTAGGAATGGTGGAAATAACACCTCATGAAGAAACAGATTATTACCCACTGGAGAGTGAAGCACTGTAAATTATATTAGTTTACCATAGCGGCAGCGTCAAAGATTTGTTTAGTAGGCAGCTTTTGATGCTACGCAAAACCACATGATACTTTCTCTCAAACACATTTCATTAGTTTCAAATCAAGGTAATGCTATTTTTGACTAATGTCACTCTAGCGCTTTGCTCAAGAGGGACACAACTTTGGAAATGCTGACACACAAATTACCTGATGCTGGGCTGGACATGGAGGCTGCAGCTGGCTTTCGTTTCCTCTTGATGTCCTTTGAACATGGTGGTCCCAGGTGTAAACCGGCTTGCCTACAGAGAAATTCAAACAAGTTAAAACTCTGTTCCAGTATTACCTTCCTGTAAGATTCTGGCCAATCACTCACCGAATCCCATCAGCTTCTTAACTAGTAGGCAGCACAAATCAAAAGCTTCTCACGGGAGTTTTGCTCACATTCTTCACTAATATACCATTATGCTCCCATTTTTTTTAAGGGCTCACACACACATAAACAGCTCAGAGGAATAACTATTTCTTAGCCTTTATAGGATCTGGTTTTGTATTAACTTTAAAATAACTCTTTGCATAAGTGAAGATGTGATCAAGCTGTGATATGACACATGTCCTACCATTACTTCTGTACAAGCGTAGCAAATACCTGCAAGATTGCTCTTGGGAAAAATTGCGTGGTATTTGCCCCCTTATTCAGAAATTATTTTGCAACCTATTTAATACTGTAGAGTCATCTTAGAATGTACCTGTATTCCAAATGTCCATGCATATTGTTTCCACTACAGCAGTAAGTTCATAAAGTTAGGAATGCAAAACTGTCTCATGCATATTCAAAATTATGATTTCCTTATCAAAGTGCTATGAAAACAGCTGAATGTAGCTTATGGTAATAAAGCCTCACTGCACCTGTAAACTGCTTGAAAGGCATAATCTGTCCCAGTCACACCAACTATTAAGCCTGAAGCCTACTGATGACCAGTTTCACCATTTGCCAATTAAGATGAAACCTGCGTTATTGGGACTGAATTCAACTAAGCACTCCTCCAAGTTCCAGACATAGGAAGAAGAGAAGTGTAATTCAGAAAAAACAGTCTTGGCAGCGGACCAGAGAACTTTCTCAAATACAATCCATAATGAACGCAAATGCATTATTTAGCAATGACGTTTGGTTCAAACCCCTGCTTTGTCTGAGAGAATGTAGCTTCTTTGGCAAGTTCCTCGGTGACTCTCTGCATCAGATCTGACGCGCACAATGCAGCACTACCGCGCAAATAAAATCCATTACAGATAGTGAGGTCCTTACATGGTGTAAAGACTGGGACCTTATAAATTTCTACGATTGAGTGATGAAAAGCTTTCATGTGTTTAAAGCTTGTCATTTTGTATTTTAAAAAAAATTCTGAAAGTTTACCAAACTTATTTATCAAGTACTGAAACCTTTTACAGATAATAAAACGAAAACTTCATATCTTCATATTTCCAAGCCAAAATCTACTTCAAAAAAAAAAAAGTAGCATAGTTATAATATATACAATTTTAGACACTGAATTTATGCAAAATCAAAGTGTGCTGTTGTAGCTATATAGAACAGTGTAGGGAGTACAAAAAATTTCCTATACCAGCCAAAACCATAAATTGTTTGAATGCTGCCAGGTCTACCTACTTACCTGTAACGCACAACCACAAGGGAAGAAAGGAATATCTACCATTCTGTTTTCTCAATTAGAATTCCAAAGTTCTACAAGAAGTCTACAGTATCTGTCATCTGAAGCTGACATTAAGGAATAGTTTCCAAAATTTTTAAATTCTACTAAGTTTCACTGACAGCCAATTTTTCAAATCTGGGAATGCATATTAATACAACCAGGCACAGAAGTCTCCTGAAAGCATGAACTAAAGGCTTTTGAAAACACTAGTACACCTACAGACTGCATATTCAAATCTTGTGTTTGTACACAGAAGTGACTAACCTCTAAGTGTTTTCACATATGCTAAAAACTGCTTTTGTACATGATTATGACATTGGCTGTCTAGTGTTTTAGCACAGTTCTACAAGGTATTCTGAAATATCTAGGCACACATAGCCCAAGGAAAAGATAGTCTCAATCAAGTGGAACTTCAGTTTTTTGTTTTGCATCAGTGACATAGTATTAGATTACTAACTGGATGACTATATAATTATGTATCTAATAATCCAACTCATTTTATCACATAATAATAATAATAAGGTTCCCTTTTTAATTTTATGAACTTATACCAATATTAGCCAGCTGATCCTTGGTGGAGAATCACTACAGACTAGGAAAGAAGTATGCACTATTATTTCCAAGAGACTTTATGCAATTTTTCCCAGTTCACAAATGTTACAACTAGATTTCAAATAAAAGCATCTGGGTCTCGGCTCCATCTGAGCTCAAACCACATCTACCCTTACCTCACAATTACACAGGGGGTAAAAAAAAATTAAAAAATTAAAACATAATGAGCAGCTCAAAATCTGCTCAAGTACTCAAAGTAAAGGCAAATCATACTCTAGCTGGAGACTAGTAGCAAGGACACTACATCTAGCAGCCCTGACTCTAATACACAAAGGCTCAGACATCATAAATTGTCTCTGTAACATGTATTTCATTCAGGTTTATCCCTTATTGATCACCCACACTTCAGTTAGTAAATCAGGAACCTATTGATTACTCACTGGCTCTGACTGACCTGGTGGTAAAAGTGTCAGTTTCAAGTGGCTGGTGCACTTTACAGACACCATAAATCTGCATACAGGGAATCTCCATGTGGTATGTACCCTAGGAGAGAGAGGAGCAGAAGAACGCAGGCACGGATGACAGTTCTCATTAAGACATAGACAGAAAGGGTGTCTGAGGTATAATTTATGAAATATGCATTTTTTTGGTAGATACCACACTTTTCAATCTAAATTTCTAATCACTAGCTCACATACAGATGCTATATTGCTAAAAGAACCGAATTGGTGAATCCCAGTTTAATAGCAGACTCCTAGAAACACCACCACCAGGGAAGTCAGGGGATGGGCATGTGCAGCACACAACATTGCAGTGGACAGGCTGAAATATAAATTGTGAAAATCTCACTGACAGGCTGCAACCATGAATTAGTTTTTTCTGTCAAAGTTGAATTTTAATAACTCTTCTGAATGGTTTAAAAATTACTCTGAAGTAGAATACAACAGGGCTGAGAGGAAAGACTGAGTGAAAAGGCACATTCGGGCATTACCACAAGCCCCTCTGTGAAGAAGTTTGAAGCACAGAGCTTTGTGGGATGAAAGATCTGGGCCTAAACTGAGAAACTAGAAAGGTGCTTACTCTGTCTTTACTGACTTTCAATCTCTTCTGTCAGGCTTCCATACACTTTCTTTAACATTGCACAAATGAGAAAATAATTGCCGGGTTACTTTTGGACTATGGCTGGTTGATTATAAAAAAGGAAAAACAAAGCCACAGTGCTCAGTCCCAGCTGGATCTGCCAGGTGAGCAGAGACTAATGCAAAAACCTAGTTTACAGTCTAGAGAAGACTGAAATTCTAACCTGGGAAGAGAAAAAGCAGAACACACCTGGAGAGATAGGGCAGGATCCAAAGTGCAGCTATGCTGGTGGCTGCAATATATCCAACTCACATTGCAGCCTCTTCCTGCCAGGAGTCAGTGAACGAAAAATTACACACAGACAGAAAAAATGGTTTTATATGAAAAAAAAGTCTATAGTGTCTGTCTGACTGATGATTTGTAGGTGTGTTTTTTTAAATCACAAGCAAAAGGAATTATCCAGGAAATATGAATTTGTCTCTTTTTCTTAACATAGTATTTAAGGTACCTGATTCTGCATGCAGGTCACGCTGGAGAAGAAGTGGGCTTTACTATGCATAAAGCTGAGATTCATTGCTGTCTCTACTGCATCAGAAGTAATGCTTCCTTTCTCTTCCACATGCTTATTCTGTGTATTCTGTGACTTTTTTTTTTCCCCCTCTTTTTCAAATTAACTGTAATTGCATACACTGCACTTCTACCTCACTCCTACAGTTCAAGGTGATTGACCACATGCAGGACTATACGGCCACAGAAGCTTGCCACTACTTTACATCTACCACAGGGTTTCAACAAGAAATTAGGATTGGCAGTACAATCTGTGGGAGACAACACAGAGCCCAAGCAGACACCAGCCCACAAAGAACCTTACTGAACAGCATTAGGCCCCTGAAGCCTTCACTATCTATGAACAAACGTCTAGGTTGTAAAGTGATGTCCACTTTCTCAAAATTTGGGGTAAAAACAACCTCAGTCTCACAACAGAGATCTCTGAGAAGACCCTACAGAGCTAACTGTGACAGTTTGTGGCCTTCTTGGAGGCACTGCACACTTGGGGGGGTGTGCCTCTGTAATCTCACATCATCCAGCTTCTCTGCTGACAGTCTTTATTCTAACCTTACACCTAGAGGAAGCAAAGCACTTGGATTATTTAGTGAAAGTGTGAGGCAGCCATTAATCTGCTGTCATACAAACAAGGGATGCTATTATCCTCTTGTTAAAGTAAATGTTCAACAGAGACAGCCTTCTAACAAGGATACTGCTACCAAAACTCCACACAACCCAGCTGTTGCTGTTGTGATGCTATACTCCCAGCAAACACAGGCTGAATACAAGGCGCTATCTCTAAACCCCGAGGTGTTACCTAAAGCTGTTGACAGTGGCTTCACAAAATTAATAGTAAAAGCAGAGTTATTTCTTCTCTTTGACTACACAGCCAGCTGGGCACCAAAGTCTGACCTGCACATAGCACATGAAAATCAATAGGAGTTGCTCATCCAGTCTGCACGCAAAGCTCCCGTGCCCACAAGTGGTCCTTGCTGTCACACCACAATGCAGCTACCTCCTGCACACAGCAGAATCTCCTCTGCCCTGTAGAGCCTCACGGGAGAGCTTCTACAGCATGTTTTCAGATTCCAAAACCACTAACAGGTCAGCTCACTTCTTAAATCATTCGAATCTCATAGGTCTTCATGCACCAGCAGTCTCTTCCCCAAGTAAGCATTCTAATGACATAGTAATTCCATTACTAAAAATTTGTGTGTGGCAAATGCAAGTGAACACATTTTTTTCTGGTTTCCATGCAAGCATTCTAAGCAGAGATGATGTGATCCCATATATTGCATTCTGTATTTTCATACTGAATCGCATGATATTCATGCCAGAAAGGGTCCTAATATTTGCCAGACCTGCTGAGTACATGGATTTGATAATGGCAACATGCTTTATAGGAGAAGAAAGCAAAAGCAAGTAAACAAAATTCTGAAGCCAAGGGGATTTTTGACTCCAGAGAATTAGGATTCACCAAAATGGGAACATTAGGCCTCAGACAACTGCATGTGACACTAGGTTGATAGCTGTTCATTGCATGCTTGTCAGAAGAATTCAGTTATATCCTCAACTGGAATATTAGCCAGGCTTTAGCAAAGGAAGACATGAAAGTGCTCCAGCTAAATGGAAAAAGAGTTTAAAAAAAAAATAGGGAGAAAGATGCCTAAAGCAGTTGACAGCAGAAATTTTAAATACAGACAATTTCAGGAAGATGAAGATGTGTGGATAGGTTGCACGGAATGAACTGGAAACTGTCCTGGTCAAGTGGGAAAGTATGAAATTGTGAACATCCGTTCACTCCTTCAACTGCCTCAGGAAAGGCTTGCTGTTGTGGGCAATCTACGTGTTTGGGTAAGAGGCAGAAGTGTCAGGATCTCTGCACAGATACAGAAGAGAAAGAACAAAATTTACTTTGATGAGCATATTTCTAGAGCTAGAACTGGAATTAGAGACACTCAAACCTTTTCACTCTAACAGCACCACCAAAGCCAGGGTATGGAGCAACTGGAAGATTTCTAGGAGACTCACTCTATCACTCACCCCTTTAGATCTTTATCCTGTGTTCCACGCAAGATGAGAGACTTGCTTCTAAACCCAATCAAACTCTAGGTTTACAGTTAATATTAACTGAGAGGACATACAAAGTTATTTTCTTTGATTCATCTGTACTGTTCGGAGATCTCTCTAACATAACTCTTCAAATCTCCACCTTCAACATCTACTTCCCATTTGAAGTCCACTTTTCCTATGACCTTCAGTGGGAACATTTAATTGAGCTTTTCACCCATAACTGTATTTTCAAGACTTAGTAAACAATACTATAATTTATCTTCTACTTTCCTCTCTTATTCTACCTGTTATTCAAATTCAAATTGAAGGAACGTTGGCTGTAGGCTCTACGGAAAGTCTTACCGTGCCTCACAGGAATAACATTCCACTGACCAACAACCTATAACATCTTCCCACTGATAGAGCCATTGAATAACCAAAATCTAACAAGATATTCTGCTTGAGCCTTTACAAAATCCTCATTAGCAGAAGGAGTTCAAGAAGAAAATTCTGTTCAGACCACTCCATTCTCCCAGGGAGGCAAATGGGCAGAGGAGAAAGAGGAGAAGGATCACTTGGGCTGTCCATGCAGGTTTCTACTTGCTTGCTTTTAACAGCCCACATCGTGAAGCCGAAACCTTAACAGACAAGACATGATTAGCAAATGCTTTGTGCTCTTAAAGGAGAGTAATTATAGGCATGTGAAAAAAGGAAGAGATCCCTGAGGTACTCTTCCTTGCATGCCTCCCGAGAGGCAGCAGGGCCATTAAAAATTCCATGATGAAGAGGAAAAACAGCCTGGGAACAGCCAGGAGGCAATACAGCAAATTAATACACCAGTCGTCCCTCGGGAGGACTGCAAGAAAGCAGGAAACTCTCCTCGCTTCACAAAATAAAATTATACCACTAATGATAACAGTCACCACACACACAAAACTGCTTCTAATGATGGGTGTGAAATTCCCAATGCTGTGCATACACTTTGAATGAAATCTCTTCTCATCGCAGACATAAAGCAAGAAAGGTAATCTTGGTAGTGTACAATTTATACAGCCTTTCAAATAAGACTTCCCAAGGAACCCTCCACATAGAACCTTCCTCCCTGACACTGAAAAGCCTGAATGAACACCCCCAATGTCCTCAGTATTCTGGCCTTCAGCTCTGCTTAAACGAAGCAGTGGGTTACCAGTCTTCCAGATGAACTGCACGTCCACATAAACTCCACCAAAATCCACCATTGAGACACAGAAAACATTTCCATGAGAGAGAAAAGAACTCCACCTGGTAACTATACCCCACTGGACACATTCGTGACAGCAGCAACTAAGCAGAGAGAGGTAATCCTGCATGGCACAGTGGGCATCAGTTGAAGAAATTGGATATCCACATCATAGACAGTTTTTTCTCTAACACATCTTATCATTCTCAGGGAATCAGCTCTCGCCGCTCCCCACTTACCCTCCTTGCCTCATCTGCTTCTGACAAATTTCTGAGTTAGAGTTACTCCAGGACGAAGTGCAAGCTATTAGGAGCTTACTAAAGCACACGCTACTGGAACTCACTCCATCCATGGCAAAAGAGGAAGACGTTAACTGCGGCAATGGCTGAACAGCACTTAGAGATCATCTGAACCTACTGTAAGAAAATGGACTACTAATAGGCTTGGTTGTTGAAGCACCTAAAGAACAATTATTGTCAAGAAAACATTTCTGTAAAGGAACAATTTCCTTCTGTGCCTGTATCAGCATCTTTACATAAAGCAAGCACCTCGCACCAAAGAGTTCAATCCTTGCCACATACACGTGGCCATGTAACACAGTCATTCTTTCCATATTTCTTTCTCCTATAGATATTATTGAGCACATTTCACAATAAAATAGGAACTAATTTCTCAGACTACAGGCACTTATAAACACAGCCACCTCTGGACAACTTCTCTGCCAACATTTGGTAACAATTTGTCATGAATCAGTTTGTGAGGACACCAATCACCTGTTCATTAGAGGAGAGAACCAAGAATATATTCATCAGTTAGCTGGACTACATATCCAACAAAACCAAGCGAACATGATCCCTCCAGGTTTAGAAATCCCTTGCCATTACCAGTAGCTTTGGACAGGGCCTTTAATAATTATCATAAAGGTAGAGACTTTGCCCTGTTTGAATTTGTGAGCAGGATTTACCTAGCTCTCCTTTCTGGGAGACAAACTTCTGTAGAGCACTAAGTACAACACTCAAGGCACAAGAAAGGTTATCCTAGCTGTAAATGAAGAGACCAATCAGTCTTCTTGCTTCTCAGGCACAAAACATCCCCGGAGTGGGGCAAAAGCCCAGAAAGAAACCAATTTTTGATGCACAATCTTCTGAATTCTTTTTATTCTCATCCACTTGAATGTTTAAGAGCTGGTTTCTTCCTCCCTCCCTCTTTCCAGCTTTTACATGCTGGCTACAGCAGCATGAGGTCATGGTACAACATCACAAAATTCCCTGCAGAAGCCAGTGGGAGGAGAGGCTTTGCTGGGTGGGTGCCAAGCTTTCGTTCAGACACATACAACCTCAGTACATTTTTCATGCTCTATTTGCTAATTAACAAGGGAAAGAAAGCCATGAAGCTGAAAGTCCAGACGTTTCTTTCAGATTTGGTCCTTCGTACAAACACATAAGCAGAATTGTGTCCCAAGCAAGTCTTTGTCTCCTTGCACAGGGAAAGAGCTCAAGGGCACCTTACCTTTAGACAGTCACCTGCAACACAAGAATGGGAGTCACCTCCAAGGCTAACACTTGAATTTAATTTAGGATTAGTCAGCAGAAGGTGCCTGAATAGCACATTAACCCCAACTATGCAGACTCAAATACACGTCAACGTTTGGCCAGACCAGATCTAAAATTCAGCTATAGCAACAGAGAGAAATCAAGCCATTAGAGGTCACCTCAGGTGAGTTTGAATCTGTCCAGATGGTCTATTTTAGGTACCCAGGATACCAAAATGCCTCAGCATGTCACCCACGAGCCTGTCAGCATTTTCCCTCTCACCTTGTTCCAATTTTAATAGTGGACAACAATACTGTGCCCATTTGTACCTATACAACAAACTTGCAGCAACTCCCTGCGCAATCCAGAATAGGTCACATTTATCTCTAAAAGCACAGTATGTTCTGCCTGTCTGTCATACACTGTTTCATATACTTTAAGTGCTTAGTGTATTGAGACTCTCAAGTAATCAGCATCAG
This sequence comes from Arenaria interpres, assembly GCA_013399435.1. Taxonomy (NCBI): domain Eukaryota; kingdom Metazoa; phylum Chordata; class Aves; order Charadriiformes; family Scolopacidae; genus Arenaria; species Arenaria interpres. The sequence continues at coordinate 18,829 of VXAK01021033.1, forward strand.
TATATTTTATGCTAAGTTTGAACACAGACCTCCTAGGGAAAAGTGCGTTAACTTCCAGGTCCGTGAGTATTGTTCAAATCACATAGTACTGCTGAAGATAACCATGGGAGGAAAGTGACACAACCCCAACAGAGCAGAGCAAGGGAGTTACCTGGCAGTGCAGCGTGCTGGTGAGCATCTTCGGTGGGAAGCATCAGCAAGCACATCCAGAGAGTACAGAGGAGATAGTGGATTGAACTGGAAAGTCAAGAGATTTTATTTAAGCAAAGCATTAAAAGAAATAGTCTCCACCTACAGCTGCTCAGATCTGTTCCCTATAGTTCATACAGTATAAGGAGACCTTTCCGACACATCAAGAGGTGAGACTAGTTAAGAACTGACTCTTGCTTCAGACAAAAGGCTAGCACAGGATGCAACAGCAAACCTGACAACCATCTTCTCACAACAGACAGCCTTGTAAGCACCCTCCTCTTTCAACTCGCATTATTAAAAATGCTGATTGACTAAGATCATACTCAAACAGCTCTACTGCTGCATGCCATGAGCAAAAAGTCTGCCTCCTTTCTGGGAAGCCTCTTGTCTACCTTCACATCGTAGAGAAAAAAGTCACTGTTATGATTGATGCAAGCACAGAACTTCCCACAGAGCAGTTCCAATACTCCCTATGGTCCTGTGTGTCACAGAAACAGACCTCTAGAAAACTCAGGCCCGCCAGGTTTAGTTCACAATGAGCTCCTTCTCCCATCCCAACCCACCTCACAAGCTTTCTTTGCAAACTGCTTAAAACAAATTTCTGAAACACTGCATGGTCAGGCTAATGTTAGATCCTTTGTTAGATATACACTAGACAAATCCTGAAGGCATCAAACCTATGCAAGACAGCTTGTTGTAGAAGACGCAATTCAAAATTTTTTTTTTCTTTTCTTAAAGGTCAGGACAGAAATGGAATAATCTAGTCAAACAACGCATGGAGCAAACTTCGCTCATATGCAAATAGAAGGTTTAGACTAGTAGTTTCTCGGGGGTACCTGCATCACGCTTCCATTCAGCATCTCCTCTTTATTTATGTGTCATATCATAAACAGGAAATTCATTTCCATCTGCTTTGCAAAGTGCTACACCAAACTCCAGAACACTCTTCTTGTATTACTAGGATTACTGAGGCATTTTTAAATAAGGACAAACGAAGAATCCACATCTGTAGCAGGACGCGTCATAAAAGCTACCTGCAACTCTTGAACTCAGTACTAGGCCTTTGCCTTCAACCTTTTTGAGAAGGAAGAGGCACTAGGCACCACAAAGCTGCTATTATCAGGGAGCTCCTCCTTAAGTTGGACTGTTGGTTTACTATCAGTAAAGTAACACCACAGCTGCACAGCAGAGGAGAATCACCAGTAATTCTCCGCAGCTGATTCAAGTTCATTTGAGAAAAGTAATTTATTTTGTTCACGATAAAGCTTATGTAGTTATCATTCTTATCTATAGCAATATAAAAGCGGTGGGTGAAATGCTTTCACTAACAGAAAATACAAGTTGCACAAAAGCCTGAAAATTATTTCTTGCCATATATGCATTTTTAATTTCAATTAAAAATTTTAATTTCAACTCTACTGCTCACCAACCAAAAACCAACATGCAAAGGAACAGAAGGGAGTGTGTGTGGCTCAGAAAACTATTACAACACTGCTCAAATGGAAGAATCTTTTTGCTTTCTGCTATCACAAACCCAAGCTCTTACATCTTAAGTAAAAACCCTCCTAGCACTGAAGCTATGAAAGACTTATTGGAGAAAATAAAACTGCATAGGCAAGAGTTTCAGTTACAAGAATGCCTATTTCTCTTGCTTATCACCTTGTACATTTTCCTGTTACGGCTGCTATTTAACTACAATCAGCTCACTGTTTTTTCCCCTTCTCTGTTGATGAGACTATCAGGTAGAAGCCTGAGCCAAACAGGGCAAAACACTGCATTTAAAAAAAAGAAAAATGTTCCAGTTCTTATGGGATTTTGAGAGGCCAAAGCTCCTCCTGGCAACAGGCATTTTCCCTTCCACTCACTGTCAGAGAGGAAGGCCTACACTAACCTGAAAGAGGGTGATAAACAAAAGGAATTCCTGATCTATTCAGTTTAAGTAAACAATATAATGCCTGAGACACAGGTTGTATTAAAAGCCCAGAAGGCATCAGTTTTCAAAATGAGAAGGGACAGGGCTGCCTTACCTCTTGTGCACAGGCCACAGTGTGTGGGAAATCAGAAGCCAGCACTTTGTTCTTTCTAGAGAGAAGGAAACCAAGAAAATAAAAAAGGTAGAGCAGAGTCAGCTTACCTGGTTGCGATCTCTCTTCCCCATGGATGGCAACCAAAAACTGGAAGGAGGCAGAGTCAGAAGGACAGGCGGAAGCAATGCCAAGGAAGGAATGAACACGTGGCGGGGAGGGAGGAGAGTAGGGGAAGGAAAGAACAGAGATGGAAGGAGAAAGATTAAACATCAGCAGGACTTATATTAAAAACAATGAATTTCAGCTCAAAGGAAGAAAACTGGATACCAATAGCTGGTGAAGGCTGGACCCACTGCACTGCAGTCAAGAGGTGCCACCCTTACCTATTGATTGCTCAACAAGAATAGCATTAGAGGGATGCCAAAGGATAGGCACCATGGCTATTTCTAGTGCTGACTACAATTTGAATACACTAATTGGGGAAGGAGACAGAACACCAAAGAAAGAGAAAGCAATTTCGCGGCTGCCTTGTCAGCATCATTTCTGCAGTCTCGGTATGCACCCATAGCATGACTCCACATACAAGCTTTTTAAATAACATACAGGGCCCAGTTTTCTCACAGTGTGCAGAAGATCTGCAGCTATTGCAATGGCACATTATAAGGGAGGGGGAAAGAAAAGCTGACTGTAACCAAAAGGGCATTTGAGCAGTGTCCACACACTGGGGCAGCCTTATAAACAAAAGGGAAGTCAGTAATTGCAAGAAGAAAACGGAGCAGCTGTCAGTAGAGGACTGTCTCCCATTTCACAGGTCACTGCATTCTTAAGTTACCACCCAGCTCTTCATTCCCTTCAGTCTCAGGAGGGAAGAGGACACTATAGTTCTTCCTCCCCTCCCAAAGTTCTACACAACACTGTTAAGGGCCTTACTCTTTCTGGCGTGGATCGCTAACAATATGACCTAGCCTCTCGGTGCCCAGAGTGCTCATGGAGGTCTCCTGAAACACAAACACAGGTAAAAAGTTGCAAACTCTCACACAGTGAGCAAACATAATTGTTTGTTGCTGCCAACAAGAACAGATCTTCCTCCCACAGGCCACATCCTTTCTTTCCCAGCCCACTCTCAGCTAAACATGTTCACCCTCTCCTTTTAGAGCCTCAACTGAGCTGATTTAACTAACTAGAATGGCAGAAAATCATTGTTTTATTTGTGAAGCTTGGTTTTTATTACTTTAGTGACAATATTTGCTTGCACAGGGGTGCAACAAGGACTGAACCAGTACAAAGTATGGAGCACAAGGATGCAGTAAAGAACAGGGGAAATAACTGAGAAGTGCTTATTTCCAGGTTGCTGGCGTCAGCTGGACCAGAAACAGGCTGAGACAGGACATCACGCTGTCTCACTAACAACGGGGATTCACCAAGCACAGGTGAATACAGGAAAGAGTACGCACGAAGCTTTTGCCCTTTCTGAGAGCAACTGTACAGCAACAGCAGCTGAAGAAAAGGTAGATCTTAGGAGAAAGGACTTGCTCTGGGAGCGTTTCTCCCTGCGAGACACTGCCCTGGTAAGGGCTTGATGCTGGCGTACACGTACACACACAGCCTGAAGCACCAGCTGTTCATATCTGCATAGCAACACCTCCAAGAGAGAAATATACTTTGCAGTAAGGGTCTGAAGATGAGGGTAAAAGGCTTTCACAGATAAGATTCTTCACAGTTTGTGCTAGGTACATAGGCAAATCGCACTCAAAGTTTGGGGGGAGTTGTAGCAGCAGGGGTGAAAGAGGGGCTATTTGTTACAGCAGGAAAATTATTAACTTAAAGTGCTGTAATGTTTAAATTTACGGTTTATTACTGTGTAAATTACAAGCCGTACTTTTGGTAATTAGCAGCTCGCTGGCGGGGAGCTCTGAATGAAACTCATTATTTATGATTACAATTTAGAGAGGGATGGGGAAGGGGGAGCAGTGACCTCCGTTGCAAATGACAAAGATCCCTTTAAGGTGATGAAGATGAATTAAACAAGTAAATATTATCCTTCTCATTTGGATCATTAGAGGTGCTGCCAACAGGCCCTGCCACTTGCAGGTGGCCTGAGGAACCCTACCGAAAGCCAGTCTCTTGCCAGTTGAGGATTTGTATTTTAAACACTGGTTACAACTAAGCAAGGTGAGTGGAAGAAAGAAGGGGCAAACAAGGATCTTTCAAGTGTAACTGAACAGAAGGAAGAAGTCACATTCCCATAGACTCCAGGCCCCTCTAACACACCTTGCTAACGAACTCTCTAAAGCCAGCCAGCGCAGACTATATGCCAATATTTCAAAAGCACCAAGCATATCCCAATAAAAGTAAACCCAAACACAGCCAACACCTTCCTTCTCAGAAACATCTTTTACGACACAGACAGCAGCACTCAACACTCCAAGATCCAGACCCAACTCCTCTTTTACACAGGCATATGCAAAGTATTGCTTAATCCTTTAGGAACAGGACTAATATTTCATTTGTTGTTTGCCCTATGTATAATAAATCTAGTTAATGGCTTTGGGTAACTTTGTCTGCGCTATTGCATATACCGTTTTATTATTCTGTCTCCCCACTAAAAATGCAACAGCTAAACCAAATTCCTTTGGCTGCCATTCATATCAGTCTGCTTCCCTACCTAAAGTTTGGCCTTCCTTCACCTTTGAGTTACCTCTCTGCCCTTGTAGTCTCAGATTATGAGCATACACAAGTGTCATGCCTTCATCATTTTCCCTTACATTCTGTTTAAATCTTCTTGATATTTACGCTCCCTGTCATTCATCTTCAGACCTCCTTTCATACTGCTTTTAGCACTGATCAACTGTCTTTGCCACTCCAAATCTGCCTTAAATTCCACTTAGTCACTCACATCAATTTCTGACAGTCAAAGCAATTAAACAAACCAAACAATAAATGAAACAAAAAAAAATAATGTACAGAGCCCCTTTCTGCAGAAAACAATTCACATTATTATCTTAGAACAGTACTTCAGGACTGATCAGCATTGGAAATACAAAATTATTATCTTGCAAAAGGGAGTACCTTGCCAACAAGCCTCCTCCGACCTTTTCGGAGACAACGCGCAGCAGCTCCTGGAAGGCGATTCAGGCGAGCATGAAATCCTGAAAACCAAACCCAGAAAAACTGAGCCACAAATACAGACGATTCTTCCTGATAAAGCCACCAGGAAAAACAGTTAGTTCAGTGGCGAACCCAGATCCTCTGTCTCTTGTTTCTCAATCTGCAAGAGGTAGATATGCCAATTTATTCACAAATCATATAAAATCCCCATTAAAAAAAAAAAAAGAAAAAGAAGATTCAAGAACATGGGCAGTTGATATGAGTATTTTAGTATCCTCTCCAGTAGTGTAGTTATTTTTAACTGGACCATTAAAAAAAAACAGATCAATAATATCAGCTTAAATTGTGATACCTACGAACAGAATCTACTCTTGCCATCACATCAAAAGTTCTCAAACACGTGGCATTCTTATGGACCTCACCTCTCTGAGCTGGCCGCGAGGGCAAGAGGAACGTGGAATCTGACAGCTTGTCCAAGCCTGAGTCAATCCGCTCCACTTCAGATCGGTGGTCAGCTCCCCACTTAGGAAGAATGTTGGGGACAGTGAATCCTGGAACACATTCTCCTTCATAAAACCAATCACTTTGCTCATCATCTCCTAAAGAAACAGGACAGAATTAGCCACAAGTAACATCAATGCGCCCTGTGACGATCCTACAAAATACTACAGGTAGGCATTTCTGGATGCAAAACAGCTTAAGTCTCATTAGGAATTCCTTCCTGAAAAGCCTTATATTTGTATTCTGTTTCAATGATCTGCAGTAACTATGGGGCTTCACTAAATGCTTTAAACTATCCAACTTATCAGTCTACAGAATTTCCCTATAGAACAAAGCCCTCTTTATAGACCTGCCTAGGGCAGCTTTAGCACTCTGTTGTGACTGCATCTCATCAACCTTAGTTCAATGTTGTGTGATGTCTTATGCACAACTCTTTCTCTGAAGTAATTACTGTGACAGAGGTAGAGGCCAATCATTTGGCATGAGTTACAAGCTGTCACAGGAGAGATTTCACAACAGGAGACTACCAGGCTCACAGAGTAAGCAAAAGGAGCATACTTACTGATTAGAAAGATCCCTAGTCTCCTAAGACAGCAGCGAAGAGGAGAATAGACAACTCTTAGAAATGGTCACTCAGAGTCTAAGCACTAGCCATGCAGTGAGTCTGCCTCAGTCAAGATTTCTTAGAATACGTAAGAACTACAAATCCTCTGCAAAACTAGAGCAGCAGCAACTGAAAAAGAAAGTAAAGTCTCCATAAAGCTGGATCAGTGTAATTAATGCAGTTGCAGGCTAAAACTGAACTGCATCAGACACCATTCATAGTAAATCTGCCTGGCCAGAAATGCCCTGAGAGCAGTAGCATGTGAGCAGCATAAGACAAAAAAGCAGAAAGAGGCCAAAGAACCTGACACACTTAGCTTTTCAGTAGCCCAACTAACAATTGCAAGGTACTTCACCTTGCCTTAAAAAACTATCACACCTGACTTAGAGAAAACTCCCATTTGGGTACCATTGGGTCTCAACTCAAGCATCCCCTCTAACTCTCCTTTCCTCACCAAGTTATATTATCCCTTCCTGAAGTCCATTATGCCTACCAACGTATCTCGACAGAAACAAAAAAAAAGGAAAAAAAAAAAGAAAGAATACAAGGAAAATGAAAAGAAAAAATTCATCCTAGTAAGAATGCTGCAATCTTGCGCATCACAGAAGAAAACAAACTCCAATCAGCAACAGGTAGGACAGTCGGAACACTCCATCTCAAAGCTCTGGTATTGCTCTTCATTTCTGTGACCTAGCACGCTTGTGACAAATATTTTAAAACCTAAATATCTCTACCCACCTTTAGTAAATTAAAACTAAATAATGTTGGATAGTTCTGCCAAATTATCATAATTTGTGAAAAAATATCGCTGCAGTTCTATGAGCCTAGTCACTGTCATACCTCAAATCACTATTTTCACAAAACAAATTTTATCAGGATTATATGCTAATATCACAGTAACTTTCACCATGAGAGATTGCAATGCATTTAACAAAAAAAGAAAAGTACAATCAAATTATAAATTAGGACCATTGTCTGCTCACAGAAGTGCACTGGCAGCTGGAATTGCAAAGACAACTTATTTAATTGACAACTGCAACATATTACACAGCATAACCTCAAAAGAAGGGGCGAAAAATAACACATCCAATTTAAGTACAATGTTATCTTAAATTTCCCATTATTCAGTTTGGAATTGTACTAGAAAACTATTTCTAAGATGATGATTTGTGACCAAAAAAAAAAACAAAGTTGCATGCTCTCTCCACCTCTCTGAAATGAAGAGTTATTGTTTATTTACTTTAGGACTTGAAATTGTCTAAAAAAACGAAAGGGAGATGTTTCTTATTTAACCTGAAAGTGCAACAACAGTTTTTAAGCCGTTTTTACATAACTGTAAGCTAAAACATCTTGGCCAGAAGGCTATTAAACTGTTTTAACTAGGATGTCAAATCTCTTCCAGTACCTAGACAAGGAAGGCTGAAATTGGATTTTATTAATTTAAGTAGTACATTTTACATGTTCTTGTATACCAGGTATCCTACTTCTAGCAGCAGCCAAAAGTTAATGTCTAAAACAGGGTATAAAACCAGGGCAAGTATATAGGGCAAGCATATAGACAAGTGTGTGTGTGTATATATATGTGTGTGCATATACACACACACACTTATCCAGTCTACATCAATCTTGCCTTGGGTGATGAAGTAAAAATTCAACACTTCAGTCACCACCCTGCTTCGTCATCTGATATGCAAGTCATCGCTAATTTCACCTCCCCCAGAACAGTCATCAGCAAAAAGACAGGATAAAAGATTTTAATTTTCTGTTGCTTTTGAAGGATGGGAAGCTGGAAACAGTTGTTTTTCAGCAAAGGTCAAAGCTGATATTAGAAATCCTTACTCTTGGGGAAAGCATTACAGCCACCTAAGATCATAACAGATCAGCCCTACAGCCCAGCATATCATCAGCAAATATGCTTATGTGTCTTCTATCATCATGTTGCCTCGCACACAGATTCCTGGGTCAGTAACAAGCCAGCAGAAGCAGCATTTCCTACTGAGTTACTGATACTACTTCCTTTAGCACTCATATATTCCCAGAAGAGATCTCATCCAAGCCTTAGCTTGTGAAATGTGACAGAATCAGAGTGCACACCACCAGAAGCTGCACAGAATTACAGGTCTCTAGGGTCACATTCCACCTGCTCCAAATGTAATAGTCCTGAGTGCCTATGTGCCTACTACAACCTCTTTCACACTTATTCTGCCATATCCCCCATAAACTGGACACTGAGCTGTCAGTGATAAATAAAACCGGATTACATTCCACACTCCAACCATTTCTACAACGGAGATTGAAAATACTAGGCTCAGCTAACGCACACCAGAGCAAGGGAGGAATGTGTACTTACAGAAATAAAACCCATCACTATTTCCCGTTGTTGTCTTAGTGCAGCCTGTTAGGTGTCTTGTCAGTACTAAATGATTATTATTTTTTTTTCACATCGTCTCTTCCTACCCATAAAAAAACCAACTAATAGATTCAGGCACTAATGGTACGTAGACAACAATTAAAAAACTCATAGAAACAAATCATAAGCTCTGCTCTTTCCTTACGGAGAGCTCCAAAACTCCTCTTGTATTTCTGTGCCCTTCCATAATAATAGCTTCTTATATCTCAAATGTTATGGATCTGATACGCAAAGTATTTCAGCAGGAAGAGTATACTGGTACCAAAATCACACCTTTGTAGCTCTCAGCTGATTTCCCAACTTCTAGCTCCTCCCAGCCATTAGCCTTTCTCCCACACTTCCCTCTCTGTCCCTCTTCAAACACAGATCTTTCTTTGCATTTGTAAAGAAAGAGAAATTCCCCAGCCACACACTAGGAAAATCACAGGACAGTTGTTACCTTGGCGGCCCTCATCATTGGTAAACAGGCCAGTATCACTGCTGCTGCATACACTGCTGGTTTCACTGGAACAAAAAAAAAAAAAAAACCAAAAAAAAATTGTTATAATTGTGGCAGATATAAACCAATAAACACTTTATTACACTTTACTTCTCTGAGCCAAAAATGCTTTACATATCTCACAGAAATTGCATTTCAGACACATGGCTGGCTCTAGCACAGAACGTAACTGCTTTCAGTTAAAACCTAGCAATGCTGCATCACTTGAAAAAGAGTATCCTGTATCTAGTCTAGTTCTAAGTTATCAAAAAGTAATTAATACAATGGTATTTGCCTCCGGTGCCAGAGTTAATAACCCAACTATGACACTGCCTGGAATACTCACTAGGAAATTAAGTGCAGTTAAAAACTCTGTCCTTGGGTCACTTAACAACTACTGAAAATCCTCAGAAATTTTCTACTTCAGACTCCTTTTTCTCAAAAATGTTATACAGTTACATAAACCCCCCTTCAATCTACAGCAACTTTTATTTTATTTGGAGGGAAGAGCAACTGCTACATTCACAATTCTTCAGCCAAATACTTTAGCACAGCATGACTTGCTGCTGCTGAATGTAACCTCGTTACAGCATGCTCTGCATTTGCTGAAGCAGTTACAGGAGACTTAATTCCTGATCCAAAGAATTAAACTAGAAATTAATGTGTAGAAAGCCATCAATTGACTGTAAAGCTGGATGAATATTTGTAGCAGAAGTACATGCTCAGGTCAGTCCCAAGCATCTGATGGCTTTAATGCTGATATTAAATCAAGCCATGGACACTTCGGGCAACACTTCCTCTGATTTAGCTGGGAGATACCAGAACAAGCAGAAACTACTTACTGCCCACCCCCTTAGCACTACGGCCTTAGATGTGAACATCAGGTTTAACTCAGCACTAGAATCAATCTCAGAACAGGGTTAGAAAGCATCTCTGGGTCTAGACATGACTATCAACTGGATACCCCTTGATTCAAAAGGCTGAAGGATGAGGGATCACAAGTTACATCACCCCAAAGAACTGCAGGCACATAATAAAACCCCATTTTGTGAGCACATTATTGGTCCTAGAAAATACACTCTAAAGTGTAGCCAAATCAACTCATCATGCTGGATATCTACAGACTCCACATCTTCATCGCTGTATAAAGGCCATTCAAACTTAAAGGATGAACAGGCTGTACATCATTCCCACATTTCAGTATGTAAGTTAATATCAAATTCCAAATCAATCCATTACAAAGTTTGGCCATCCATTCACCCTCCCACATATACACCATAGCAATTAAGGCCAAGGACTGAGAACCATTCGTTTCACTCCTAGCTCTCCCACCAACTCACTGTATGACCCTGGGTAAATCTCTTAGCGTGTCTGCTTTCCCTTTTGAAAGCCTGGATTAATAGTCCTCACAAGCAGCAGATGCGAGGATTGAGTGACTGCTTCATGAGGTTTTTAGCATCCTCAGAGGAAAGGTGCCTGAGAAAGGAAAAAGCATTAAGTCAAGACTCCAGATCACGTTAACAGTACTTTAAGCATCCTGTTGTACTGAGAGCTCTTCAGTTCCTTATACACACACGTTACTGCCAGTGCTTATTGGAACGAACTTTCACAGATCTCACCCTCTTCACCACCCCTTTTACACTTCAGGGCTGAACACAAACTAGACTCCCACACAAGCCTTTCTGCAGGTCCAGTAAGCACTGATTAATGACCTCCGCTTGCAAAGGAGGCTACTTACCTTAACCATGAAATAATGAATGCTATTGATCCGACAAGCTACTGCTATAGAGTGTTATTGATCACCCAATCTTTGGTTAAAATGGTCCTCATTTAGCAATTTCATTGTCGCAAACACCTGGAGCAAAGCATGCTTATAATTAAATAGTTTGGAGGAGTTAAAGTGAGAGGTGATGGACAGAGATCTCAGGTTTCCCCCATTTATTCTTTTGCCTGAGCTATTGTTTGTGTCAGGAGGGATATTGATTTTCTATAAAAATAAGAAAACAAGAGGCACCGAGGGGCTGCAGAAGGTCAGGCCGGGCTGGAGAAGGAGGGGAAGCTGAACACTCTGTCTTTGTCACTTGCCTTCCAAGAGAGAGGAATTTTTTCTTTACGGAGAGAACTGGCCTCCAATTCATCAGCTTAGCCAGGCTCTTGACTGCCACTGCAGGCTGTCATCGAAACAGCTCCCTTCCAAAGGGTAAAGCGACAACCGCAAACTCAGGATGAGCACTGGGTACACTCCCAGGCCAGAATACTGTACAGGTTTTGGCTGGGATAGAGTTATGTTTTCCTTATAGTAGCACCATGGTGCTATGTTTCGGATTTGTGACCAAAACAGTGTTGATAACGCACTGATGTTTTAGTTATTGCTGAACAGTGTTTTAAGAGTGCCAAAGCCATCTCTTTTTCTCACACTGCCCTGCCAGCAAGTAGGCTGGGGGTGCACAAGGTGCTGGGAGGGGACAGCTGACCCAACTGACCAAAGGGATGTCCCACACCATATGACGTTGTGCTCAGCAATAAAAGCTGGGGGAAATACGGAAGAAGGGGCGGAACATTTGGAGCTACAGCATTTTTCTTCCAAAGCAACTGTTCCACATGATGGAGGCCCTGCTTTCCTGGAAATGGCTAAACATCTACCTGCCGATGGGAAGTAGTGAATGAATTCCTTTGCTAGCACGCATAGCTTCTGCTTTACCTATTACACTGACTTTATCTCAACCCAGGAGTTTTCTCACTTTTCTGATTCTCTCCCTCCTGCCACCATGAGGGAGTGAGCGGGTGGCTGTGTGGGGCTGAGCTGCCTATCTGGATCAAACCACAACAAATACATCAGCATCAAGCCGCTGAAGTCACACGCACTGCCGGGTCAGGACAATCCCCAGTTTGAAAAAGTCACATTAAGAGTTATGGCACTTGAAAGTGGATTAGACAAACTGCACATCTCTCACTAGTAAGCACATCATTCAAAGTGATTTTTCAGACAGCTCTTGTGCTACCCTTTGTTCCGCCCTCAAGCCAAACCCAGACCATTCTGGGAGTACTTAACTTAGACCAGCAAGAGAAAGAACTTCAGCACTCGATATATAATTTGCCTTTGCTTTATTATGGCTGCAGGGAATCTCAAAGCATTAAGGGACAGAAGGGCACACTACTTCTAACAGTCTTAGCAGTTAATTGTCTCCTTTGTACAAATATACCAATGGCTACTTAACTAAAACCACTTGCTTCCTCTGTTGTTTCCACAATCATTTATATATCAGGCTTTGAGTCATGTCATTACCTAATTTAGAACCATCATCATTTCCCTCATCAAATTCCTGCACATCCTTCCGTGTCTCAATTTGTGTTCATCTCTTGGCATGTCTGGCAAACATTTCAAAGATTTCATTTCATGCACACTTTGAATCACAATCCTGCAGCATATCTTCCTCCAGGAAAAGACTGGGTGCACTCCCAGAAGCAAACTATAAAAACTACCTTCTCATTAAGGATCCATATCCAAAACTTTCTCAGTGAATGGGAGTGGGGTTTTGATCTGACTTAGGATGAGGAGTCTCCTAGAAAGCAGGGAAAATGCTGGATATTTCAGCATTTACAGAGACTCACTCCTACATAACAAAGAAAAGCAAGTGTCAGTGGACGGGAAGAAAAAGAGGGTTAAAAAAAAAAAAAAGTTCTGAATATACAATTTATTTTGCCTAAAAACACTTAGCTTTGTGACACTTCCCACTACTAGATGAGTAAACAGTAGTGGAACCAATTCAGTATCAAAGTGTTTCATAAATCACTAGATTACCACAGACTTCTTCCAAGTCCCACAACCTGTATCAGTCACTTTCCCTCCCATCAGCTTGTGATGACAACCATACCATTCTCTCTCCTAAGCATCCAATTTTCTTCTCCCGTCCTCAGGATATGCCCTTGTTATACATCTGTGCAAAGTACTTCTCCTACAGTACCAGAAAAAAACAGCTAGAGCAGAGTGAGGTAAGCACAGCCAGTTTCACTCTGGTGCTAGCAGCAAAATGCTATATTTAGAGCAGCAGAGACCAAAGCACGATCCTTCGCTGCTGCGAGGGATACTCTGCAGTGAGGAGGGTTGTATGTATTTCTCTGTCCAACTTTGACCCTCCCTAGTGAGTCACAGCACAGATCCCACACATGGTGTTGGAGAGGTCAAATATTTCAACCCCTTGCTTTCCAAAGAGAATCGCAAGGATTTGGCAGCAGACGGTAAATGTCATTTGATGCAGACACTTGCACAATAATTAGTTTGAGAGCAAGGGACAACTGAGACAGAACAAAGCAATCTCCCAGCATGGTCCTCAAGTAACAGTCCAGGCAAAGCTGTTTATTTACTCTTCCAAAGGCTGGCACAAATAAAGGCTGGATGAAAGCCTGCTGGTTTAAGTTCAAGTTTGACATGATGGAACAGCCTCTGACTGGTGGAAAAAAAAACCTCAAGGAACACTGTCCATCACTGCCACATCAAGTAAGGGTATCTCTCAGTCCATCACCACTGACATACAACATTCAGGGGCTACTCAGCACATTCCCTTTCCTGGACTACCAGCAAATAGCTCTGAAAAGATAAAAGTGCTTTTAACACCTAGTAGCAAAAAGGCATCCACTAGTCTCTTAAAAAGGCCCACTTTGCACCCACTTTTTAAGGAAAAAAAATTACTACTTTTTTGCTACTTCCACCCCGTAAAAGTTGCATATCAACCACACAAATTCAGTCAAAATGCAACAGCAACCTCCTATCAGGGGGAAGGTGGTCTCCTGTAGCAGTCCCCCTATCAGGGGATCAGGACAGTGAGGGCATATTAAAACCTATGCTTCTCAGTGCCTCCTAGAAAATATCACTGAGAAGTCTGGACTTCCAGCTACTATCCACAAAGCCCTCAATAATCAAGTGCCACTTGTTCACTCTGACAAACCACAGGAGCTAGAACACTTAAATGAACCTTAACATAGGAACAATTATATTGTATCAAACAATTATACTTTCCAAATCCACTGTCCTCTGTCTGATAGTGCCTATTATGATGGGCGCTTTAGGAAAGAATATGAGAACATGACAAATACAGACTGTTCCCTACGTACATTCCTCCAGCTTCTAGCAGTCAGCAGGTTAAGGACTTCCAGAGCCAGATCTTCCATCTGGGCTGTAATGCCTAACAGTCCCTGATAGATCTATGCTCCACATCCCCCTTTTGGACACATTTAAATTTTTGACATCCAAGGTGTCCCACAGCAGAGTTCCAAACCCCATGTTTTATGAAAAATAATTTTTTTGTTTTGTTTTAAATGTTTCCTCAAAGTCTCCTGCTTCCTACAAAATGATAATTAGCAAATAAACAAGTCCATTCACTTTCTGTATGCCATTCATTAAGGAATCTCCTCCATCTGATTCTCAGCAGTTGTTTCTTTTCTAACCTGAAAAATCTCTTTGTACAGAAGCCGCTTATAACCCAGACCTTCTATGGAGAGAATAAAAGTCACACTCAAGGGCAAAACTTCCCAAGAGTGACAAACAAATAAATTCAGACCATGACAGTCACACTTCTCATTTTCATCTCCTGTATCAGATTCTGCCACAAATTCACCAAAGTTCTCCAAAACTGGACACAGAGACATGCCAGCCTACACTGTTTGCACAGGCTTATCCTGTAAGCATTAATTCAGTTTCCTTCAACTTCTTTATCGTCTCACTACATTTTCCCCATAGCTACCCTTTCAGGACCTTATTCCAGATCCAGAGCAGAGATGCAGAACTGCAAACAAGAAGTTTTGACTGAGGATCACACAGTAACCTGCACAGAGGTCACAAAGGGAGATCTGTCCGTTCTCTATTACTAGTGACGGTAAATTCTGAAAACAAGAAACTGAGATCAGTTCATATCAATCACACAACACAAGTGCCAACGGTGGATTTACTCTCCAAACCTCAGGCCACAGGCGTGCTGCTTTGTAGCTGCAGGGCCACAGACATTTCAGAGGGCTCCTTGTGTAACAGAATCTAGAAACGTATCAGCTTGCCAACTTTTCAAGGAAGTGTTTTGGGTTATCATTACAGCATTGACAGGAAAGACTTGAAAAAAATCTACAGTTTAGAAGTAGCAGAGATGTTTCTCCTCTTCAAAAAGAGAACAGCACTCAGTAATTTTGATAAGAACTCCTAAAGACAAGGCACAGAATTTACAAGCAGCTGCAAGCAGAGCGGCCATCTGACTAGCACACGAAAGAAACCAAGATCTCACCATTCCGACATGTTTTCATCTGAGCCCTGTTTCTGTTCATCAGCTTCACACTCCATTCGCTCCTTCCTTCCCCCTTTGCTGAGGAAGGGCCTGTTCTCTCCTGATTCACAAAGGCTATGACCAGATGATGTCCAAGGGGTATTTTCTTTCCAGCGTGAAAGACGCTGTTTCTTGGCTGACTTGAATCTGCAGCCCCTCTCGTAGTTCCATTCTGACACCCTGAGCTTTTGCTGGAGACTGGCAGCCACCTCCGATGTCACACGTTTGACTTTCCGTCGGCGCCTGAGAGGTCGACAGGGTGCGTTCTCTGTAAAGGAGTCTGACTCATGCCACGAGTGTTGCTTGCTCCTCAGGGTGGCACTGAGAGCTGGGTGTCGTTTGACTATTGCCATGTCATCAGAGTCACTGAAATTGGCTGTCAGCACCTCACGGCAATCCTTGACAGCTTCGTCCAAGCTTGATTCTGAGGCCTCGCTGTAGCAGCAGGCATGCTCTGCCTGATGCGTGAAGTCTGAGCGTCGTTTACGGCCCCGTCTCTTGCGAAGTTGACGCCGCTGCTGCCGTGGGCTTAGAGCCATCTCTTCCCATAGCTCATCCAGCTTGTTTTGTTCTGAAGTCTGCTCTAAGGCTGAGGCCAAGTCATGCACCAGTTCATCCATTGGCAATGCCTACTGAAAATGACAACAATTAGCACCAGACATAAATGCTGCTACCAACTGCATTGGGTTTGCGTGACAAGGTTTTGGTAGTGGGGAGGCTACAGGGGTGGCTTCTGTGAGTAGCTGCGAGAAATTTCCCCTGTGTCAATGGAGCCAGTGCCAGTCAGCGGCAAGATGGACCCACCACTGGCCAAGGCCAAGACCATCAGTGACGGTGGCAGTGCCTCTTTAAGAATGGGGGGAAAAATACCCTCTGTAACCGCAGCTAGAAAGAGGAGCGAGAATACATGAGGGACACAGTTTTGGTGGGCAACTCGTGTCCAGCCAGGGTCAACCCACCACACCAGCAAATCACTAGGCTACAGTATGCTATAGTCTTTGAAGCATTAACCAAGTTCCATACTTACTTTGGAGTTGCCTGGAAGAACCCAATGTAGGACAAGTGCTGCTTCTTGTGCTAACACTCACTCCTTCCTTTCGCAAGGGTTAAACCCCTCTTCTAACCATGGCAGCAGAGATCTCACTAGCAGTTCGACCAAGTGCTCTGTGTCTGAAAAGGCCTCAAGGTTGCATCTTTTGTGCTGAAGTAACACAGTCTATTACACATCTTAAGGGCATGAGAGTCTGTAACTAGTTTGCTACCACGTGTCGGCAAGCTACAGAGAAGGGTCAGCCTGCTCGGCAAACAGACTGAGTCTTCCAAAAAGTAGACAAGCAGCAAAGCTGAGAGGAAAACACGCGGTGAAACAGGTACTTTGCCAGCCAGCACCATTTCAACGGCAAAACAAGGTGCGTGGGACCCTGTGCTCCTTAGGACGGGGGTGTATGAGACCGAGCCCAAAAATAATCCCACCTCTTCCCCCTCAGGGCTGTCAGGGCGCCAATATCAAAGCCCTATCCAAACCCCTCACCTCACGACCTCCCTTCTCCCCCACCCGTGCCTTGCAGCGGTGGGATTTCTCCCCCGCACACACACCTTCTTTACCGGGGCTCAGAAACACCCCCCCCCACCACCACCCCCGGTGAAGCACCTGCTGCCCGCAGCAGGCCGCCTCCCTTCGTCCTCTCACCGACCCGGCCATA
>VXAK01021033.1:36341-52311 GCA_013399435.1 Arenaria interpres
GACCCGGTCCACGGTGCTGCGAAGGTCTCGATCGCTTCACGCCGCGGTGGGAGCCATTACAGCTCGATTACCTGCTAAAGGCGGGGGGGTCAGCCCTTGCCACACGCTTACCCTTTCCTTCCACGATACCTCTATACACACATATCTAATTTTTTTTTTTTCTTTTCATAACTCCCGAACTCCTCCGTTTGGCTGCTGGCACGCGCGTGGCCGGCAATTAGTTCGCTCCGAAATAAACCTCTCCTAAATACCTCCCCCCCACCTTGTTATTTTACACGGCACCATCAATAAAGCCAGGTGTGACCCTGCCACTACTGTCCCTTGTATTTCCCATCTTTCGTGTTGGAGGGTTGTGGGTTTTTTTTAACCCAGGTTGGCTGCCTTCATATTCAGGCCAATGCTGGTTCATATTTTTTTTTCACCTTAACGTTTTAGGAGGCAGCGTTATCAAAGGCTTTGCCGAAGTCCAGATGTATTACGTTTGTGGCATTCTCTTCACTAATTTCATGAATTAAGTCAGAGAAAGTAATCAGGTTTGTCTGACGTGATTTGTTCTCTATAAATCTACGCTGCTGCTTATTGCTCTCTTGTCCTTTGTATTTTTACCTTTTTTTTTTTTTTTTCCCCCATCTCCATTTATTCTATCATGTCACCAGGAGCAGAAGTTACTCTGAAAGGGTGATAATTGCCAAGATCACTGCTTGCCTCCCTGCTCCCCCCGCTAAAAGACTGGTACAGCGCTTGCTTTTCCTCAGTCCTCTGGCACCCTCCCTAGTTTGTCGAGATACTTCAAAAATAAGAGAATCCTGGAGTTTGCCATTGATTTCTACACCCCTATAGGACAGTTGTCGTTTCGCTTCACTGAGCTCTCTCTACATGCCGTTTCTCTAACCAGTCCTTTATGTCCGTGTGAGCTGTCATGTTAACGTTTTCATTACCTTTTCGTTCTCTGAGAAATTTCTTTGGAAAAGAAATGTTAACAGAAGAAAAACAGTCATTAGGTAGATCATTTTTATCCCATTCCCAATAGCTGACTTCATTTAAGTTACTTTCTCAGCACCAATTTGTCTGTGAAATTCTGTCCTTTTGCCTTTTTAACCCTTTCCGTGGCAGTAACTCACCCTACTTGTCTGCAGTATTTTGTTTTCCCTGCCGGTCTCCTATTTCCAGTACAGGGGTTTTCTTTTTACTCTCAGATCTAAGAGCCAATCCCTCCTAAAATCTAATCCTGTTTCACCGCTGCAATCCTTTTTCATGCTTCGGGATATAAAACAGCTACAAAATGTCTGGGTTAGAGAGAAACTCCCCTGATGGGAAGGTTATTCTGTAAACATCCACTTCAGAGCTTCTTACCCCTTCATTTCAAGCACTGGGTACTGGCTGCCATTCCAGGCAGGATAACAAACCAGACAAACGATTGTGTACAAGAAATCCTGCGTTTGGATGTCCTGGGGAAACAGCAGCAGATGCTCCTTCTAATTTCTCTTGTTTTCCCTTCATTTTCCCAAATAGTTATTTTATGTTTCTGTTGGTCAACAAACTGTTTTGCAACAGGTATAAATTTTACTTCACCTGTCCAATCTTTTAGCCATTTTCAACACTTGAAACTAAATTTCAACAGATGTTGGCAGCATTTGGCCTGAATAAAGGCAGGAGATCGGTGTGTGGGGTTGATTTTCTGGGAGAGGGCAAAAGCAAAAGGTAGAGCTGCTTATGGAATTGCAAGAGTCCCAAGAACTAAAAGGGTGCAGCAATAGAGCACAGAGAAAAATCAGAAAATTGGGAATAAGAGTTGGAGAAATACAATGGGGCAGTTGGGTTAATCTGGTTTTGAGCAGTTTATGGTATTTCTGTCCTGTCTTACAAGGTTCACTCTGAAGTGGGGCAGTGACCATAAATTTTGAATCCTTGTCTGCATTCAACTTCATCCTGTGTCCCCTGGCAAATTATTTACTCTCTGTGCACTTTGCAGGTTCCCTGCATGGACAACGGGAACTGGCCCATCTTCCCAGCACTAGTTTTGCTCTTGAAGTGCTCTAGCGATACAAAATGCTCGGCACTCTTACCCCGACTGGATTGTTATCGCTCCCTGCTCTTTGTACATCCAGGTTTCTTTTTCCTGCCCAGAGGCTTGGGGTCACGAGTGCTGAACTGCTGCTGGGCCTGGAGGCAGGAGAGGAGATGTTGGTGATGAGGGACATTTCCAAGGCGAGCAGGAGAGGATGCATGTGGTTGCCATGCCTTTGCCCAGCTCCCTATCCAGTGGGCAGCAGGAGAGGTACGGCGGGTAGGACTGGGAGAGGAGAGGGGTCATTGCTCTACCCCAGCAAGCGCTCTGCCTGGTCCCATGGTGCTCCTCAGCAAAACCTTCCAGGGGTTAAAAGGAAAAGAGAGAGACAGAAAGGGGACAAGAGACAAAGGGAGGAATAAAGTCAAAAAATGTGCCGTGAAGCTTCTTGCAGCAAAACGCGGAGAAAGTCATTTCCAACTTCTTTCATCTCGGAGATGAAGCCACTAAATAAAAGGGCAGCGCAGAACACAAGGGCTTTTAATCTGTCTCATCTCCTTCATAATAACTGCAAATTTTCCCTGGGCTCCTGGGAGTGAGCCTCTTTCCTCTGTCTTTGCCTTATCTCCCCCCTCCATATTTCACAGCCGGCTCGGCTCCCCTCACTCGGCTGCCCCCGGCCTAGTCTCCGAGAGGCCTGTGGGAGCCGCCAGCTCCCAGGGCCTCATTGTTCCCGGCTTGGGAGGAAGCTCAGGGAGGGAATTGAAGGCAAGTCAAAGGGAAACGGCATCATCGCTGCTTCATTAATGGGAACCTTTCAGCAGAAAACATATCAGAGCGAGGTCTTTTCAGAGGCAGTAATTAGCAATTTGGAGCCTTCCCCCCTCAGGAGATGCAGCTGCGATCTAACAAGTGGGAGCAGTGCTCGCCTCCTTTTACGCTTCATATTTATTGTTTTTCATTTTCTCCATCTTCCTCCCATTGTCCAGCCTCCTCCTCGCTGCCAGATAAGGGCCCTTTATTAATCGCTCCCTTTTAATTCTTCATTAATGATAATAACTTTCTCTGGCACGCGGAGAGGAGTTAATCTTTCCTGGGTATTGAGAAAGGACAGGGCTGAAAGGGAGGGAGTGAAGAAGTGCATGGTGGACAAGGCTATACCGCCACGTTTCCCTCCCACCCCACCACCCGGAAGGAGTTTCTGAAGACTTTGGCTGGCGAGCTGTGAGTTGCCCATTGGAAAGCCTCGGGCTGTCACTTTGGTCAAGCTGTGTGGGTTTGGAGGGACCTGGCTCAGAGATATGGCCCTTACCAGAAACAGGTATGCTTGGGCCGGAGAGAGAGATTCTCTTTCCATGTCTTCACAAAAAAAAAACCCCAAGACAAACAGTGTCTTGGTGCGACTAATGGGCTGTATCTCCTTGTCTTGTAAGAATGCTGCCTCAGACACCTTCAAAGCCCGTTTTCCCAACTGCCAACACTGTCCAAGCTTAAACAGCACCTGAATGTGGAAAAGAACGGTATCCAGGATGCTCTGCACATGACAAGACCCTCCCTGGTGCTTCCCCCTGGCAGCTGGCAGAGTCTGCCTTGGATTGCTCCCATCCAGAGGTGCCCATACTGGTCATGGGCACCTGTGTGAGGTGACTGCCACCAGGCTGGCTCAGCATTGGCAGTCCAGTGACAAAAGCTGGAGGAGGACGGCAGGGAGGGGAGGAGGCTGTCGCACCCACTGAGGCCATGTGCATGGGACTACATTC
Organism: Arenaria interpres; assembly: GCA_013399435.1. NCBI lineage: Eukaryota > Metazoa > Chordata > Aves > Charadriiformes > Scolopacidae > Arenaria > Arenaria interpres. Next base: position 40,110 of record VXAK01021033.1, read on the forward strand.
AGTGAGTACCAGCCCCAAGAAGATGCTTGGGATGACAGTGCCACAATACCCTACACACTTACAGAGATTAGCTTCTCTTCCTAACGCTTTGTACCACTGGCTTCATGGAAACCCCTGCTAGTGCAGACCGTGCAACTTGATCTTCTAGTAGTAGCCTCAGCACTTTCTAGGTAGCTTAGTGTGCTGCTACCAATTAAAAGTATTTTACTACTACCAAATAAACGGAAAAAAGGGACAAATACTACTGTCACCAGGATAGGTGGCTCCACAAGCTCACTGAGAATTGTCAGATTGGTAACAGTGAGAGATGCTGAGGGAAGGGAACAAACGGCACGACAAGAACCCAGAACCTTCAATGCAGGAGCTCAAGCGCATCAATCAGCTGCAGAGACCCTCACACAGTGGTCCTACCCCAGCTTCACACCCTGGTGTCGTTCCATGGGTGTTGCTGAAGCAGCCAGCCACAGTTCAAATTAGTGATTCCTGTGGCCCTGGAAGCAAGAGTCACCACATGCTCACCTGTGACAGAGGTGACACAACACCATCAGTATCTTTGCGTGCTGATCTAAGGCAACTGTCCGGCAGTGCTGGGAACTCGGTGAGAAACCAAGCTGCTGAGAGAGTCAGGGCAGGAGAGGGGAAAAACAGGCAAAAAAAAATAATTTGCGTTTTCATTTGCTGCGTCTTTGATGTCATTTGCAGGGCAGATATCCTGTCTGCAGTCTTTTAGAGACTGTGGTAGAAAATATCTTTTTCTCTGCAGTCAGTGCTGTCTCTTGGCCCAACATCAGGACTCTTGCCAATGGCTGTGGGGCAGAGAAGGTCAGTTTATTTCTGGTTACTGCTCTGCAAGCATCAGCTGGTGTTTCCCTAATATGCTCTGGTTCTAAAGTGTCTTTGAGGGTGAAGTGAAACTCAGGCCTACATTTATGTTCATCTGAGTAATCTGCTGCCAGCGTCTTTGGTGTTCATTTAATGTGGAATTTGAAGGATACCTGATAGTCCCAATAAAGAGGGATGACCTGTATTTCAGTGTCCTGTGATGGACCTGTGCTTAATTTCCAGTGAACCTAGGACACTGTGGGGAAATGTCTAAAAGAACTTTCTAGCTATAAACTTTAAAGAAAGTGGGGCCAGCCTCTCTGTAAATGTTGCCTTTTAATATCCCAGTGGGTCAAGCTCATCCCATTAAATGTGGGCTGGCTTTTAGGACTTAATTGTTTGACGCCAGTATCTCTACATGGAGGCCAAAAGACTTCACTTGCACACAACAAATGGAAGGGGTTTTCACACCTAACAGCAATAAATTAAATTTGTATTTTAAAACATGCATCTTTTCTTTAGACTCACTGAATCAGACCTTTTCTGGTGTAACACTGCTCCCCTGCCCTGGCAGGCCAGCAGGGTCTATCAAATCCTTTCCTCCACCGTTGCTGCTCTACTAGTCATAGAGATGCTCTGCTTCTGGGACTGTTGCCTGCCTTCACACATCTGGCAGCGGATGGAGACAGACTGAGCTGGAGTGAGAGGAGCCAGGAGGTTTGTGGAACTGGAAGGAAGTGAGAGCCACTTTCCTTCCAATATTGTCTGCTGAGCATTTAATAGAAATGCAGATCCTACCTCGGTCAGGATCGACGGGGACTTCATGGCTGCCAGCAGTCAGCTGAGCAATGACCATGCAGGGTCAGGACTTGTGACAAAATGCCACTCCTGCTGGCCAAGTCAACCTCCTGATTACTGTGGAGAGTACACTGTAAATACAGGTGAGAAGCAACATAAACCAAATATGATTGTTACTGTGACAGGAGAGAGACAAGGCATCACAGATGCAAAGTTCCTCAGGAAAGACATTTAAAAAATGAAGATAAATCAGTTTTACTTGGATTCTTTCATGGAAAAGACATTTAAATATAGCAAGCAGGATGTCAATAATGCTGTAAATTAGAAGCAAGAACTAAATAAAAAGAGAAACTGAACATAAGCAAGGCAGGAACTGAAGAATCACTAAACAAATTACAGGAATCCTTTTAGCCTTACAACTGAAAGCCTGGTCATGACCCTACTCATCTCTTGTCTAGCACGTTTTATTGGGTAATTTTGCTTTATTTGGCAATAGATCAAGTCTTTCTGTAGGACTGGAATGGTCTGGGTTCTTGCTGTGGTGCCTGTCCACCTGCCACTGCTGGTGTAACACCAGTAGCCTCTGAGTCACCCAGAGGAGCACTTGGCAGTCTCCCAGCTGGCCTCAGGGACCCAGATAAATCCCCTGAGGATGCTTTCACGTTCAGAAAATAAATACATTTGCCATGGCAGCAGAGAGGTGGCAGTGGCACCAATGATGCTGGTGAGGGCTGGAACATCATGGATGTTAATGCTGCGTGGCAGGAACTGAGTGCTAGCTTGCCCTCAGCAAGAGCAAGCGATGTTTCAAAAGCTACAGGCCTCAAAGAAAACCAGCACAGCCAAACGTGGCGATCACCCACAAGGACTGGTGAAGCCTCCAGGAGGCTGGAACGATGCCTTTTGCAGTAACAACGATTGGAGGTTTTGCTTCCTGAAAGTCCTCTGTGGAGTCCTTGCTCCTCTCCTGCCGTCCCTGCATCTTGTTGCAGTGAGATTATCTGCCTGGTGGGCAGGAGAGCAGCAGGTCTCGTGCAGGGCATGTCACAAGTCTGCATAAAGTAGGTGAACAAGGGTTGCCAGAAGGCCTCATTGGATGCATTGTCATTCCTTATTCAAGGGGAAAGCGAAGGTGCTCTTCTCACTGGATGTGTGAGTGCTGGGTGTTTCAGCCAGGGGCAGACTCTGCAGGAGTAGCCCTGCAGGTTGGTTGGCATTCGTATGTTGGGCTGAGCCGAATGGATTACTTTTAAACATGGAGCTATTATGCATATGGGACCTATAAATGTTTAGCTTTAGAAATCAACTAAGAGTCACATTTTCTGAGTCACAGGTGTTACTGGAACACAGTTGCATGCAACAGCAGCCAGATCGCTGCCCCCACAGCCAGGGCTCTCCTTTATCTCCATGTACATGCCCATTCCTCCTACCACCACTTGCTTTCAGCACAGCGTACTTGCCTGGTCCTTGCCTCTTGTTGCTCAAGACCCAAGTAGACCTGCTGCAAGCCCCTGTCCCTTGAGCAGATCCTGCTCGCTGACTTACCTGGCTTTTTCATGCCGGGTGCTGTGGCTTTCCACAACCGTTCCCAGCACTACACCCAGGCACCCCCTCCTCCTACCCCGGGGCTGTGGCCGGGGGAGCCTTCGGTGCTGACATTGCCAAGCCTTTCGGAGGGTTGAGAGCACTTCATGGTAAGGAAGAAGGCGGCAGCGTGGATCTGCAGGGAGGGGGAGGGAAGCAGCCTGACAATCCCCTTCGAATTATAAACATATCCTCTTTAAATACATTTCTAAGGATAACATTTGTATTACTGTGTCCTGTGGCTGCTGATAGGGCCCTGCTTATCGCCTCGGTCTCTCCTCCTTTCTCTGGGCCCTGCTGGGAAAGGTCCCTATCTGGAGCCGAGCTGGCAATCCTCCGCCAAGCAATTGTTTCAGTCCAGGGGAAAAATTAATTTCTGCCTATCGTTAATTGAGAGAATTGTGTGGAGAGCTGGGAGGGGGGCTGGAAGGGGGGAGTGGGGGATGGAGTGGGGAAGAGAGAGATCGTGTTATTAACAGTGTCCCTTTCATAACCAAATACCCTGATTTCCATCAGTGAGATGAGAGGCTCATTACAGCAAGAAGGTGATTAGAGAACTTGGAGGAGCTATCGGGCTAAGCAGGAGAGTGGCAGGGAATTCGGGAGGGACTCCCAGCAGAAGGGCAGCTGCAACAACCAACCATCCCCTCTCACCCTCGCTGCCATCTCCTCCACCCCTCCTCTCCCTGTCAGCCCCACTGACCCTCTACCCACATCTGAGGAAAAAGCAACAAAGTTGTTCCAAAGATCAGCAGTTTTAGTGCCTTACATGGTGGCAAAGACTGCACACACGTATCCAAAAGCCCACTGGCATTGTTCAGCTCCTAAAGGCCCAGCTGACAGCTCATCTTAAATGCCTTTCCCCAATGGCAAAAGAAGAGGATGCACAAAAGTGTTGGCCTCCCTCCCAGCTACGTGGGGAGGTCATGCATGGCCATTCAGAGTGTCTCTTATTAGCTCATTCCTCAACAGGTGGCTAAAAGCTAGGACCCCTAGCTGTCTCTCTCACTCACAGAAATGACGTACAAGTGGAAGAAAACTACCCCAGATTGTACTCTGTTCCAGCTTTTGCACCACTTTTTCCATGCATGACTCTTTCTGAGATACTTCCCCTGTTTTAGAGGTATCACTGCTGTGATACAGCCCACCAGCCCCCAAGCCATCTCATGCACTATGTATACGTCTTCATGAATTTACTGTCCTTCAGCTCACAATCATTCCCCTGACAAATAGCTACAGAATCCCCTTGATTCCTGACACTGCTAGAAATAACTTTCTCCCCCTTCGGGAAGGTAAGCAGCCTTGAAAATTCATCCAGCCCACATAAACACCAGGGCATGGGACTAGGATAAAAAGTTGAACTTCTCCTACTTTGCCTGTAAATGATGCAATGACAAAAAGCCCATCGCTTCAATTTTCCTTCTTTTTTCAATATAAACCTTTGGCATCCCAGACAAATTTGCAGTGAACAGGAAGATCATAGAGATTCTACTGAGTTAGAGTAATCCATCTAACCCATTACTCCCATAGTTAATGCTCTAGTTACTAGGATTTTTTTTGTTAGTCTATTGCCAATGTACTTAAGACTGTCAAAAATCCTGTTCTGAGATGACAAAGGGGTCTTTGGGAAGGTCCACACTGGAGAGAAAAGCTGCAACAGAAAAGCTAAAGTGTCAGCTGAGCAGCCACAGGTTGAAAAAAAATTATGGGGACTGAACTTTCCTTTTCCTTTGACAAAAGCCATTCCTGTCAGCTCAGGATGAGGGGCAGATTGTCTCACTCTATAGACTGCAGGAAACTCAATGCAGCATAGCATGTCCAATAAATCGATGTGAAACCAGAAATACTTTTAGAAGGTAAATAGGCTGCTTCTCATGTAGATCATGCAGGAGAACATGAAGGCACACAGAAGGGCTCACTAGCACAGTTTATAGAGTTCTTCATAGTCACAAGAACAACCCCTCCCAACTCCCACCCAGAGAGATCTCCTACCTTTTCTTAGCCTAATCCCATCTACCCCTGACCATGTGTTGAGCTCAAGTAATCTCCAGCTCCTCTGGGGGATCCAGATAGAAAGAGACCCTCCACACAAGGCAAGGCCTTCCATTTTAGTACCAAGTTTTCATTGTTGACAAGTAGAGGACATGTCTGGGAATATATGGTCTTTTGAAAAGCTAGCTGGAGGGCAGAGTGGTCACCAACATCCATTCAATGCTTAGCAATTTCTCTTCATTCACTTATCCACATGGGACAATTACTGGCAAGGAGCAAATTGTTAACAGACAGTTAAGAGTAGGCCCAAAGCCAGACTTCAAAACCTTTGAAGCCAGAATGATTTGTGAGAGTCTGTATATTTAGCCTTTTCTTTTTAACAAAGTGTCCATTTCTTGCTGATTTCTTGTGCAAATCACCAGTAAAATGGAAATGGGGAAGAATGCTTGTCCTAATTAGTTTGTGTGTTGAAATTCTGGGTTACTCAGGTCATTTTCTTCTACAGGTGCTGAGGGCTTTGCCTTGAATTTCTAGTATTGCCAGTCAACTAATTAATAAAGAGGAAGATCCCATATTAATAGTGTCCTGGTTTCATCTGGGATAGAGTTAATTTTCTTACTAGCAACAGGTATGTTGCTGTATTTTGGATTTAGGGTGAGAATAATGTTGATAACACACTAATATTTTAGTTGTTGCTAAGCAGTCAAGGACTTTTCAGCTTCTCACACTGGCCCGCCAACAAGAAGGTGGGGGGCACCCAAGAAACTGCGAGGGGACACAGCTGGGACAGCTGACCCCAAAGCGATAACCCATATGGCATCATGCTCAGCATATAAAGCTAGGAGAAGAAGGAGGAAGGGGGGGGATGTTACGGCATTTGTCTTCCCAAATGCTTGTTACACATGATGAAGCCCTGCTTTCCTGGAGGTGGCTGAACACCTGCCCACCGACAGGAAGCAGTGAATGAGTTACTTGTTTTACTTTGCTTGCATGCGTGGCCTTTACTTTTCTTATTAAACTGTCTTTATCTCAATCTATGAGTTTTCTCACTTTTACCCTTCCAATTCTCTCCCCCATCCCACCCGCAGAGAGCAGCTGTGTGGTAGTTAGTCCGGCTGGGCTTAAACTGTGACAAATAGATAGCTCAGGTCTAATACAACTGATATCAAGGCCAACACAGGTTTCATGCAACCCCTCAGCTAATCTGACCACTAGCCAGAGGGGCTCTGGAGACAAAATATAATAGCACGATAGGCAGCCTGATCCAGGGACTACACACTCCATCCTCAGCAGTTTGACTCAAACACCCTCTCGCCAAACCTTTAGCAGCTGAGACTCCACAGAGGCTGGTAAGCTGGTAGCCTCCAGCTTCAGATATCCAGTCTGAGCTGTCGTTCTGCGCTCACATAGCCCAGGTTTCCTTAAAGTGGGGAAGTCTAGGGCTTGCATCTAAGAGCAAAAATGGTCAGGCATTTGCAAAAGCCTCCACTACTAGCTATTTTCTTCCTCAGGTAGTATTCTGCCACCAACTTTGCAGGGCTGCAGCAATGAGGTCTGAGGAAGAGCTTGTATGGCTGCTTCTCACCCACTCTCTCTCTCTGCATCCCATCAGGAAGCAGAAAAGGTGAGAGACTGCATGCTCAGCCTCCCGCTAAACCCACCCCAATGGATGGCTCTGAAGTGTCAATTATAATGACTAGTGTGGAACGAGAGTGGGAAAGGGGACAACCGGAATATGTAAAAGGAACAGAAAGGGGAAGTGTTTGGGGGAAAAAAGAGCCAAGTAGTGACAGTGAACCAAGGACAGTGACTGAGATAACACAAGAAGATTAATGGGATAGAGAAGAGAGGATTACAGCTTCTCAAACAGGGGAAAGCACTGAAAAAGGGAAAAAGAAGAGACCAAACTTAAATATTACAGTGATATAAGAGCTACACAATCATTTCATTAAATGGGTCACTGAGAAAACAACATGGAAGTTGATAGATGGTATATAAAGAGAGAGGAATAAAATAAAAAGCAAATTAACAGAGAGAAGGTGGGGAACCAAACAGGGCAGTACATGCAGCTCCAGTGCTACTGAGCTGAAGTGACCAATGCTCCTATTTATTATTACTTTCTTGAGACTCACCCTGTAGCTAACTCCTCTTTGCCTCTATGTGTTTGGTCAGTCAGCGTGGGATTCAAAAGGGACAGCATGATTATTTGGACCACTTGTTTCTGTATTACCATGTCCTACTCTAGATCTTATATTGAGTCAGCTATAAAGAAAAAAAGCATAACTGAACCCCACCAAAGCATGTGAGAGTATTTCAGCAAGTAAGAAGAAACCTCCCTCATACATACAGAGCCAGTCCTGCTGAAACCCTTCCTGGTGCTCACACTGCTTGGGCACTGCTGTGGGACCCAGCAGTGGAGAGAATGAGATGAGGGTGAAAGTGCTGAAAATCAGTTCATAGGGCAACCCCAAGATGCTCTGATGATCTCTGGGGTCCCAGGGCAGGGCAAGGTGGGACAGACCCTATACTGGCATATGGAGCATGTGCTTCCCAGAATCTTTCCTCCAGTTTGGCACAGAAAAAATAGATAGGAGATTAGCCAAACTTGTGGAGTGAAGGAGAGCATGACACCTGTAAAAAGAGGGACAGGCAAACAAACAGAGCTGTAAGCAGAGAAAATGAGAGAATTTCAGGAGGAAGTGTCTGAAAAACAGGAATGTGACTACAAAGAGAGGAGAGTAAGGGTGAATTAGACAGAGAGAGATGGAGACACGGGCTGTGTTTGGAGAAAAGAGCATAGGGGGAGAAAGGAGGGGGCAAAGTCCGAGGCACTCAGCGAGTTCAGAACAATCTCCATTCTCTACAGCGCTTTCTGTTTAAAAAAATAAAAAAGGAATGATGGAGAAGGGGAGAGAGTCAGACAAGTTTAATGATGTGTGTTCAAAGCTCAGATTGGAAAAATGACAGAGAAAAGCAGCCTGTTTCGGCTCTAATAAATTGTTCTTTGCTGTAAGAGACGCCTGTCGCAGCATTAATACAGGGCCCTAATACACGGGTCAGGGTTAAGTAATTTTCTCCGGCAACTTAAGCGAATAATGAAGCTGGCAGCGGCTAGTGGCGCAGTGGGAGAGATGGCCCGGGCCGCCAGCACTTTGTCTTCATTTATTATGCCAGCTCTCATGATTTGGGTACTGGCTGCAGCGACGGGAAGCCTCCGCCGAGGAGATATCGCTTCATTTCGGCAAGGTAATGAAAGCTGGGATGGGGGGAGGATAAACCAATTTGCTGGCTGACATGGGAAGGAGTGATTTGCAGACCTGGGTAAGGGAGGGGGGCGACCAAGCGAGAGGAAACACAAGGCTAAACCAAGGGGGGTGCTCAAGGCCCTTCCCTGAGATAATGGCACCATGTGTTTGTGGGGAGGGCAACCGAGCAGGACCATGCAGGAGGGGATGGCAGGGCTAGAGGCTGGAGTGCAGCACGTGTCTGGACCTGAGGGTTTACGGAGTAGGTAAGCCACCAGGAAGAACAGTGTGGTCAGGAGAGGCTGGTGGAGGAGAAAGTGGCATCTGCTCCAGTCCGAGGGCTGGTGGAAGTAGTTGGTAAAGTTGAAGAACACGTAATGGTGGGACAATGGAAGACAAGCGGAGAGCAGCCATATGGTGCAAGACAGGCACAAGCAGCAAGGCGAAAGGAAGAGCAAGGGATGTCATCCTGGCACTATGGGGAAGGGAGAACCTCACAAGCAACTTGTCTAAGACTTAGCTTACTGAAGGTCATCCCCACCGAGCCTATTGCTCTTCTCACAAGGAAAAAACTCCAGATGAAGTATAAGACAACCCTGCAGCCACATCCCTCTCAGGAGAAGAGGCAACTTTTGTCCCCTGCGCTCCATCCCCACCACACGGGCATAGGCAATCCATCTCCAAGCCTACTTCTTCAAAGAAGATTAGCAATGACCAATTTTGAGGCTTAACTCCCAAAACGTGGGTGTCACTTTGAGCAGCCTGGGCATACTGTTTGCATGCTCACAGTCCCCTCTGATTGCCTCTGCACCGCCATCCTCTCTTCTCAGCCTAAGAGGATGCCTAGCATCTAGTACACCACCTTTGTCCCTGCTTTAAAATACCTGCATCACTCAGAACACATCCCTACCTCCTTCAACATCCATGCTCCTCACTCCCAAAACAGCAAAGGGAGTGGAGGCAACAGAGCCCTGGCAGAGTCAGCCCTGGGACTCTTACACTTTCCTTCCCTCCCCCTCCTCTCGATGGGGGTTAAGAATTTCCAATAAGGACCAAGTGTTGGAGGCTTAACACTGCAGTCTCTGGAGAAGCAGGCCAATTTCACACTAATCTTCCCCATGAAGGGAGAGAGCATCGGAAGCAAGAATTACATCAAAGAGAAGTTAATGCTGAGAAGCAGACGACAAAAAGGAGCTGCTTTCAGTTTCAAATGAATACACACAGCTGGATTAAGAGATCAGGCAGCTCAAAGCCTGTATCACAAGCTTTGGTACCCAGGATTTAGTCAGCAGGGAAGAGTTCTGATCTGGGGGCTCTTTTGAAAGGAGAGGAGGGTCTTTATGGAGCACTGCAGGTATTTGAGAAGAGCTAGGTAAAAGACAGGGAGGCTGATCTCTTGGTCTGGCCTCCGCTGACCTCTCCTAATAAATATCATGACAGACAGATAACATGATGGGTTTGTGCAGGCTTCATAGCTCCTGAAGCTTTTTGGTTAGCGAGTGGTTACCCAGTCATTTCCCCCCTGCTTTGGTCTGGGGCATTGCAGCTGTGTGGGGAAGAGCCCTCCAGGTCCCGAACTGCAGACAGTTCTTTCCCTCATGGCAGGAGGTGTGCTCAGCTTCAAATGCAACTAGCAAAGGCAGCTGAGCTCCCTGTAATATAAAACACACCCTCCGGAGGAAAGGAGAGCAGAGGGTGATTGCAGTAATGTGTCTGTTGTCCCATTTTAAGTGGTGGTGAAGTGAGTCCCAGCACGCTCCCCCCGCCAGGAGGCTGACAGGTGTAAATCCCGCGATGAATGAAGGCACCGAGCCCTATAAAGCTGGTGTCTCTCCACGCATCTCCGCTCTGATTGACTTGTCGGCTCTCTAAGGCTGACTCTATCAGCTCCTCGCTGCCTCCAATTCCAGGTGTGATTTAGTTTGGAGATGAGAGGTGACAGTTAACATTGGTACTCGTCAGTGTAGATCAGACACAGTCACGCTGTCTTCTCCTGGCTCACTCCCTTGCCTCCTCCCCCATGCTCCCCACCCCTCTGGTATCTCCCACTCCTATCTGTTGCTCTCATTCTCCCTGCCTATCCTCATCCAGTCCCTCTGCTTAACATCATATCCTTTTGCCTCCCATCACCATTGTCAGAGCTCATCGTCAGTAAATTCTGCCCTTTCTCTTTTCTGTCCTAATTGCCAGTTCTGTCAGACTCCTAATGCCTTCTTCAAGAAAACTTCTCTCATGCAAAGACTAGGAACAGCAGCTTGTCCTTTGCAGTCCCCTGTAAAGCTAAGCAAGCAATATCTAGCAAATAGAGCATTTGCCAAATTTAACCTATTTCTCCATTCATGGATTGTTCACTCAAGTTGAGCTCTCTCAAGTGTATTTGCTGCTTGGAATTCATGAAGCAGTTTTGAGGAATGAATCTGGGCTTGAAGACATTAAAAAAAGAGGGATTTTGCACTTGGTGTGCAAGATTACAACAGAATTGTTTGGTGTGGAAGAGCTCTTTGTAGTCACAATGCTGTAATATCCTAGAACAGCCCTACAATCAACATTTCTGACACAAATGCTCAGACTTCACATCTGGAACTCCTCCTTTATCTAAAATTTCCAGTTCACCAAGCTTTTCCTGCCAATGCTCACTACCTATAATCCTTATGGAAAAGGAAAACAAGGGAAAGGAATCCCACTTTTTACTAGAGCTAATAGTTACAAAAAAATCTTGGTTGTATTCACACAGCTCTTTATCTACTCTATGTCATTCTTGGTCTCCGATTTCCCAATTGTGTTCCGTTTCAGTCCCTAGTATTTTAAGTTACAGGATTCTGTGATTTCCTTAGGCTACACTAAAATGCAAGTGTTCCAGCATCACCAAATAAGAAGTGACTCAGTGGACAGTGTATTGGTTAGGTTCATCTTTTTCAGTTTCTAATTCCCACCATTTTAATTTGCAATAAATTGCAAATAACTTGGGGTAGCTGATTCCAAATGAGGCATAATCTTTTCCTCTTTTCCAGGGGGTGTTGACCCATCATCACAGGCTTCACTGTACCAGAGAGCTTGCTCAGAAATTTGTAGGTTACTTAAACTGGAAGAGACTGAATGGATATTGTAGGATGGGCTGAGAACCCAAAATGACCTTCACAAATTGGAGAAGAGTTCTGGAAGACAGGAGGTGGGTCAACCAGAGCACCACACTCAGCCATCAGGTAGGAATAACACAAGCAGATGCAACTATACAACTAAACAGAAGGTGAGAGACTTGCAGAGCCACATTGCCTCAACACAGGACATATCACACACGTGTTGCACTTGGAAGTGATAGAGGAGGTGGGCTAAAGCTCCCTTAGCATACTCCCTCTCCCGTACATCTCAGCCTGAACAATCAACTACACAATCATGGGTCTGGAGAAGAATCAGGCAGGTAGCAGAACTATAGAAATGGATGTAGCGAGAAACTATGGGTCACAATTTGAAGACAAATTCCCATGCGAAGCTGCTGTGAAATAGCAACCGATGAGAAACAAGAGAACAGCCTGTAAGGCACAAGAACTAATCCTTGTGCTCTCGTTAGTGTAATTAAGGCCTGAGCGGGGCTTCTTGGCCCTTCCTTGTTCCTCTCTAGACACTGAACTTCAAGAAAAAAGGTGGAGGAGACAGAAGGACCCAGGGAAGTTAAGCAGAGGTCTGAGCAGATTGTCAGAGGTCTGGAAAACCTGGCCTGCAGGGAAAAGGCTGTAACTGGATTTGTTTAGTCTAGACAAAAA
>VXAK01021033.1:52355-104922 GCA_013399435.1 Arenaria interpres
AAAAAAAAAAGACTGGAGGAGGCATGATGACAATCTTAAAATACTTTGCAGGTTCCTTTGAAGAGGCAGGGTCTTTGGCTAGTAGGAGAAACTGTAGCCTTAAACTGCATCAAGGGAGATTTAGAAGGCTCAGAGAACTTTTTAGCTGTATGTATAGTAAAGTCTTGAAATAATTTGATTAGACAGGTTGTGGTAACACCATAATTTCTCTTAAAGATGAAGTTAGGTAAGCATTTGAAAGGAATCACACAGATATCTTTGGGCTGGATTAGATGAATTTTCAGTATTCCTTCCTGCTGTATTTTCTCTGAATCTGCAAATATATTGATGACACTCTGCTGACGTGACCGCGACTACCCATTACACATAGTGCCTTCCAGAAATAAACACCCAGCTGAAAATCTGCAGTGGAGCCACATTAGCATGTGAATGATAATAATATGAGGCATTAGCTAAAACCTGTCTATGCTTCCCAGCATGGCTGTGACAAAATGAAGCAGAGAGAAGAGCCACTATACATCTACCATGACACCGCTGAGAATCTGAAGGAGTGTCCCCTTTTCCCTGCATGAAAGGCCAAGATGCGTAATCTGGAGACTGAAGATTGCCTACTGCAGATATTGCTGAGTTTTGTGATTCTTTCTAAGTTTAGGTAATTTAACAATAAATTAAATTCTGAGCTTTTGAGCTTCAATGAGGTGTGACAGGAGTTCTGTCCAGGGCTGGTGAGAAAGACAATGTTTAGAATACAGTTATCCTTTAATTCAGACTGCATGAATAATATTTACTCTAGTTTATTCAGTGATATTTTTCCTCTAACCATAAATTAGTCCTCTGGCTGTCCTTAGAGGAGCCGTACTGGTGTGGCTGTAATGACGTAAGAAGATACTGAGGTTGGTTGGTTCCTTCTTGTCTGGTCTGTTTTGGATTGGTTTAATTTTGTTTATTTCAGGTAGCTTTTGTGCTCTGACATTTATATGTAACCACTCATTCTCAATGACCGGGAGGCACCATGAACAAGATAGATCCCTGGCCTATGGATCACCAAGAATTTCCATCAATTCCTCTGAGAGAGGAATAGAGCAACTTCAACTTAGATATTCACGCCTTGAGTCTGAAGGGCTGTCACCCCCTGTACTGTCATAGAACACTAGTCAAAAACTCAAAGTGGTCCAGCTGGCCACATCACCATCCTCCAAGTACAAAAGTTTAGGGGAACAACTTAGTGGTGGGGCACATATGCCTGTTTCATGAACTTCCTTGTGACACACTGATGACAGCCACTGTTAAAGGCTGGATATTGAACTAGGTGGACCACCTTGCATACTCTACAGGGGTATTCCTGCATCCCTTGATTCTGAGGGCACAGCAGTACAGTACTGTGTGTTCTTCTTCACCACCTTCCCACACATAGTCCAATACTGAAGTTCAGTCCTAATACTGAACTTCATACTTGTCTATAGTGAGAGATACCCATGCTATCTGTGGCTCACCAAGACAGTCTGCGTCATTGAAAACAGGAAATGCTCCCATGTATACTCTTGGAAACTGGAGGTTTGGAGCTCTCACCCCTAGACTAGGGAAGACCTCGATGAAGTGGTTCACAGTTACAAGAAGAGCAAACTAGAAATTCAAGCTTAAGCAATGGAGCCATGGGAAGGCACAAACACAATACACAAGAAAAGTATTTCCAGGGTATCAGAGTTAAGTCAGATCAGAGACAGAAACTGTACAGTCTCCGAAATGGATCTTCTCAGTTCTTGCCCCAAAGCTCATCATCGGTGGAGCCTGACCGTACTCATGACTACACTCACTGCTAAGACATTTCTTAACATCATCTTAGCCTCTCCAGCCCCTATCTGCCAGTCAGCACTCTTAATCTTCCCATTGTCATAACCTAAATTATTTCTCTCATTTGTGTGGCTATGTGACAGCTGTCTTCCTGTTCCATCCAAAATCCTCTTTTCCAGGACAGACATATGTACCTCTCAATCTGTCTTCATCTACTTTTTCCTCATTCTTTGCTCTATTCATCTCTACCTTTGGCCAGAAAGGGGACATTCAAATATATAGCCTGCATGGTGTACCTGAGAGACCTTTTACGCAGGCAGCCTCATCTTGTCCACAAAAGACTCCAGACAGGGGAACTGTAGAGGGAAATGGGCAGCGTTGGCACAAAATACTGGGTGACTGAGCCTGCCAACTTCTGTCAGATCCCACCCAGCATCTCATGCACACATGCATCTCAGTTTTGAATGTCTGAAGGCACTCTGGCCTGTGTTGTGTTGTCAGTGTTGGGATGCAGCAGCAGAGGGAACTTAAAACATTTTAGAGTGGCCAAAAGCCTCTCCAAGCAGAGGGCTGCTTCCTAATCCCAGCAGCTTTTCAAATGCCCCTTCTCTCTTTCTGGAGGCTAAAAGTTCAGTTTAGGGAACAGACCGGGCTTTACACTTCCTAGTTTCTCTCAAAAATGGAAATCCCCTGCCTCCCATAACCCCACTGCCCGCTCTCGCCTTGTGTCCATCTGCTCCCCCTTCCCTGCTCCAGCACCTCCCTCCCCACCTCCAGCCCGGGTGACGATCCATGAAAGCCCCCAGCAGTATGTCACAGGAGTGATAATTACATCCCCCCGCTCGCATCACGCCGCCTGCAGCTGACCTCTCACCCCTCCTCTCTTTTAATCACCCCCTGACATCAGTCACTCTGACAGGGCAGCGGCAGGAGCCACGTGACCTGTCAGCCAGGGGACATGACTTATAGGGCCCGGCTGGTGGACAAAGGGAAGGGAGATAGGCAGCATAAATCTCCAGGGCGAATAAAAGAGAGTGATGGGGCACTCTGCCGGGGCCTGCGTTAGCAGATTCTCGGCCTCTTGTTATTCAGCCCAGAGTTATGGTGATGAGGAAGTGGCCGAGAGTGACACGCGCTGGTCCCAATCAACCTTGCGAAACCTGCAGAGACCTAGAGGAGCCTTAATGTCACGCATGGCTGGAGAGCCTCAACGAGGTGAGCTAGGGCCAGGGGAGAAGCCAGAGCAGTACCCGGCCACCAGAGGCATCTGACCAGCAAAAGCTTCAGCTGTCAGAGCAACGCACTAAGTCACACAGAACAAGGACAGAGGACCCCAGAGTTGTACTTCATCTCTGAGCATGACTGCAGCAGAATTTGCGCATCAGAGCCCCCACCACTGGCTCAGGACACAGGTTTCTCCCCAGCTGGCACATTCCTCCAAGCTCCCCACCAGTCATCTGCTGACCTGCAGGCTCCCCTGCCATACACCTCCTTTCCACCAGCTCCCTTATCATCACCTGTTGCTTAGTAGGATGAAATCACTAGTGCAACAGTTAGCTGCTGCCATTATAAAGATACAGAACATCTGGGGTTTGCACCAAGGAGCAGTCCCCTATTGCTGCTCTACTGTGACAGAATTGCTCCTCCTGGAACTGCAGAGGCCTTTCTGTTCTGTACAGGGCACAGGAGGGATTGTGGGCCACTAAAACCTGCTATGTTGGGTGCTGCAGTGGACGAAGGGCACCAGAAGGACCCATCTGGATTGTCAACTCCATCTTATGACAGCCACCACCCAGAGTCTCTACAGGTCATCTTGTCCCCCTCATCCATATATTTCTCAGGAGAATAAATGCAAGGGAGTGGCAAGTGGCTGATGTCCCCAGTAGTGCTGTAACTCCCCTAGTACCACACCTTCAGAGAAGGTAAGTCCAGGAGCTTTAACCCAGAAGGTGTAGAAAGGAGAAGGAAGCCCAGAGTTAAGAACTGGAGGCAGTTTTGAATATAGTAGAAGGGGAAACTAATTTTTTTTTGGGAGGGGGAAACACCTGGGAGGAAGATAGGTAAATTTTCTTTCATTTGTTTGAAAACTGAAAGTCCTGTCTGAAATTGTAGCTCTTCAGCTGACAGCTAAAAACATCAATTACTTTCCCTTGTGCTTTGAGAAGCAAAGTAATGAAGCCCATTTTCAACATTGGGTGCAATTGTTTCTGACAACACAAGAAAGGTAAAGCCCAGTAACTAGGAGGGGTTTGGCTCCATAAACATCTCTATCTGGGAAGCACCATGTCTTAGGTGCTCAGAAATGTGAAAGCACTGGGGGCAGAGCAGGGGCACTGTGCACACCTCTTACACTGATGCCTTGTCCCCATCCTGTCCTTTGCTGGCAGTAGCTCCGCTCACCTTCAGGTCCCATCTGCACAGTGAAAACACCAAAGCCAGCTACCAATGTTGGTTGTTCATGCTATGCATAAGCACCACCTTTGACCATCTCCTCTCGCACTTCCCTGAGACCTGCAAACTCACAGCACTTGTAGCACATATCCTCTCATTTTAAAGAAATGCCAGAGGTGGGTCCAGGCAGTGATGGAGGAAGGTCTGCTTGTGCTATTCCCTGGGCAAGGCCTGCTCTTGTATGCCAAGATGTCCCCACTCATGTCCCAGTCTAGAGGCCCCAGACAGGGGGGCAAACCATGTACAAACCATACAGATCAGTGCTGCTAGTCACAGCTGAATGAGGGGGAGAGGAGGCGTGCCAAGACCTGCTCTTAGACCAAGCAGACAGCTCAGGACAACCACAGCAGCACCCTACACATATCATGTGCCCTCCTCCCCCAGCAAGTGCCCACTGCTGCTGCCCTCCTCCGTTTTCCCCATCTCTGCCTGCAGCCCCCACACAGCACAAGGCAGGGAGGTCTGCCTCCTGCACAGAAGAGACTTCATCTAAGCTGGAACCTGGAAGCAAAACTGCTCAGCCCTGGAAAAGTGACGGAACAGAGCCCCACATCACCCTCTCTATCCTTCCCAAAGGCCTCCTCACCACCAGCACCTTCCCTCTGGGCCGAGAGGGAAGCCCTGCAGCCCACAGCCTCCTCACCAGCTGGGTCCTAGCCTCCCAGACAGGAGCACACAGCTCCCTACCCTCCTCCCCCCCATCTGCCTTTTAACGATGATGGAAGCTGCTGTCAGCATGCAGCGACAGTAATAAACACTCTTCTTAATAACACAGGGTGTCCCTCTTATTAAAATGAATAGACTTCGGTGGCGAAGCCAGGCTGCCTGCCTCGCAGCCTGGTGTGGACAGCAGCCCTCAAGCAGAGCAGTTTATCTGCTGTAATTACTACAGCAGCTTCAGCTCCAGGACGTTCCTGGTTACGGCACTGTACTGTACCCCCAGGCAGAGACACAGGTACACGGACAGACCGAGGCACCTACCAATGCATGAGAACAGAGAAATGCAGGCAGGTAATTGCCTGTGTGCCTGCAAACCTGTATAGTAATCTCCGAGATGCACAGACACAGCACAGTAGGGTTAAATGGATCCACAGCCAGGCTTTTAGGCATCCCAAATCCCACTGAAACCATCAACAGCAGCTGGTGTCACTCTGCTTCTCTAGTGCATAACAGGTATATTAAGACACATGCACAAACCACACTGAAAGCGGATAGAGGAGGGTAAATGCTTGGCCTGTGGGTGAGAATCCCCTCCTCCACCAGCTCACAATGTATCTGCTCAATTTTTTCTGTTCCCTGAGCAGTGAAAGGTCGCAGGATAAATGTATTTCAGGTTTTACATACCAGTGTAACATGTTGAAAAGAGCTGATGTGACATCCCTCATGTCCACCCTTTCTGGATTTTGGATCTCAGTTAATGTATTGGTTTCTCCCCCATGTGGAAACTGCCCATTTCCCAAGCACCAAATTCAGAGGATCGCTGTATCCCAGCCACTAACTGTCTTTCACTCTGCATGTTGTAGCCAAACACCAAGTTTGGGATTCACGGGACAGGGAAGGAATCCATCTAACATGATGCTTGGCAGTGGTTCTTCTGGAGGTAAAGTTGAACGGGCTATTATGCAGCAGCCTCTATGCATACTTCCTGGCCCGGAAAACCAAAGCATGCTCCTCCTCTGCCAATCTAGTTTATTTTCTCAGCCTTTATTTAGCTGGCTGGTTCTGCAAATGTGCCCGGCAATGACCTGAGGCTACGTATATGTGTGAGAAAAACTGCACTGGGAAGCACTTTCCTCCTTTGGAGATCCCTCAAACAGAGATTATCCAATGGAAAAAAAAAATATCTATCAGAAAGACAAATGACTGTAGCATGTCCCAATATCTGCTCTGCTACCATCTCAGAGCTGTTCTCCGGGCTGCAGAGACCCAGCAAAACCAAATCTGCTCTGCTGAATCTCACCCTTCCAGGAGCAAGCACAGAGGAGCAATTCCCAGCTATTGCATCTTTTCCCTGCACCTTTAGTGCATTAAGGCAGGTTTCTGCATCACTGTCATCATAAAGCCCCAAATAATTCATGCCCTCACAGGACTCCAGCATTCATGAACATCTAACTCCATCTCACCTTGCAGTGCTCCTCACAGAAGAGCCTGCAGCAGGCAGCAAAAGCTAGCAGTAGGCAATTTAGCAAATTTAGCAATGGGGTAGAATAAAAAAAAAAATTATTCATATGCATCCAGGACAACCAATTGACAGGAACTCACCATGAAGAGCCAGACTGAGGTATGTCTGCCTTTATTATCTGTGGGAGACAGGCATCTGTAAGCTCTTCTTAGAAATTATTCCTAGCACAGGATATTACAACCTCACTGGTTTCACTGGTATTTAGCACAGCAAGAGAGACTGGAGCAGTGGAGGAGACAGGGGAAGAAAAAAAAAGTGACAGTGGATGAATGAACCAGTCTTTTTCAGCCAGTGACTTCCTGGGCTCAGAAGTCAAATGCATCACAAGGAAGATGCAGACATGCTGCTTATTCACATTTCCCAAGTCACTCGCATGCCATGTCCTGAATTGTCTGTCTTTCTGCTCAGTGGAACATTAGCAAGGGTATATCAAGGGAGCAGTTGATAAATGCAAAACAAGACAAGGATCTAATCTAAAAGGCTTCCAAGAGGGCAGTAGCATCCCAGAATCAGTATCTCTAGCTATGTGCAAACTGACTACACCACCTCTGTCAACAGTCCTTCTGCCTTCCCAGGCCCTGGCAAGGATGCTCCTAAGACCAATTCCCACCAGTAGGACTAGATCTCCAGATCCACGTGGCCTGCCTTGCTGAATCACTGCCACCAAGGACTGTGGGTCAGGTTGCTGGCCTGGGCTTTCAGAGCTTCAAGCCTATGTTGGTGAAAAGGGCTAAACCAGCAGAAAATAGCTCAGAGGAGACTGAGGGAGCACTGACAGGGCTCTGAGGGACAGCCTGGCTTCACAGTCTACCTCATCCTGTCAGTGCCATACTTAATAAGCATAGACATTCCACCCACTTCTCACCTTAAAAGAAAAACCAATCAGAAGAGAAGATAAGGGAGAACCTTGCACAAGAAGCTGAGCACAGGAGCTGGGCAGAACTAGGAAAAATTGCAGCACACCCTTTGCCCCAGCTACTAGTGATTTTACACAGGGGATATGGGAGCTCAACACAACAGCAGGGCCAAGATGGAAGCTGCATGAAGTCTATTTGCTCACTCCCAAAGCTGCTTCTGACATGTTCACAGTGCCTGCCAGGCCAGTTCCTGGGCAACTCCTGCTCTGGACAAAACCACCCTTCAGAACCACTCCTTAGGCCAGAGGCTGCTGGAGGGGTCCTGGCACTGACTCATTGCCTGCACAGAGGCGATGGCTGCTGTGTACCACCACACAGGGAAAAGAAAACACAATATAGAAATGAACATTCCTCCTTCTGTTGAAAAAGCAGTTCAAGCTTCGTTCTTCCTGCAGAAGAAAATTCTGCTTGAGGATGTGGTTCACCATTGCTATAATGAAGTGAGACACATGGGAGAGTGGACAACCAACCCTCAAAAAAATCTTAGCACCAGTAACAGCTTTCCCCTCTTTTCACTGGTGTCAGCTCCAAAGCAGCATCAAGGTTTTGCTACTCATGCTCTGTGCTGTGATGCTGGAGGACTTTGCAGCACCCGTCAAGCACACAGGAGTTGCAGAGGCATGGGCACAGAGGGGCAAGGTGAGACCCCCAGTCAACAGCCTGGCCAGAGGACAAGGACTCAGGAGAGGACCAGGTCTTAATCAGTTCCTAGAAAGCTCAGACCATGGTTTTGGCAAACCAGTCAGCCTGGGCGAGCTGACTGAGGGCAAAGGGCTATTGATGCCATCCAGCTGCAGAGCCCTGCAGCACCGAGCAGGGAGGAGATGGGAGCTTGGGAGAGGAGCTGAGCAGCAGAAGGCAGATCCCAGACAGAGACACTCTCAAGCAGTTGACATCCAGAGAAACTGAGCTGGGAGAATTCAGCCCTGTGACTTCGCTGGGCTTGCACGCTCTGTGAGGCTGTGACATGTCAAGAAGCAGATGAAGAAATTATTCTGAGCAAGTGTATTTTTCTCCCATTGCCCTGCAGACAAGCACATACAGATAAAGAGAGACCTCTAGTGATGCTGGAGGGACTCTGCCTGTCCTCCCCCTCTGAGCGTCCCTCAGAGCCAGAAACAAATGTCTCCATTGCTCCAACTACTGCAGTAATCGCCTTCCTCCTGAGCAGGAGAAAAACAAGGGCTGATCACAAGAATATCTGCTCATCCGTGGAGGAGGTGGAGGGGTGGTACCCAGAACAGGGGAATGATTATGCCAGACTGGGGGTGCTCAGAAAAACTAAAGTGAAATCGGCTCAGGTCTTGCCCACACCTTGCCTCTTCAGTTGCAGCTGCCCAAGCTCCAGCATGGTCCTGGGATCAGCCGTACGATTCAGCAGGCACATGGAGGGTGGGTATTTGCCAGTGCTGGGAGATGATGTGCAGTTTGGCTGCAATTTGGAACATGTGCCTGAAGTTCAGTGGCTGCCAGCTCAGCATGGTGAGAGGCAGGAGGAAGGAACAACAGGTTCCTGGCTGAGCCCAGCCATGTCAGGAGACACCATATCCCCCCTGCACAACCTGACAATTGCAGCATCTTGAAGACAGAGGAGCATTTTTGGCTCTTGCTGAATTCAGCCTCAAAGCCCCAATGTCCAGGTGTGGACAGAAAGGATGGTGGACTCTGCATAAGGGCACATTCATGCTGAGCATTCCATGCTCGACACAAACAGAAAGAAGGCAAGCAAACACCATTCACATTCCCCTCTCTGCACCAAGAAGGGCTGAACACAGAGCTAAGAAGAGAGTTTAAGTCTACTTGAACACACAACTATTACACTGAAGTTTCCAAGTATGAATAGGGTTTGAGGGAGAACACAAGAAGAGGCGAATGCTAGGGGCAGGCTTGGCTACAGCAGAGACACAGCAGTTGTGGTGTGCAATGTCAAAAGCAGACAAATGTGTCTGTGCTGTTGCTCTCAAACCCAGGGCAAGAAAAGGAGGTAAGGGCTCCTGCCAGCCAGAAGAGAAGGCTCCTCTCGACTGTTCCTGCCACCTTCTCTGCAGCTCTGAGATGCGATTACTCAATTAGCAGCTCCCGTAGTACCTTCCTTCCACTCAGCGGTCTCTCCTGTTGCGCAGCCAGCACATAAATCAAAAAGGAACAGCTCTTTCCCTGGGCTTTCTTTTTCTTATCCTAGTCCAAGCCTCGGTGACCTCGTGTTGGGAGAGGGGGCAGTCATATTTTGCTGGAATGTTTTATTTTCTGTGCTGCATGAAGAGTAATTGTGGAGGGGAGGGAGAGCGCGAGCACAAGAAAGCATATGCGCTGCCAGCCAGGCCGATGTCCTTGTCCCACAAGGTTATGGATCCATTTTAGCTCAAATAATAATAATAAAAAAGTCTCATAGAAGCAAGGGATTCATAAAACAAAACATGAGCTGGGCATTTGGCAGCAGCTGCCCAGGGAGTGGGAAGCACACAATCAAGTCTGGAAGCAGGCAAACTCCCTGGATCCTGCCAGCAGCCTGGAGATCTCATGGAGCTGGCAGGGTTCATGGCCGCGTGTGCAAACGTGTGCACACACATGTAGGCAGAGACAGCTGGCACAAGCCTGCCTTCTCTTTCCCTGCACACTTTGTTGATGTTATTTCAGATACTCAGTGCAACAAAACTCAGAGCAGAGAGGGGTTCAGAGTGAGGGACGAACCTGACCCAAACAGGAGCAAGCAGCAGGTGAGAGCAGCCCATGTGAGGATCTGCATCCCAGCACAGCAAAAAATGCAGCTTTTTAACAGCTGCACGGGACACTGGCACTGTATGCTTCTCTTCCCTGTTTAGAGGGCAAACATTATGAAGCACAGAACAGCAAAAGAGCTTACACCTGAGACAGAAGAGCCTCCCCTGTGAGAATGCAGGAAATTTCGGGGATTTTCAGGTGTTCTCATGAAATCCCAACAGGTACATGAATATTTCCAAGTGATAAATAAGGCCCTGAGGACCAAATTCAAGACTTTCTGAAAAACAACAATAACCTTACACTTCATTTTGCTTCATATATACTGAGCTTTAATAACAATTACTATTTCTTTCTTGTAAGAGGCATGCATGATGCTTTCCCGACTGCAGGGGACATCTCACCTGCTCATTTTCACTACATCAGGACAGAGACATTTAGATCAAATGCAAAGGGAGTCAGGATGAATTCAGACTAACTGGTACTTTGGAGGAGACAACTGTTTAATAAAGTATGAGTCAGCCAAGAAAGTACTGGATAGCTTAGAAACTCAGCCAGTGTTGTTGAAAGATAAAGTCTATTTCTTCCTTGTGGGTGTTCTTACATTAAAAAGCCCTGCAGTTAACTAGGAAAGCTGCAGGCAGGATCCTATCAGTCAGGGGGGATTTCTGAGTTTACTGCTCAGAGAGCAAAGGATTAGACCACTGACCAATGTCCACATCAGCCTAGACTAAGTGGCCTTTGCCCATCAACTCTCCAAGCTCAGAATCTCCAGGCTAGAGGTAACAAACTGGAAGAGCAAAAAAGGAATGGAAACTGAGGACAAATCAGAAATGCTTTTCTAAAAGAAAACCAGCCATTCTTAGTCTACTAGAAACCTCTGAGCAAAATTGTGAGAAAAGAAGACATCATTACCTGGACCTCCAAAAAAAATGTTCATCATCTTGAAGAGGCTACTGCTGAAGCTCAGCCATGATGACGTAGAGGTGGCAATGAAGTTCTGGCATGAGATTGGAAGAGTAGCTTGCTAATCTTGGCATAGCAGAGGAACAGCTTCAGGATGCCGGGATGTGACCTCTTAGAGGTACTGCTTGATGCCTTTGTCACTGCTTAGTGGTGAGCAGAGCAGTGGCAAGATTTGTGGGTAAAACCCAGCTGTATTAACAAATCCAGGCCAGAGATGCAGGGAGCTTCAGAGAGATGGATGGCAGCAGGCACACTTGATGTGGTGGATGCAAGACAGCACACGTTCCGTTGCTTGTCTCCATCAGGCCAACCACAGCTGGCAATTTGTGTCACAGAGCAGTGAGGACAGGCTCCTAAGGGAAGGTGAGCTGGCAGCCAAGGGCGACCCCAGCCCAGGCAGTGCCCTCACTGACCAGGGCACAGTCCTGCAGCACCTGAGCACAGCAGCCAGAGGAAAGTGCTGGAAATGGGGTCCATCCACAGCCCCAGACAAGGGGAAGTAACCAGGTCCAGAGTTCATCCTGGGAATCCCATCAGGAGCAGCAAGAGACAGGACTGGAAACACTGCTGCAGCACAGGTCTGAGGTATGTCTAGGAGAGGAGGCCAGAGACAGGACTACAGACAGACAGACAGACCAACACCACAGCTCTGGAAGTGAATAAGTGGCCCTGGCTGAGCTTAAATGGAGCCCCCGGGGAGAGGGTGTGGGTGGGACCCCAGGTGAGACCACTCAGGGCAATTAAGGCTTGTTGGTGCCATCAGGACCCCGACAGCTTTGCTTAATGTACAAACTCCCTTCACATGGGGTTAGGATCATCTGCAGAGAGAGCTTATGTGGAATTGCCCTTCCGCGCCAGCTGGCCCTTAGTGACAGCCTTCCTTACACACTCCTGTAACATCTGCCTGCCTGTGCTCACGACGGGGAGCATGTGTTCCTATCCCCCAGGAAAGCATTTAGCACCAACCAGGCAACAGCATTAGGGAAAAAAAAGAACACGACCACCAAAAAAAGGTAAAAAAAACCAATTCCCTCAAACTGCATAAAAAAATAACATGACACAAATGCATTTCCACTTCTCCTGAATAATAATAACTTTTTAAAAAGGGCCTTTAATGGGAATACCTCTTAGTGTAGTGCATAACTAGGCTGTAAGAGTTGCCGATGGTACGTGGAGGATGTGAGCCCAGAAGAGGCTCAGATGCTCCTGTGGTTTAGGGCAACACCTGTGGTTTTGGCAGGCAGGATTTTAAAGACAACAGGTAATTTGTGAACCTTCGTGGTCGAGGACATGTGGTGACTGCTAAACAGTTTGGAAGGAGGAAAACAGTACTCTCTGGGTATCTTAGCTCCTAATTGTCTACTATGGCATTTCTTGGCCTTTTTTCCTGAAGTCTTCAACTGTGGCCACCATGAGCACTGGGGAGGCAAGTCAGTTCTCTCTGCCTGGGCAATTCATGTGCTAAGGGAGCGCTTTTTCCTCCAGTGCTCCAAAAGATGCTACAGGATCAAATAATAAAGTGTATTTTCTGTCCTGAGGAGTGAGCTGTGCAGACGGGAGACAGCATGAAACCAGGCAGGCAGCCTGGATGGTGATCAGCAGAGAGCACAAAGGCAGCACAGGGGCTCGTAAATAAAATGTTTTGTTGTTACTCTGGAATGGCAAAGACACGTCCTTCTAGGAGCAAAACCGTATGGATTGCTTTATTATTCTCTGTCCAGTGAAATTAGCTGGAGTCGAGGGAGAAGTGGTAGAAACCGCAGAGACAGAGGGTTGGTACCGCAAGGGCACCCTGTGCTCGGGGCTGCACAGACCCCAGACCTGCCAGGTGAGGTGATGCTTTGGAAGCACAGTGTTGTGGCAAGCTGGGGGGGTTTGTCCTTGCAGCTCTGGCAAGCCCTCCTGTCACCTGGTTGGAGGTCCGGCAGCAGAGCCCCTCCGGCTCACTCCAGGAGGCTGTGGGGACTCGCCAGCTCCTTGTCACTGCTTCTCAGTGCTGGGACCCCACAGAGCCCCACACCTCTCCCTTTCCCTTCCCTGGTCCATGGTCCACGCTGCTCCCCTTGCTGGCACCAAGAGCAATGAGAGCCCACGCTCGCCCCATCCATCCACCCTACGGGCTCTGAAGGAAGCAGCACAGTGATTGCCATGCCCATAGGCACGTTGGTCACTTATTCCCCTACTGCATTTAGTGATTTATTTATCTGATGTAGAAGCCTTTGCACGCTCCCTCCACCCCTCATCTCCTTTCGCCATCTGTCCGTTCGTTTGGAAATCTGTTCCAGCTGACCTCGAGCTGACCAGAGCTTCCCTCTTCCCTCCATCCTGCCATGGGCTCCTCCAGACGTCCCCAGCTCAGCTTAGGGGCTTTTAGCTGACTATGCAAATGTCGCCCAGCCAGCTGGTGTCTGCCTCCCAGAAACACATGTTCAAAAGCCCCCCGGACGGCCAGGGGGAAGGAGGGGGCAAGTCCCCATGCCCCGGCCCGGGGGCTGCGCAGAGAAAGTTACTTAGCCAGGAATTATTCAACAAACAGATGGGAGGAGGGAAGGAAGGCCGGGGAACAGAGAAAATAAGAGTGCGGTGCATCTGTGTGAGTGTGTGTAGGTGTGGATATATGGGGGTCCCAGGCGAGCGTGTGGGAAGTGCGAATGAAATCACCGTGTGAGGACACGTGGTGGTGGAAGGGGTGTGTGAGAGAGATGTACAGATCAGGGGAGGATATTGCTGATAGTTTTATGGCCTTCTCCTCCTCATGAGATCTTCTACAGCATGTACAAGGGGCTCTAACAGCACAGCTGTCAGAGGGCCAAACAGCAGGCCCATGGAAAAGACCCCCACAAGAGAGTTAATAAAGCAAGGCAAGGCCAGGAAGGCTCATTTAAACTATTCTTCAAAAGATCTCTTTTCTGTCCATTACCTAATATGTGACCATCCACCTTAGATCTCTAGATGTCCATGGAGAAACAGGGTGGAGATGCTGAAACTGGAGTTGAGGATTTGGAGAGAGATTTGGGACTGAACCAAGGAGGGAAGAGAGCAAAGGAGCATTGCTGCAGCACCCTGCCAGGGCTGATAACCACTGTAGGACACACATGCTCAGCAAGAAAGCTACTCAAATGCAGCAGTCCAGCTCACTTGGGTACCGTTGCAGGAGACAGGCTGTGACACAGTCATTTTAATTTTCAAGTTAATCCTAACAGGATTAATGTGATGATGCCTGCTAGGTCTTCGCCATGCATAAAGCTTAGAGAGAAAAGGACAAAGCATCCATAGTGCCTCTTACGGACCTCCTCAGCACCTCTGCTGCTGCACCCAAAGGCTAATGCATTCTCAGTTTTTCAGGCAGAAAGGAAAAATTAGGTGTCTGCATGTAATTATACAGGGCTTGGATACTCCACAAAGCAGAGAAACTCCTTTTCTTTACCTCTTTCAGGTGCTCTCCCTAATCTGATGTCAGGTGTCTGGGCATTTACTGATAACATTTGAGCAGGGGGCTGCTAAGCCTTCTCTAGGCTAAAGAAAAATCAGGATATTGGCTCTTTAATTTAACAAGATTCTTCCTTGTAATAGCAATTAAACTAGAAGAAGCCAAGGTACCTCTCCCCAACCTAAATTTCTCCTGTCACAACTGCAGCTCTGGCCCTCTGATAAGGACCCCTTGGGCTCCCTGGAAGAAGGCAGGATGGCAGCTCCAGATGTAGCTGACAGATGATGCTCTTCCTGGCCATGGGCAAGAACTGTGAAATGGTGAGCTGCCAGAAGCAGCTTAAGGAATAAATGCAGAACGTGTGTAAGGGAAACCAGGAGGTTACAGCATCAATACAGAGCATAGGGGAGCTGCTGGACATGGGAGATCTCTCCTTTGTATCCTGACCAAAGGTGACAATGAAGCTTGTCCCTGAGTCAATGAGAAAATTTACATTGTGTGAGAGAAACCCAGGCAGTGCCACGTGCTCCTTTCCACTGAGGTTGTAACAGGACGCCAATGAAGGTAACCATGGCTGAGTTTGTTCCCCAAAACATACTTGAGGTCTGGGGTAAAGAGACACACTGGCCAAGGATGGAATGGACTGGTCCTGCTTGCAACCATGTCCATCTCATCTGAATTTAGAGTGGCTCCCAGGATGTCACTGGATTTTAGAAAGACCAAAGTGGACTATGTGAACGGAGACTGCCATTCCTTAGAAGTGTGTTTAATATGGCTGGTTTTGGCATAAGAAATAAAAGTGGTGGTGTTTTGGGTTTTTTTTTACTGAAGGAGAAATTTCGGTTATTTTTGCACTGTGGCAGTGGACACAAAGCTAGAGGAAATCACAGGGCAGGTCAGCAGGCTGCCTAAGCATAGAAACAGACCTTCTTGTTTCACATATGCTAGATGCTGTGTCATAGGTCTTGGTGATCCAAGGCCAAACAAGCATCATCTAAGCACAGCATGAAGCCAAAAAGAGCAGAAGTAACCTGCACTCAGTGTACACCCATGTTCCTCACAGTCTTTGATAGGATCTTTGTGCCTTGTACTACAGTCTTCTCCTGAGCATCTCTCAACAATATTTTTGTTGCCACATGGCTTTTTCTTGGTAACATTTCAAAGAGAAACTTGGAAACTGCCAGTCAGTGGTGCGCTCTCGGATGCTCAGTGCTTAGCCAGACCCACCGAGCAAGAGCCAGCACCTGGGCCCATAAACCCTCAGCCTAATTGTAAACCCAGAACTTGAGCACCCAGTTTAACATGGACCCTGTTGAAGGGGGCCTACGGGAAGGCTGGGCAGAGTCTGTTTACAAAGGCCTGCAGTGACAGGACGAGGGGCAATGGCTTTAAGCTGGAGAAGAGCAGATTTAGATTGGATATTAGGAATAAGTTCTTTACTGTGAGGGTGGTGGAACACTGGAACAGGTTGCCAAGGGAGGTGGTTGAGGCCCCTTCCCTGAAATATTCAAGGTGAGGCTCAATGAGGCCCTGGGCAACCTGGTCTATTTGGGGGTGTCCCTGCTGACTGCGGGGAGATGGGACTAGATGACCTTTGGAGGTCCCTTCTGGCCCGGACCATTCTATGACTCTATGACCCGGGGAGCCATTCTCCCCTTCTGGCTGCAGCCCTTGGGCCGCAGCGGGGGGCAGCCGGCAGCCCTCCCGCACCCCAGCCCAGCTGAGTGGGGCGCGGGGTCCCCGCCAGCCTCCCCCCTCTCCGCGGGAAGGCTGGGAGGCAGAGCGCGCGAGGAGGGGGAGCAGGCTGCCTCTCATGTCTCCTCTCCCTTTGTATGTACCTCCTGGTACGATTATTAAACGCAAATTACAAAAGATGTGACCCAAACGATCTTTATTTCTTCTTTCGCCGAGCGGTGCCTGCAGGGTCCTGATTCTGAATTCCGTTTCAATTACTGATGCCATTTTAACACAAAGCGGCTTCTGTCTGCAATTACCGGCACTGACGGCGGCGCAGAGACAGCTCCGGTGGCAGAACACAAAAGCCTGGCATCTTCCGCCTGTTTAGAAACTTTCATTTGCCGTGATTAAAGGCAGGAGAGGCGGGAGGTGTCTGTCTGCAGCAGCGCACCCTGCGCCGCACCCGCTCCTTCCCGGGACCCTCCCTGAGAAACTGGCCCTCAGCGCTCACCTCCAGGAATCACTCAGAAGGACTTGAACTGATGTTCCAGCCGGTGTAACGCAGACAGACTGCATTATATGCAGACAGACTGACAGAGTTAACCCCATCATACCTTAGCATAGCAAGGAAACTCTCTGCTTTTACTGCAGGTAAGGACAAGCAGCCTGAGCTGCAGAGCAGAGACGCCGGTATGGGCTGAGGCACGGGACGATGCAAAGATGAGCGTTTTCCTTTTACACTGCCTAAAGCTAAAGCACTGGTTAACAAGTCACAAAATGCACTCTCTTCACTTGGAGCTGAAATGCAGCCTCCTGCAAGCGCAAGGGTAGGAAACACTATATACATTACTGCCACAAATTAAGACAAGCAGAGGTGGTGAGGAATCCCAGAGCCAAATGAAACTGGTAACAGGGGACACACACATCTGCTGGAGTCGGCAATTACCAAAGACAAGAGGGGTTGACACCTGAAATCCGTGGGGCATGGACCCAGCTCTGCATCTTCTTGCAAAACCAGCAGCTCCACCTGCACAGCATCCGCCGGTTCTCAAGCAAAATTCACAGCGCCGGCAGTTTTGACAGCTAAAGTCAAACACAATGGAATTCAAAGAGTACATTTCCAAGCAGCGGCCGCACGTCCCTCCCTGCGGCTGTATCTGAGAGCCCCTGCTCTGCCTCGAGCTGGGGCACTGCCTGTGTGCTGGCCCACCAGAAGTCACACACATGGCCCTGGGGTCACCCAGGCCCACGGCCAGGGAGGCACACACCGCCTCTCTTTTGCCCCATCATCCAGGTCAGTTTTTGCTGCTGCTTCTTCATGTGGCTGTGCCTCTTTGTCCTTCAGCCTCCTCCACAAGCTCATCTGGCTTGTGCATGAGCCTTGAGCTTATTCTCATCTTCCAGACCCTTTCCTTCCTTTCTGTCCAGCCTCCACCAATGACACCTGCTTTGTCTCCCCTCGCTCCCTTTTCCCACACCATCCATAACCACATCAACCATTTTCCCTGTGCTCTTTAATGCCGCTGCCCTTAACAGAGTTTCTGCAGACCCGCGAAGAAGCTGATGGCAGGTGCTGCCGGCTGCTGAGAGGTTTTGTTCACATTTATTTTGTTACTCAGTTCGCTCTTTTTCCCCTTGCCTGTTCCTTGGCGTGTGGTTTATTTTACTCAGGCGGCGGGGGTTTATTTCTCTCTCCTGTATGTTTGTTGGAACACGAGTGCTCAGCAGCCAGCGCCGCAGTGACAGGAGCAGTGTGAGTGGGCAGCCCTGGCAATGCCAAGCCCACAGGGCCGGCAGGGATGCTGTACCCCAGGGAAGGCTCAGCAGTGAGGGGTAGGTGGCTGACGTGCCTCGGCTGAGCTGGCGCAGGCACAGGGAACACCAGCCATAGACGCCCCCTACTCTCAGAGGTGACGCAGTGCCCGGCCAGAGCCACCGTCCCAGCTCTGTCCCCTGGGAACACAGTGGCTCTGGGGAAGACACTGTCATCCTTCCCCTTTAAAACCCACAGAACAAGTGGAACGAGTCTTGAGGCTCTTGGCCACAAAATACGACTTAAATAGGTGGGCTGTAGGTCAGGAAGGCAGCTTACACCCCCTTGCTGCGCAGCCCCCATTTTCCAACAACTCCCTGGGGCCCTTCATGCCCCCACCACAGGACATTAAGTCTCACAGCCTCCAATGGCAGCACCGGGAAGGTCTCTGTCCCAGGGGCGGCTGGTGTCCCACCTCCCGCTGGTTCTCCCCATCCCACCCATGTTTCGCCTGAGTCTGGTCGAGTTGCCGTCCCCGGGAGCCGGCGGAGGGTGAGGAGGGGGCAATTTACAGCCCTGGTTATTGAGTGGTGTGTGAGCCGTTTGTCACGCTGAGCCCTGGCACCTTGTTCTACCTGTGTTGTGCGTGTTTTATTGGTGTTGAGCAGAGGGAGGCCGGAGCAGAGGGGAGTCTGGGAGGAAAGGCACTCAAGTGAAAAATGAACCGAGCCAAACAGGATTGAGAAAGAGAGAGAGAGAGAGAGATGCAGGGAAAGGGGGTGAAGGGGCCAGNACTGCCTTGTGGCCAGCACTATCCTAGTGGGATCAGGGATGCACATGTAGTCAGAAAAATAATTCTCAGTTTAACAAAGCAAGAAGAGGGGGGGCGGGAGTGGAGGAAAGCTACAGATCCAAATGGAAAGTGCCCCAGGGTGTCCAATCTGCTGGGTTTAAAAAAAAAAATTTAAAAAATCATTTTGCCTCATCCCCTCTTTCCCCCACCAGGGAGACGGCTCCTTCCCCGTCCCCCCAGCCGCCACCACCAAAAGCAATGGGACCGGGGAGAGAGCAGAAGGTCTGTTTAGAATTTCACATCCCTTCCATCCTGCTCCCTCAGTGCTAAACTTTCAAGACAAAAATCATAAAACGAGGTGCTTTGTTGGTAAGGCAGATTCAGAGATCTTCCTGTTAGGAACAAGAAAGGGAAGAGAGAGACAGAGAGTGAGACAGAGAGATAGCTAGATGGAGGGCTGGCTTTGTGCTTGCAACAAGCCACTAAAGGTGCATTTTTAATTAAATTTATACAAAATGTGTCAGTTTTATCTCTATGTTTCAAACCTGACTCTTTTCTATCAAAGTAAAGTATTGATCTTCACTGCCCCGAAGCTACCTGACTGAATTAAACAGAATAAATAGAAGAAGGACTGAAAGGGCTCAGAAACAACTGCAGAGAGGGGAATGTTTAATGGCTCCACAGTCATTTGCTGCAATTAAAAAACAAAACCGTTTAGAGGGGCTGTTAACACCTTGAAGTCTGAAAAATCCTCACTTCAAAAAGGCCCCAAAACAGCTTCCAGGCAAAACATTTTAATTGCCATAAATGCTTCCAACGTCAGCCATCACTGGTGCGTGTGCACGTTGTACAGACAGACAAACAGATCCCTGGGCCCAACAGGACAGAACCCACTCACTTGGTGAGATGCAGGTATGCTCTATACGGCACAGAGACACCTCCCGCCAAGGAAAGTCATCCAGTATGACCTAGATACATGTCCACTTTATGCAAGCAAAAAAACCCCGTGTATCTGAGAAGTTAAGGCTGGATGTTTTAGACCGACACACACGTATGCCAGGTCTGTTTCCCTAATGTGATGTCGCCTATACTGGATGTTATTCTCCAAACTGGTCATATTCAGTTGCATGTCATGCAAGTCACAAGCATCTTAGAAAGCTCTCTCTCTGCCTGTCTTATGTCACAAGAAGCTGTCCCAGGCTTTGCGCCACAACCAGCCCCCCTTGATTAAGAACTAAGTGTCTTGGGGCTGGGGTACAAGAGCCTACAGATCCTGGAATAGAGAGGGTCCACAATCTCATTAAATGCTCTTGACCATCATGTGACTGAAACAAGGAAAAAAAAAAAAAGGCAAAAAACCCAACATATTTGTTTGGTTAATCTTCAGGTAATGTGGCACTGTGTGACTTACCAAAGCCTTTCTGGATAGCCTGTGCACCTCTCAGCATGGAGACGATTTCTCATCCCTAATCTGAGGTCCTCTTCTGCTCAGCAGAAGAGCTTGATTTTGGGGACACTGTAGAGAGAGACATCAGCAGGCTGAAGAACCCTATCAGCTTCAGACTTCCAGAGCTTGCACTGGAAAATAGTTTGGCGCATTCACAACTCATCCCTTTCCTGCGTATTTCTGGGACAAGGGGCGCAGGCTTATGGTAGGAAGCCATTTTTGCAGGAGATGATTACAGTGTTCTATCTCAGCAGAGGTACTACCAGGTGGGCAGTGTGCTCTGCTATTCCTGGGGAAGGTGTTTTGTAGAGAGATGATGAAGTTTTACCTTGTGATTTTGAAAATCTGGAAGGAGCTCTATAGCCTGAAACCAGCTTTTGGTTGAAAATCAAAATGAACAAGTACACTGGCCTTGGGCATCATTTTAGTTAGTCAGTAATGTGGCTGTGGCAGTAGATGGATGCTTGGAGGGGCTGGATTTGGTTCCTAGCTCTGTCAGTTTCACCATGGGACACCGGAGAACTTCCATTATCAGCCCATGACTCTGGCACCTGTGTATGAAAAGAAGCGCATCCAGTCCCCTTCACACAGGGACAGATGGGTTCGTAAGTCTTGGACACCATGGGTTTGAAAGCCATGGAAAGGAGTAAGAGTATCTCTATGGGGCATAAAGCAATGCAGAGGGGCAATACCAGAAATGGCTTTAAAAGATCTAGCTCCGATCCTGAAGAAGAAGAGCCACAGCACTCAGCTGGGCAAATCTGGGCTGGATTAGATGGAGCTTGCTATCTGAACTGGCTTTGAGTGAGCTCAGGTACAGCTACAATAGCCTGAGCTGCTATCCCCCATTTATTCAGCAGGTGGATTCCCCAAGCCATACAGCCGGCTGTACACATAACCCCACAGGGAGCCACAAACTTAACTCCAGTTTGGCTTTGGAGCCTGAAGCACTGAGAAGGTTGCTTGACTTGGACCAAATTCTTTGGCAATTTCCCAAGGCACTTCTTTGGCTTTGCGGGCGGTTCTGCTGATTGCAGTAACGATCAAAGCAAGACTTCAGCCTATCCCCTGGACCGCAAGGCCATCTTTTTTGGCTGATTCAAATGTCCCACAACACCAAAAACGGTGACCCTCATCATGTCAGGGCCAAAAAACATCCTGAGAATTTTCCTTACTTGGATCTGAAGGGGGGGGTGACTTTTGCTGAAGGAGCAGGGTCAGATAATAAAAGCTCTGACCAGTTATTAGTGCGTCAGTTCAGGCAAATGAACCCTGCATTTTCTCATCTTTCAAACATTTTGTTCAACATTAAGCAATGATGAAAAGATTTTCTGTGAGGAGCAGGGGCTTTCACATGGAAGCAACAGCATGAATGTCACCACGCACAGTTCTTGCCTGTGACTGTTACAGAATCGCATGTTTTTAAAGGATCTGCTACGCCATGCACATGGGTTTGCATTGTGGCAGCTCCCTCACCAACATCTGAACTGCAGGTTAATGTTCATCCCAGTCAGCTGAAATGCTCAAAAGCAACAGAAGCCCAGGGACAGAAGCCAGCGTGGCTCTGCTTGACAGGATTTCAGAGCTACACCCTCGCTTGAGCATCAGGAAGTTCTGCCCTATACCCTTCCTGGGCCCGCAGCCTCTCAGGGGTGAAACAGCCCCACAAATCTGAGCCAGTTGCCATATTCTGTAGCAGAGGGTACATACGCATTCAGTCAACGCTGCAACTTGTGCATCTGAAATGAACCGTTTGGGAACCAAAGAATATGCATTTTTAGCGCTAAGGTTGAATACTCCTGCTGCTTACGGCCAAGCTCCTGCTGCTGCACTTCAGAGCGTTTTGCTTTGTTACGGACCCCTGATTAACACTTTCTAAGCATTTCAGCCCACACTCCAGTCACTTCACAGATTGCAATGAATGCAGATTTGAGTTTATGGGTTCATAAAAGTGTGAATTAGCACAACAATTTTCCCCCGGCCTATTTGCACAGCCCTTCCTCCAGTGACCTGTCCCTTCAGACAACACAAATATTTCAGCTCAAGCGAAGTGCCCAGCGAGGCATTTTTAAGAGACTAGAAGGAGATCTGTGGCCCCAGGAAGCAATGCCTGTGGGAGCACAATGCAGGAGCATCGCTGTGGAGCCCCGCACTTGCATCTCCTGGCAACATTAGAAAGCGCTGAGAAGTGAAGTCCTTCAGTCCCGGTAGGACCCGCAGCGATCCCAGCAGCCCAGGCAGTGCCACCTGGACGGGCTCTGAGCCTGGCACTGCCATTGCCACCCGTGCTAAGCAGAGAGGGGCGAGCAGAGGTCCCCTGCCTGTCTTGCACTGGTGCCTTGCTGGTGCAGCACAGCCCTGCACCACAACCCTGCGTCAAACAGGGAGACCCCGAGAGGAGCACCCCCACGGCGCCCCGATGCTGCGCAGCCGGTCTCCTCCACACACATGCACCCCAATCTCTTCCAGCCTCTACTCCGACATCCCATATCTTTGGGCTGTGGAAAACGCTGTCACCCAGTAATCTGCCCCTTTTCCTGCTTTCTGCATATCACTGGTGTGATCAGTCCTATCTCTGAGTGGAGGAGGGGCTGGCTGACCAAATTTCTTTAATTAAAAGAAAAAGGATCAGGTTTATTCCAGATAAGCAGGAAGGATTAAAATAGACAGAAAGAATAGACAAGGGGCAGCTGTCAGCACTCCAGCCAATCCAGCGTGATTATTAATAACGATAAGCGGGAGAAGAGGGCTAATAAAAGGATAATGAAGTGGTCCTGAAAGTGACAGGAGATGGAGCCCGATAAGAGGGCCCATAGCCCAGAGCCGCTCTGGCCTCAGTGAGGTCTGTGCAGAGCAGCCTGCTGGGGCAGACTCGGGCAGCGGGGCACAAGGAGGAAAGGTTTGATCTCCCCAGGGACTGTGGCAGAGATATTAATGGGCTCAGGAGCTCTGGATGTCCACACCATGCAGCATTCATGACTGAATCAACCAGGATGCTTCCCAGCTGTGGCCGCAAGGAGTGCGGGTTGTCCCCCCAGATAAAGTATGTCCCTGGGAGGACTGGTCTGACCAGGGCAGCCAATCATGGATCCCTCCTGGTGCCCCACAGCTGGGACCCTGCCTTGGCCCTCTCTCAGTGCTGCACAGTCCCAGCGCAGCCCAGACTGGGATGCCACATTTTGAAAGGGAGTGAAAGCAGGAGAAGTTGCTGAGGTGTGGGGTCAGTTGCTAGGAGGGCACAAAAGCAGGATGGGGCATCTCTGCCCTGTCCGGGGATCACACACTACTCTGGTCTCTCCTGTCAGCTCTCCAGGCCAGGAAAGTGTCCCATATCCCAGGCAGTTGCCCAAAAAGCTAGAAGGATGTAGCTGAAGAAAGAGCAGCCAGTGGGGGGGTTGGCTCTGGGTGCCCTTTCCCAAGGGAAAGCTCCCATGCAGAGCATGAAGCACTGGCAAAGATCACGACAGCCTGGAAACAACACAGTGCACCCACCTGTACCAGCTGGCTACAGCTCCTGGCCGTGGTGCAGGTCAGTCGAGGGGAAATAAGGTGTGGTAAGTTATTTCCCAGGAGCCATTAAACAGAGAATGAGATCCCACCTAACAGTAAATATAACCTCTGTCCCCTCTGTCAAAGAGAGGATCAAATCAACTGTAGAGAGGCAGTGGGAAAGAAGGAAGAGTGAGACTGAGTCAGAGCCTCACAGTAAGCCACAGAACAAGTCAGATGGGAGGAGAACAGGAGAAGGGAAGACTCGGTCAGGGGATGTTGTAGGAGGAATTAAGGCTGCTTGGGACAAACTGGATCAGTTTCCATTTCAATTGGTCTCTTTTCTACCCAAACATCTCCTTCTCCCTCTGAAGTCTAGAACATGTCTCCTTCTTCAGAGGGAAAGACCCTGGCCACGGGCTACGATGTCCCACCAAGGCCAGTGGGCAGGCAGATGGGCGGCTGGGTGGGTGCTCAGCTGGAGCGGCCACGCAGCCCCCACGCTTGGCCACAGGCAGCGAGCAAGGCCCGGGAGAGGAGCGGGAATACAGGCTCTGGCTCATGCTGCCTGGCACTGCGCTCCCGCCACTCCGGGTCACCGCGGCAGATGCTGGGAGCATATGCCATGAATTAATTCCACTTTCCCTGAGATGCTCCGGCAAAAGGAACAGCAGTGCCTTTCCAACTTATTAACATAGGAGCTCCCCCCCACCTCCCATCACTTTGTCACACTTAATAAAACAGCCAGCCAGAGTCCCTTTAAGAGACTCCTGGCTGGCAGGCAGGCTCTTTAATGGAAAGTTGCTGGGTCTGGCTTTCTTTTTCAGCTTTTATCTTCTACATTTTTTTCCAGCACTGTGTATGCTGTCTCTGCCTCCCCCCCACAACAAAAAACCGACTCCAGTAAAACATCTCTACCAAGAATAAAACATCTCTACCAAGAAAGTCTATAATCCACCAAGAAAGTCTATAAATATTGTATGTATATTATTACAATATGTATATTATTATAAGCAAAACCAGATATTCCTAAAACTGATAGGACCTAGAATTCCTTTTTATTTTGTGCATTTCTTTTACTTTGTGGTAAAAGTACTTTCTTTTACCTCTGTGGTGAGGCTCACCATTTGCCTGGAGTAGCCTATTGAGCCCTGAGCCTGCAAGAGGCTACCCATGGGTTGATATCTACACTCATCCAGAATCCCAGCAAGTCCCTGGGTGGACACCCCAAATTAGCTCACTGACAACACACACTTTGGCAGGATTGCAGCTCTCCCTCAGCAATGTTTGAACAAAAAAAGAACAAAGAGCGAGCAGGATGCAAGACTGTCTACACTGAATTGCCATCTTCAAACCAAAGATGGGAAACACTCGCCATGTTTCAATCAGGCACCTGAAGTTCCTCATTTCTAACCCTGATTCTGCCACAGACTCGCTGTGTGTCCTCGGTCACACCACCACACCTTGCTTTACCCCTCTGTGATACAGGTCTGTGGAGATCAGCAAGGAATTACTGCTCTACTCCTTGGCTTGGCATAGCCCAGGGGGCTGATTTGAGTTCCCAGGAGTTGGGTACCCTGTTCTAAAAACGGTTCTCACTTCTCACCTCAGGATCAACCAAAGCTACACCTTTACAGACTAAAGAAAAAAATTACACCTGCCATTTCTTCCTCTGCACGCTGTTTTCATGGGGCTTTTCTGAAATGTATGTTCCTGAGGCAGCTTTATCACAGCCAATTCACACTGGTACGGCACCACGAGATGGCCGGGGCATGCAAAAGCACCTCATCGTTCCTTTTGAGCAAGGAGAATCACAGGAGCAGATTCTCCTCTGACAGCACCCAGACCCGAGAGAGGAGAAGCACAGGTCTCAGTAGTCCCCTTCCCAGCTCTGCAACCAAAGTGCGACTGAGGAAGGAAGGTGGGTGGGAACAGCTTGCTGGAGGAAGGCCAGGAGCCAGACACTCACCTCCCCTCCTCCAGCTGGGGAAGGGATTGAAAAGACATGGAAACAAGTCTCAGTCTATTAAGTTTATTGAAGGAAATTAAAGAGACAACTTGATCACAGTGCACATAAATACTGAAGAAAGGAGAAAACATCTGACAGCGTGGTCTAACTGGGAAGGTGAAAGCATAAGCAGGCTCAGGGAACAGAAGATGAAACTCGAAAACTGAATCTAGTAACAAAGCAGATTTTGAATCATAGGGGCAATTATCTATTAGAAAACCTAATGAGGGAAGAATTTCAAATATACTGTCTGCCTTTCTAAAAGACAGGCAAAGCTCAGCCACATCTCACTGGATTCTGCCATGGCCTATGTTATAGCAAGTCAGACTAAATGATCAAAGTCACCTCTTCCCACCTTAAAATAGATGAGGCTGTGATTTTTTTTTTCAAGCTCTACTCTCAAACTCTGCCTGGGTATTTGCTGGGCTGCCAAGGTCCCAGAGTGGGCACAGACCTTGCCCACACACACTTGTCTCCCACCCCAGAGCATCCCTGCCCATGGCCCCAGGACAGAGCAGGGTAACCAAGAGCTCCAAGCACACTCCTCTGGGGAATTTTATGCAGCTTTAGAGCAGCTCCTCCAGCATAATTTCTCATCAGCAAAGGCCTCATTCAACTCTCGCTATGCTCTTCTTGTGCTCTGTTCCTTCCTGGTTCTCCACCAGCACCTGCTCTGACCTCACTGCCCTCCAAATTTTATGCATATTCTGTTCCCAAATGATTCAACTTCTTTGCTCCACCTGCCCCTACACTGCCTCTCCCACAAATCCACTCTTGCTCTGGCCCCCTCCTCTCCACACCCTACCTCAAATGGCCCTCCCCAAGCCCTCCCCCATGCCTACCTCTCACCATCTCCAGGAGGACCTCCAGGGTTCGAAGTCCCTCTTGCTCTTCTTTCAAGGGGTGCTTTCCTCTTCCTCTTGACTCCTGAAGAATCCCTGTGGGGCTGAGCACCACCACACAGCCCAGCTCAACTTCTTCCTCCCTGCCTGGAAGCAGGTAGACAGGAGTGCTCTGGCTACCCAGGATAATCAGAGCAGCTCTTGGAGGCAGAAGATAGTTCTGTGAGCCCTCCCTGGAGGCAGCCTAGGATTGTTGGTGCAGCATACTGCTGCTAGAGGAGCAATAGGCTTGGCATGACTCCTGCATAGAGCACTCAGCAGCTACAGTCCAAACTACTGCTTAGTTATCCACACCTAATGCTCTGTGTGGCCAAAAATACCACCTCTCCAAGGCCCTAAAGAAAACACAACACATAATACACCACATATCATACACTATGCCTCTGGCTGGACAGCCATAGATGCTGGATTCATAGTTCACCCACTCTTGTGCCTCAGGCATCTTCAGCTTTTGTGGTCATTGAAAACTGGTTGATTTGCAATGGGTGACTGTGTGGTTTTATGAGGTGACCGAAAAGTGCACGACCTCCTCTGCTTGGGACACTGACTGGAGAAAGAAAGATGGGCTCACCTCTCAGCCTCCCTTTCTCTCTTTGTTTGTGTTGTCTTCCTGCCCTCCTCAACAAACCAGAGGCAAGTGCAGCATCGTAGCAGGATGACAGCTTCTTCACTGGTAGGGACATGGTGCAGAGACCCAAGTTCCAGTGGCGTACTGGTAGCCTGTTTTGGGCCACTCCTGCAACCCCCAAAGTTTGTCCTCTAATTCTCAGGGCATAGAAAGTTACATTTGCTTCATGCCTCAAAGAAGCTCGAGTCTCACTGGAAGCAGTTGCCACTGGTGATACCAGGCAAGCAGCTTAAAAGACCAGTGTGGATTAGAACCTCAGATCAAGTAGAAAGAAGAGAACCCACACTACATGGTCCTACAGTTTGCAACTGAGAGGAGCGCGCCTCTGCTTTCTCTGTGATCTTCAAGGGAGAAACTGAGCAAATCCATGTCCCATCCCCTCTTCCTTTTACCATTCTCTCCCTCTCAGACTGGCTTGATGGGTTTCTCTGATTTGCTAAACTACTTTAGTTTGCTGAATTTGACTTTTATTTTTTCCTGGAATGTAGGAAGCATTCTAAATTCTCTTTGGCCAAGAACCACAGGTGTCACAGAAGAAGAGACACTAGCTCAGCTGGGAAGTTTCTCTTCATACCAGAACAGGTTTCTCTGCTCAGAGAAAGACTTTGGGATTATCCTCCATACCCTGGACTCCCAAGCTTCAGTCTCACCTAGTTTTCTAGCCACAGAGGAGATTTCTTCATTGTAAAAGGTTTTGTGTCTCCTTGAAACAGATAAGCCTCCTCTTATTTTGGTGGTCTCAGACTGGAATCCAATTGCTTCTCTCTTGTTGGTAGAATTGTTTGGTCTATCAACTCTGCTCTGAAATTCCGCAGAGTACTGAATTCGCAGTGAGAATTTTGACCTGTCCTGCTGTCAGTACAAGAGTGGAAATGCAGTGCTCTATCAGACCGACCAAACAATATAAGAAAAGCAGCACAGCAAGCCTTTCTCCCAGCACCTGCACTGCTCCCCAAAAGTATATAGCAAGATTCTCCAGTAGGACAAGGCTTTGAAGGACATTGGCTTAGAAGTAATGTTACTGTTTCCTGCAAATAATGACCATGGTTCTACAGGGACAGGCCATTAACAGCTAAATGGATTTTTTCTTTAGATGACTTAAGTAAGAGTGGGTTACTTGGTTCCAAAGAGACATCTACCAGGGAGTTACCTTGTTTCAGGGCAGCAGGCTCCGTTCTTTCACATGCATGGAATAAGCAGTATTTTCTTTGCAAACTACCTATTGCCTGAAGCTATCTCCATTCAGGCTGTGATCTCATCTGACTGCAAAAGCTAAGAGGGGTTAGGCCTGGTCAGAACATAGCTGGGACACCGCAAGGGAAAAAAGAGGTGTTGTAAGAAGTGGTGTTGGCAGTTTAATAGGTGAGGCTGCTTCCTCTGAGTCAATGCAGAGGTAATATTCCAGGAGAGAGGTTAAACTAGCAGGGGATGGTAGGAGGCTGCTGGATGAAACGTAAAAGGGCTATTCTGACAACTCGTGACATCTGTTGTGGTAGTCTTGATGTCCTAGGCAAACAAATCTTATCAGCCTAAGCTTCTCTGATAGCCAACAGTGAAAACCACACTCCATTGTAAGATGGTCCACCCCAGAGAGGCTGTATTTCAGTAATGGAAAGATTGACCATTGCAGTTATCTGTAAAGGTGCAAGTGGGTGGAAGTGACTATTCATAAGTAAATAAGTAAATATTTTATTGTGTTTAGAATTATTACATCTGAGAACAAAGTTTTTTTAATAAAAAATACCCGAAACTTCTCCCAAGCCAGTTTTCCTATGAAGCAAGATCCTATTTATTTTCATGTCTGAAATAAATTCTCAAATACAAACAAGTGAATAGAAAATAAAGTGCTAAACTATTTACAGGGGATGCATGTATGAGATGTCTGGTGTGCCAGTGTTCTAGGGCAGACTGAGGTGGTCCTCTCTCTCAGATTGCCCCAGGTCCCAC
This sequence comes from Arenaria interpres, assembly GCA_013399435.1. NCBI lineage: Eukaryota > Metazoa > Chordata > Aves > Charadriiformes > Scolopacidae > Arenaria > Arenaria interpres. The sequence goes on from VXAK01021033.1 coordinate 81,455, forward strand.
TCAGTCACTAGTTCTGAGGACACCTCTGTGAAGAGATGGTCCCAATTCCAGCTGACATCATCCTACCAAGAGGAAAAAGACAAACATGCTGAAATGTTACTGGTGACACCCAAAGGTCTCTGATCAATGCCACATACTCAAGATGAACAGCAAAGAAGAGAAACTAAATGGCAACTGCCCCTGCCAGGGAACTCCCAGATTCAGTTGGCTAGAACAGGAATCCTAGCCAGAATGAAATATGAATTCCTGCTACAATTTAAAGAATTTGACAGAATTATTCATGTTCCAAAATTTCATAAAAGAGGGGTTTTTTGATATTTGTTAATCTTAGATACTCCCAGACAGGGTGTAAGAAGGAGCCATAAGAATCTTCAACCCTTCTACACTTCCTCCCAGCACCTGCACTCCTCCCCAGAAGTATATAGCAAGATTCTCCAGCAGGACAAGGCTTTGAAGGACATTGGCTTAGAAGAAATGTTACTGTTTCCTGCAAATATATATTGCAATTGCAGTTCTGAGCTGCAGAAATCCTTTGCGGGAAGCCCTGAGCTCCTGCCCCTCAGTTGTATTGAGATTGTTCTGTCCTGCTTTAACCCATTCCCCTGCCCAGGCTCCAAATGCTTCTGCCTTTATCCCTCTGTATCGCCCTGCAGAACAACCTGGAGTTCACAGTGGCTACCAAAAAGACAACACACAGAGCACTGTTTCTGCAGGGATCTGTGACAGCGAGGCCCTTCATATTTTCCTTACTAGCTCTTTCATACTGAAGGGGCTAATCATTGAGAAAGCCCTATATCTCTTTAAAATAATCTGCTGGGGGAATCAGATTTCTATCCTCTTTGACAAGCTCCTCTTCACAGGCTCCTCTTCATCCACCCCACTGACAAAGGCTTGCTTTCCAAATATAGTCTGAGACACATAAGAAGCTTTTGCCTTGTTGGTATTCCCACAAAAGGAAAAACTCACCTCTCGTAGTTCATGCTCTGGAGCCAAAACTTTGGTGAGAAGCTTCAGGTCAACCTCTCCATCCTATGAACACACATAGTCACAGTCTTAACAGACAGTGAGAAAGTGGACATCATCTTTTCACAAGGTAAATCTTGCTGAGATAGGCACATTTGCTTCATAAGGGACATATACTTTGCCCAGGACAACAGCAGGCGCCTCATCTGAGCAGCAGATACCATACCCACACTATTTACAGGCACAAACAAGCATGAAAGTCACACTCCAGAGAGGAAAAGACTTGAAAGCAGACTGGAAGTTGTTTGGATGATAGGGCTGTATATTTTATGCAGCTGAGTATCACTGTGGAGGATGATGGGAGCCTGAAAGGACAGGGAGTCACACTGGTCACCCCAGAGCAACATCCACTTACCAGAGTCTGAAAGGCGGCATATTTCATAAGATCTTTGTCCAGGTCATGGTAGGTCAGCACTCGGTTCACCTGCACACTGCAATCAAAATGGTCAAAGAACAAGCCTGGGTAAGCGTGGAAGCACATCTGAGGAGAAGGGTGGCATGAACAGGAATCTGGTGACACCCATCTCAAGTGTCTACATCACCCCCGTGGACTCTCAAGATGGGTGTCCCCAGACAGAAGCAAATCTCATTCAGCAAATGAACAGTCATTGACAAATCTGCATGCTGAGTTGTGCACATGCATAAAAATAGGATGTGAAGTGACCACAGACTCTGTCAGAGAGGCCAGCATGCTAGAGAGAAGGTCCACAGACTAGCTGCAAGAGCTAGAAAGACAACAGGAACATAGTGAACATTGGAACAGCCCCAGCAGGCTCTGAAAGCCCCCAGCACACAAGCTACAGAATAGTAGGGACCTTGTGATTGCCATGTCTGAGCTGCATGACAGTTATCAAATATCATTTCTTAAAATGTAGCCTGCAAAGAGAAACACGGGGTAGGGGCGTAACAGACTGTTGTGCCCTGCTTCCCTTCGCAGGTGATGCGATACTATAGAAAAGACCTGTATTAATTTCATTTCTGTTTGTGTTTGTCCATTAAAATCACTTGTCTTTTCTACTGCAGGGAGACTATGCATACAGGAGTAGCAGATGGGATTATAAAAAAAGAGAGAAAACACAAACGTGAACTCTGGTGAGAGGCAAAGTAATTTTAAATTTTCTACTATAAAGTGTCATTTATAACAGCTATTTAATTACAATAACTACCTCATACTTGTGAGAGAGGCATCTGTGATCAGGAGTAAAATATCCCACCCCTCCAAATAAGGGTCACTAGAAATCCCAGTCTGTGATCTTGGCAATAGGCCCAACAGGGGAAAGTAGACTTTACTGAGACATTTAAGATAAAACCCCCAGATCTTTCATATTTAAAAAGTTGCTGGGCTCCCTTGAGTTAACCCCAAGACACCTACAAACAACAGGAGTGTACTCTGCAAATTAACTAGACAGTTGAGTAAGAAGGGTATCTTGTGGAGGGCAAAGCAGCCTACGACCATGCATAATCAAAGTGTGTGTGATAATACATGTGTACTGGAGGCATTTGAGGTTATAAAGGCAACTTTAAATCAAGCAATTCCTAACGTTTGAGAATTTGATTTTGCAACATCAAACATGCTACTTGAATGTAATTTTTGTATGTATAGAGAAAATATGCAGTAATTGCTTTTTCTGTGTAACAGGAAACAAGCAGTTCACACTGTTCAGCTTGTAGCCCCACTGCCACAATACACAGCATCGAACCCTGCTGAATGGCACTGCCGCTGACGGCCAGAGAGCACGAGATAAGACGGAGTTTAATTTCACCAGCCATTTCGCACTGCTGATGAGAGCCCCAAGAACACCTGGCAGAGCTCTTACCTGGGAGGAGCTGCCACTTGCGTGGCCAGATCTTCTTCCTGGAGTTCCTCCAAGTCAGGGATCACGGGAATGTCTGCAACAAGAGAAAGCAGGAGCAGTAAGTGGGGAGTGTTATGCTTTTCTCTCACTAGAGACAAAAGACACCTTGCTTTACGGATATGAAACAACCTATTTCTTATTAGAGAACACAAGACAGTTATTTGGCAATGATTAAAAATATATTGTTTAATATTAAAACAAGACAATAAAGCTTTGAAGCTTGGGGTCAAAAGAAATCTCGCAAGAGGAGCAGATTTGGGCTGGGTAGGACTCCATACCATGGACCATGCATTTGAACACAACCTTGAAACTGAAAGAAGCCAGCTGCACTAAACCCCGCTGCCTACTTGCTGTCATCCTAAGACTGGCAAGAGTTTGCTTCTTACGTGTTATCATTTGCTCAGCTCAGCCACCGGTCACCTAGACTCTGTTAGAAATGAAATGTGGAGCAGAAACTGAGAGAAGACAAGTAAGACTACATGCTGAAGGAGCTGCTGGCTGGGTCTCAGCCGGCGCAGAGTCCTGTGACCTTCCTGACAGCTGAGGAAGGACGTGCTGGTCGTCTATCAGACACAAAGACTGGAGAAGATGCACCTAGCTGTAATGTCATAAACCTTTTCGTGATTTCCAGTGTGACCCTGGAACGGCCAGTGTCTGGGTCACTGGGTCTTTCCAGCCAAGGACAATGGCTACTCCACCTAAAAAGGACACTAGAGACAAAAGAATGAGGGTAAGGAAGAAGAACTGGGTGCACGCTGAATCCTGCTAAAGGAGCAAGGCTCCAAAAGCATTGCATGCTTTTTGATTGACATAGTGCTATAACAGATGGAGACTGAGACAGCAAAAACAGAGAGAGGAAGAGGTAACTGGAGGCGCAAAGCAAGGACAGAGTACACCAGCACAGAGCTCCTTTAAAGATTTGAGTCGAGAGAGGGCTGACTGAGATCTCAGAGACCCTGAGCTCTCAGATCGTGGAGAAGCTGGTGCTTTGGCTCTGGGAAGAGGTTTCAATCCCACAGCGAGCAGACTGCTCCCAGCTCTTTCAGCAGCACGGCTGTGCTACTGCTGGGCAGCAACAGCCACCTGGCCTGGCTTTGCCCCATTTTACAGCCCAGGCTGAGATGAATATTCAGGAGCTGGAGAGATGTTCCCACCTGTGGCGCTCAAGAGCTCCAGGCAGGGTCTTCCTGAAAAACCCCATGTCTGGCTGCCTGTCAGAGCTTCGCAGGCTCTCAGCTCCCCTCTCCTGCTGAACATCCCCTGCGCATCCCTCCAGCTCGCCGGCTGGGAGGCAGCCCTTGCCCAGCTGTGGCAGGACATGGGTCAGCCCAGGCCTTGGCGCAGTGGCCGTTCAGAGCCAGCCACACAGTGGGAATTCTTGGTAATTGGCTGCCTGGTGGAAGGCTGAGCAGGACAGGGGCTGCCGGGAGAGCCTGACCACAGTGAAAGGCAGTGACAGCAGAGCTGTGCCTTCTAGCTCCCCAGCCGCCCAAGGAGCAGGTCCTGCAGAGCAGCTCTCCGACTACAGCAAACTTCCCAAAGACATTTAAAGGGAAATGGCAGCAACAGGCCCCCAGGCTGTCCCCCAGACAGAGGAGGCATGTGCAAGCAACCCCTCACCAGTGCCTTGCTGGGCATTTGGTGCAGATGTCTCCCTCTTCTGCTTGTAGGGACAATACACAGTAGAAGCTACTATCCCACTGGCTCTTCCCTGGAGGCGCTCCCAGCTCTTGGTAAAACTTGCAGCAAAACGCAGTTACAGGGCAAAAGCATCTCCACAGTCAGACTGACCTGTGGAGGCAGCTGCTCAGTGACAACATGGGAAAAAGTCCCTGCATAAAAGCAACAAAGACCAAGGAGAGTGCACACCGGTTAGACTGGTCCAAAGGGAGGAACAAAGCACTGTGCAGAGGTGTTTTGTTCAGTCCAGCCAAAGGAGCATGGGAATGAGAAACAGTCCAATCTCTCCTAAGCTAATTTATCCTTTTCAGCAGGAGACTATCAATGTTGTTCAGCAAACACAACTAAATGAAGAACTACCTGCCTCACCCACGGAGCAGCATTCCCTGTAGCAGAAGGTCAGACCCTTATACTCTTTTGACAGCACAAATGTGGAAGCTGCTTGCAGCAAAGTGAATTTCTTCACTCAGTGCTCATTTTGGCAGCCATTTCTGGGGTCTCCTCTTCCAGGTTCCCTTTTAATTTTTGTTGATCTCTTTTTGCACTAGAAAAAAACTGTAAACCTGGGGCCCAGATCACTGATGTCCTTTCCATTTTGCATGTTCCAGAAGACTCCTGGATTGTCCAGTGCTGATTTTATCTCATTGCCATTGAATTCCATGGGGAGATTCCCAAACTCCTTGCAGAGCACTGCCTCTGTTCTGTATTAGCAAAATCCAGGCAATCACATAGAAATTCTTTCTGAAAGAAATTCAAGGCTCCGATATTCTATAGACACTTTGAAAATATTTCAGACAGAAGAGCTGGAAACGCTCTGGGGGCTCCTGCCAGCCCCTCCAACAAAGGCCAGTGCATGCTTGTTCTTACTGCAAAGTACGGATGATTTGTCCATTTCCAGGCAGAAGCAATGCCCTTTAGGACTGTCAGAGACTGACAGGAAACAGAACAAAAACATCGCAAATTATAAGAAAATATCAGCTCCCCAGGCTAACTGCTATCAGTGGCGAATCAGCCCTGAAATATTTGGGTCTTTATTTCACTTGTTACTCATAATTTCCTTCTCCCTCTGCCAATTCTCATGGTGCCACCTCTCCACAACCCCTCTCCCTTCTCTCTCCGTACAGTTTGCAAAGTGGCTCAGTTGTCACTTTATCACCAAGGAGCCAACCTTTCCCCTCACTCAGCCTTCAGCCCCCTAACGTTTTTTGTTGCTCTTCTTAGGACTCACAACTTTTTTTCCAGTAAGCTCTGGTAACACAGCCAAGTCATGGCACTAAGTCAGCTGCAGGGGGGAAGAAGCACGTGGGCTGCAAGAGCATAGGCATATATTTTACTTTTAATGCCACCATTAGCTGCAGTTGAGTTACTTACATATAACATTAGTACATGCAGAAATGTCCACAGGACCATGTCCTCCCAGTCTCGCACTGCAGCACTCTTACAGCTTTTTCCAACAACAAGGTTACATTACAAACTCACACTCTCTGCACTTCGTTCTGTGACCTGCTTTTTTCCCTCCTGTTCAGTGTGAGGGTTTCAGATAATTTTCCATCACACTGACAAACCTGTGGTTTCAGTACAGAATCTTGACACATCCTTTACTGTCCAGGCTCTCACGCCTGAATTCAGTGCCCGTGTAGGTAAACTTAGACATGACTGCACAATGTACATACGTGCTAAGGAGCTGCCTGTATGCAAAACGAAACGCCTTCACAGATACCAGGTCACTGCAATGAAGTGAACAAATGGCCTGTGCATTACAACACGAAAATGTTTTGCAGCTGAGAAGAAGGGGTAGCTTCAAAACCTGGAAACAAGAAGTGATTCTCTGCAGTCTAGCTCTAGATTGGGCCGGGGGCTGGGGGGAGGTCGCGTTACTCAGCTGCATTTTGGAGGAGACAGCAGCTTCCATAGTCTTTAATAACAACCGATCTTAATCAAAACTGTAGGCAAATCTCAGAAACAACAGGAAAATCAATCTTACAGCTTCAGCTGGTTTTTCTCCCACTTTCTTGCAGACTTTGAAATCAGAACAAACTGATATGATACTAATAGTAAGAAACATTAAAATAAAAGTTGAGTTACTGGTAAAAAAGTATTAAAAAGGGGGACAAATTGAGTACAAACCATCTTACCACCCTTGGTCTCCCAGCTGGCCTCTGAACACTGCAAGGTACTGTTACCTACACCACCTCCCTCAACCAGCATCCTCCAGACAAAACTCCTTTGATTCTCCATTTCTTATGACAAATAACATTCCCACAGTGCATACTGCTTTCATTTTAGCTGAAGGGAGGGGAGAATAGGTATACACATGTTAGGTGGGGTTTTACAAGCAGAAGAAATGGGTGCACACAACAGAAAATGGAGGGGGAAACATAAAAACTCAGTGCCTACAGTGACACTAAAGAGGAATGGATGAGGCTTCTCTTTGTGGCACAAAGTAACTGGAAACAGAATAACACAAAGCCTTTCCCCATGGATTTCTCAGCCATAAAGAACAAGATATTGGCTTTAGAAACTCCTTATGGTAGAGATTGAAAAACTGACTGAGTACCAAATGCTAAGTGACTAGTGCAAACTCCCCTCCATCTCCCAGATGATGGTGAACAAGAGCTAACAAAGAATGAAACCAAAATGAGTGTATCTATGCAGAAGTTATGGTGGGGTTGGAGACACCAGTACCAAATGCTGGCTAGCAGGGGAGTTAAAATGTATTGCACCAAACTGATTGCCTCAGAAGATAAAAATCCCAGCGTATAAGTAAGACTAGAACTTTTATTACAATAGCCAGACTGAATTAGGTGCTACCAAAAAAAGATTTTGTAGCTAAATTATGGCAAGACACCAATAGCATAAGGCAGAAGTGTACAGATGGCAGGAGGAAAAGATGGAGGGGAAAGATAGAGAGTGACCTGCTACACACAGACAGCCAAGCAGTAAGCAAGGAACAGCAGCTTTTTAAGTCATAAACAAAGGAAGGCTTTATGTGTTCATATTAGAGTACACGCAGCAACCATCACCTTTTTTACCCCATAGCAAATAACTTACTAACAGCCAAGGAAGACAACCACAGAAAGCAACAAGCAGGCAGTGGAAGAACCAGCACCACTTTAATACCCAGTCGCTCCTGCCAGTTGGTGAGTTGTACTTCCCCTCCCAGCTAGAGCTGATTTTTGGTTTAGTAGCAACACCTGCAGGCTGGGACCCTTAAAATCCTGCAAGCTCACACTAAGCTCTGGTCCTAGCCCCAAGGAATTAAGTTCTCTGTTAGATACAAGATAGCACATAAGTGGGAACAGACAGAATCTGTTCAAGGTCAGGCAATAAATCAGTGGCAGAGCTGGATCTAGAAACCATGTCCCAGGTCAGGCCTGCGGTTAGCCAGCAGTGGGGTTGCCACTTTCTCTCTGAGCTGCTTAAGAGTCTCCCAAGCCAACACCCTGACGCCCCCCAAAATTACTCCATCTCACGTAGTCTGATTCGCTTCCCCCAAGTGGGTGAGCATTTCAAAGGCCAGTTCAGAATGGACACTCCTGCAGAGAGGACCGTGCTGCCCTCCCTGTCCACACACCAACATAGCCCGAGAACAAAAAGAGGGCAGCGGCTCCTGGCAGTCCCCTGCCATGCAGCAGGCATAAGAATGAAACTAACTTTAGTTTAAGTTGCTTGCTTATAAAATGTAAAACTGAAATAATTACAGTATCTCTGCTGCTGCAAAACTTTGTTTTACTGAATGCTGTTACCTTCTGCATCACGTTTGGGGAATTTTAAACAGGCAAATGGAAGAAGGTCTGATTGAAGATGAAGTTAAGTGAAAGAAATTGGTCTCATTTAGCACATGACAGGATTCATCTGTGTTCCCAAGTCCACTGAGGTAGCATCATGGGCGTTTCATATTCATGAGCTGCTGCGACACTGTGTCCCCTCATTTACAAAGCACCGTGTTCAGCAAATTCTGTCCCTGTGGACACTCCATGCATTTCATGGTCTTGTCAGAGAGACATCAAACACTTCAGTAACCAAATACCAGAAAATGGCTTTAATTAGCGCATCTCAATGCAATAAATAATTTTTCTAAGTGGAAAAATGGAGAATTAAAAAAAAAGAAAAGAAAAAAGCGGAAAGCAACAGGCAAAAAAAAATCTTCAAAAAAACATAAGGAACAAGGGACACAGACAGCTTCTGCTGAACACACAAACAAGCTTCAAGCCTCTTGGAAGCTTTCTCAGGAGAGCAGCAGGCAAATGTAGAGGATAAAGAACACTTCTTTGGATGCTTGGACATTAATTTCATAGGGATGCCTCTCCCTGACTGAAATTGCCCTACTAGTAGGCCAATATGGAACAGCGTACCTGCCTGATCAGTCAGCAGGGAGATGAAAACAGTAGAGTGAAAAGCAAGCAGTACCACAGCTAATAGGGCACTGCCTTAAAAGCTGAGACAAGCAGAAGATAACCCTAGGGTCCCATGTCCCAAGGCACCCTTTTGAGAAGAGAACGGTGACAGCACAACCTGGCTAAGCTGATGGGAAAAGTCACCCAGTGAGTGGGTGCCAGAGGATTCATAGGATCTCGGGGAGGTCATGCAACAGACTCAGCACTGACCCTTAAGAGATTATGCCTGTGCCTTGCATCAGAAAAAATAATTTTTTCTTCAGCCACCAACCTCTGATATACTGCCAGGTAGATGGATGGGAGGATGGGTGGTCCATGAGACACTCTACTTGCTTCGATAGTGCTGTGCTTTCACAGACCGCTTGGTGTGGCATGGCTTCTTCCTCCCCTGAGAGCTTGCTGGGGACAAGCATCAGGCATATTTGCGACTTCCCAAGGCTTCTACTGACACAAAGCCTCTGCCCAGTTTCAACCCCTGGGAAGTATGACGAGAGACAGGGCACAGAACAGCACTGTCAGGCGAGTAGCTGCACAGGCAGTAATCTATGTCTTGTATTGTGCAAGAAGAACAGACACTGATGGCTTTAGAGATGAGGAATTTCTTAATGCATAGGTTTGCTCACCATCACCAGAAGACAAGAGAGACTGGAGGCCAGGCTCAGGACCTGACTACACTCCTGAGGTTACCAGCATTTAGAGCAGTAACCATCTCCAAGCCTCACCAGCAGCCCCCTGACAGAGCACTGTGCCTGCCCTCCTTTCCAGTAACATCTGTCTTCCTCTTTTCAAAGGCTGTTCCCTGTTCCTTCGCAGTATTCCCCTGCTGAAACATACTCGGAAGGTGGTGGGGCAGCAGATGAGAAGCCATGAGTTGCCCAGGTGAACTCAGAAACACAAAACCTTCCCCAACAATGCTGGAGGTGAGTGATTTTGTATTAGAGCGTTACTGTGGCAGGGAAAGCAGCTTCTCAGGATGCTCCTGTGGAAGTATGTTCGGGAGCAGGCATGTCTGATTCTATTTCATCCTCTTCGTGTTACGCTGGAAAAACAAGACAAACTACATTTCTTTTAAGCTAAATCCTTAGGTTTTTTATTTTTTCTTATATATATTTATTAAAAAATGCCTCTTTGATCGGCAGCACCCATGACACTTCCACATCCAGCATCTCCTCAGAAGCCTCCCTCCCTCCACACAAGGCCACCTCTGCTGACAGCTAGACGGGTTTGATCAGAGCCACTCAGAATCGGATTTTCATAAGACAGATGAGGAATCTTACTGCTGCTTTCTCTCATATCAGATGAGAAACTGAGGGGGAGGGGGGACGGGTCCTGCGGGAATGACACTACAATCAAGGGCTATGCGGTTCTCTCTCTGTCCCTCCACTGCTGCAATTTTCAAAGGAGTTTGCCTCAGGCAGTTTTAAATGATGGTGTCTCAATTCTGTAATCATCTTTCAAGAGCTTTTTCTTAAAGGGTATTTTAGGTAAACCTAGTCCGTCAACTACACTTATGGACTCAGCAATCACAGACCCGATATGACTGTGTATCTACCATATCGCAGAATTTAGTGATGGAAGATGCTTACCCAGACCATCATTTTCAGCCCCCAAGAAGTTCTGTGTGCTCCCTTGCAATTAAGCTGCCTACCGCCCCTTGGTCAGCGGTCTGCTCTTTCAAATAGGACTTCAGACATATCTTTTGGAACATATTATCTGCTCCCCCCTGCCCACTGTAGCTGTCAGGAGGGAGCTTTCCTTGAACACCAGAGCCTCACAATGCCAGCAGTCACTGGAGGAGTTCAAAACTGGCGTGGACCAACAGCTCAGTGGAAACCACCAGGGTGGGCTGAGTCTGCCCTTCATTGACCTCGTGCAGGGACTCGGGGTAGTGCTTTAGGGGAGCAGCCAAGGGGAGGACTGCAGCGTGCTGATAGAGCCGCACACAAAGGCACAGTGCAGAACCCCAGAAACTCAGCAGTCACTGTCTCTCTCTGCCCCCAGGGCCCCTCTCTTCAGCCCAGTCATACCACTTCCAAAATACCATGTTTTTCACTCCATTTCACTGACGCTCAGAACCTTCTGTCCATTTAGCTCTCTTCAAACCACTCCACCACAGCCTCCTGAGCGTATGAAGTACCCAGTAGCCATCTCCCTGACTGTTACTGCACATTCACACTCATGCTCAGCGACTGCAGCTGCCTTTGCAGATCACAGCCCCGTGAATCCACCAGCACTTGGTGTGTTTTGTGAAAACAGCAGCTCATCAGGAAAGCAACTAGCAAACTTTAGCAACAATAGCTCATTCTATTCTCAGCTCTGTCTGGGGTAATTTCATCATTGGTGAGTATTCACATGCAGCTTAAGAGGTGCTTGATATTACAGCTGTGAGTTTCAGGTGCTAGATACCCTGTGAGAGCCATCTCCCACCTGACAGACAGACATCACTCCCCAGAAGGATGTGGGGACCATGGCATATGCCCACTTCCTTGTCTACTGTGCACAGAGCCTGGACTCCCCTCCTGTTCAAATGCAAAGGAGCTGCTGGCACGCACCAGAAGGGCAAGAAGTCCTTCTAGAGGTTTGACATTGTATAGAGAGGTCTAATCGTCAGCTCTGCTTTCTCGAGGAGGCTTCCCAGCAGGCAGGAAGGGGTTTTGCCTTGAGGGCACAGATCTAGTGACTGTCTCCTGGCAGCTTTCCTCACCTGCAGGTCAGGTTTGCATTGTCTGTGTAGCATAGTCAGGCTTTCATTTCAATCATCTGTCTCATTCACACACACTATCTGCTTGAAAATAACAAGCTGTTGTTCCTGCAGACAGAGAATCGCACATCACATCCCAATCATCCAAGAAGAGCCCTGTTCTAGGAGCTATGCATCCCAAGGGTAACAGAGAGAAGAGGGGGAAGGGACTTCCAAAGATGGGGCAATCGTCTAATGGAGAACGATAGCTGGGAGAGAGATGACAACCTTAGCTAACAGGACCCGCAGAGTGCTGAGGAGAAAAATTCAAGGGCAATGTAGTGAGGAGACAGGCATCTGGGGGAGTGCAACTCAACAGTGCAGAGCTGGTGAACAAGAAAGGAACAACAAAGAAGCCTTTAGCCAAAAGGGCAAAGCAGTTTGCTGATAGGGGTGTGGGGGAATGCCAGCATTTTTCACCCCAACAGGAAAGAGCCCTTTGTAGCTGCATGCCAGGAAGAGACACACAAAGCAGAGTAAAGCTAAATGAAATACCCAAGCAAAGTCAAAGCACGGACTCTACTGCCCCAATGGAGAAAGAAGCAAAGGGAGGGGAAAGCCTTTCAATGTGAACTTGGTTGTTCTGTCTTCCCTCCCACCTGATGACAAAGAATAGTCTGCACTTGGGAGAAGCTCTTGGCTGCTACAGAAAAGGAAGCAGTGCTCTGCAGATAGCACTTTTTAAATTCCACTGATAGTCTCACATCTCCCATCTCATGCAGTTTCCCTGCCATACAGAGCTCAGTCAATGCTGCCCATTTCCCTTGTTGACACGGACAGAAAATTGAGCAATTACCCTTAAACTCCTCTCTCTTAGATTGCCCAGATTGCTACATACACAGCATTAAGCCCCCAATTGCCCCTGGCCAAAAGTGACTCGACTAGGCCTGTCCATTAGGAATTAAACACTTTTTTGTTGCTTGTGAAGGTGTATTATTCCTCAAGTTGTAATGCATTAAATCCAGCTAAAGCAGCACGGTTTCCCACCACGCAGAGGAGCTGGGCCCCCCCGACAAGGTTCAGCTGGACACACATCTACCTAGCAAAGGGGCGTTATCCATTTGCTATGCCTGTGTACTAGAATGTGCCAGCGTGTGTTCAGGAGGATGGTCACTAAGCTCATAGAAGGTGCTGTAGGAAACCCCAATATCCATCAACTAGACACTCCAGAGCTGGTTCTGGAGAGACACTGCACTTTTTCAAAACAGTCTTTCCAGCCTTAAGTTTTACAGGACCAAATGGTGCTTTTAGTCAAACACGTGTCTTTGCTTTCCTATGACTCAAAACTGGCTCCTCTTTAAAGTGTCTCTCTTGCCCTGGACTAGCATCTATGAAGGAGAACTATAGACTACAGAAAATGGATTCTCAGCACGACATGGTACTTCAAGGAACTTCACTGCTGGTATTTCAATAGTTTGTATTGTGCAGTATGGATGACTTGCACCTTCTGGGTTTCCCTGTGCCACTGTAAAGAATGGCTGAAATTGCAGATAGTTCCATCTATGTCCCTGTCTGGCCCACCCACGCACAATCTCCCATATTACTTCAGTCTTTCCACACAGCCTGAGAAGCAACTGTCCTTCTCTCCCAAACCCCCACGGAGATGAGGATTCAAACACTATTTCATGGACAGGGTGAATGGCTAAGGGCACTGAGATAATTCTGCTTTTATTTCTGAAACTGCAGGGCATATCAAGCCCAAAAGTCTCCACTTGGCTGTACAGCCTTCCCTCTACTCTCCACATGCCAAACTGGCCTCTCTCTGGGCCCTATGCTTTTTTAACATTTCCTTCAATGGACTCCAAATTCTGAGCATCTGGGTGTAAGTGCTGTGTAAATGATCACAACCAAGCACATTTCAAGTACACAATATTACCTTTTTTTAGGGCATATAGTTTTGTCCTTCATTCTTCTAATGAAAAGGTTGGATGGGGGACAAACAATGTTAATGGAATGGTACAGCTAAGCTTTCCAATAGGTTAAAGGAAGGCGATCCAAATGCATTGGTTGACAGCAGCAATCATTATGCAACCGCGCCTGTTCATATTAAGGTGTACAAGCTAACACATTATGCAGCACAAAATAACCGTGACCCATCCTTGGGGATCCATACACCAATGTCTTCATTTTTGTGTGTTTAGAATCTGAGCTTTACTGTTAGAGTTAACAACACAAGCCCAAGTGCAGTTCTGTGAGAACGGGAGGCCAATACAGCTCAACTTATGGCACAGCCACAGAGTGCTACTCCCTGCCTTCTACACAGGGCAGTTATTTGTATCTCTCCTCTTATTCAAAAAAGTCATTTTATGCAGGTACTGGAGTTTGTTTGTATGTCACTCTTCTTCACTGCAATTGCTGAGCCCACATAGAAAACTCCTCTCCTAGAATAGCTTGCTTAATCTCCCTGTAGAAATAGGACCACAAGCACGTAATGCACTCATCCATTTAGAGATTTTCCATATGCAAATTGGATCCACAGCCCAGTGTATCTGAATGTACCAGAAACTGCCTGGATAGAAATCATAATCAAATTAGTGGGATCTTTCTTCTAACACTTAAGTTTTAATCCAAAAATGAACTCTGGTTTGCAAACAATCCAAATTCAACTGTTAACTATAGGTTAGGCACAGATAAATAAGTGAAGTGTATTAGGACTTGCCATGTCTTCATACCACATTCTGTATCAATTCTATTCTATATTTATTACTCAAGGTCTTGGGGCACTAAAAGTCACATACTGCAAACATGCGACAAGCATTTTTATGCCTGGTTAGCAAAGACAGTTATTATACTCTGAATACAAGACCAAGGTTCAACAAGAAGGACAGCACATATGCAAACAGTCAAAGAGCTGTTCAGAACAGACTATCAGCCTCAGTGACATACGCTGAAATTTAAGAAGCCCAAGAAACTTCCCAGGGGGAAAATTAAGTCTTTTCTGAAGATGCCAATGCTATAAAGGTGCCACTTCTGGCAGTCATATGTTGCAATGCTTAATCTGTCTGGAAGACCCAAATAAGTCTTCATTTAATCTCATTAACCACACTGATGTCTGATCCTTTGTGACTCCTGGTAATTCTTCTGATGCTTGCTGATATTTTACAGATGCAACTTTTATACACTGCATAAAATTCTTAGCCCTTGAAAACTGAGGTAGCTCCTAGAGACTTAAACGAATTTCCCACAGTTCTCTAGTGCTCGTCTCAAAATACATATTGTGGATTTTTCCTGATATTTCTCTTGGCTCATCCAGTCCTAGAATAGCAAGTGATATACACTATAAAGAAAACCTGTGCTAAGTCAGGAGTCCAGTAGATTTTACAACAGCCTGTGCAGGGATGGGATGGGATGGGATGGGATGGGATGGGATGGGATGGGATGGGATGGGATGGGATGGGATGACCCACCAGTGCCTATGTTTAGCTTATCATGTATGATCTTGGGTTAGGGCAAGTGGATTTTTTAAATTAAGAATTCCCTCATGACAGAGATCCCAGGAGAGCGGTGTAGGCACTTGTCCTGATGGGAACAAGACATGGATATCACTATAAAACATGAGAGGCTTTAAGCAGAGCATACTATCAACTAAGCTAGGGGATAGCAGCAATTTTTCTGCCTGCTCTTAACCTTTTATTGCTCTTTTAGCTCTCTTTTTGCCCCAGTCCACTATTCTCCTTTTGAAAGTAATCACAGAGAAAGCGTGACCTCAACACTTTCCTTCTTCCCAAAGGTGCTTTATCATTCTATGTTAATGAAGAGCCAGGTTCACTTCCTTATCCTCTTCTCCATCTCCTCTCCTGTCTCTACCTCACTCAGCAGCTGGGGAGATGTAAGCACCTCCCGCATTTGTTTACCCCCAGGGTGGTTCATTTCCTTGCAATTTCATACAAGATGCCTCTGCTCACTCTACTGGAGAACCCCCAGACACACAGGAATGCACTTCTTGCAGTCAAGTAGGTGACACCTTACCTCCTCCATCATCTGATGCCTCCAAGCTCTGCTGTCTGAGACGATGGCTGCAGCAAAACACAAGGAAGAAAGAATACCAATTGCAAGCCCAGAAAAGCATCTTGTTCTGTCCCCTTCCTCCACACAAGCATCATGGCCTGTCAAGAGGACAGTTCCCAGGTACACTTAGCCTGCAGACTGACCTTCTTCCATAGCACTCATTGCTGGACTCGGCAGAAATCTCAGCTTAGAGTGCTTAAGCAAGATGCCTTGTACCTGCGACAAACCCCCAGGCTGCAGGCAGTAGGGCTGGGGTGGGTCTGGCAGGAAAGCAGATGCTTTCTACTTTTCCTTCTTTCTGTCACATGGGATTGACAGAGCCATCATCTACTCTGTATCCAGGGAACAGCATGACCAGCTGTTGTCCTGTCGCAGCCCAGGACACATGACATGAATTCATGCCAGGCTCTGCACCCTTCCCAAGTTCCAGATCTTGATGTACTGGTGCTTAGAGTCACATGTCCCTTTTCCCTGAGAACACATGTAAAAAAAAAGAAGGAAGTCTCAGCAACAATGGAAACTTACTCTTCTACTTCTTCTGCATGTTTTCTTCCTGACCTGCAAGACAATGAAAGTTTTTTTGCTTAGAAAAGGCTAGAGAAAATTAAAAAACTGCATCTTTCCCTATACCACATTATTGTCGAAAACAGTTCTTACACCAGGTCCAATATAGCACATTGCACCTTTATAGAGTTCTGAGTGACCATTAAACCAGTCTATCAAAAAGTCCCTGAGCGCATCAGACCAAAACAGAACCATTTGGGTCCAAAAAGACAGCCACGTCCAGACTCGCAAGAGCTATATTCCCTGATTTTTCAGCTTCTCAGGTACTTTTTCATCCCCTCTGCCATCAGCTGCAGGTAAAGCTTGCCTTACTTGAGTAGAGAGGTTGGCACATGGAGGAGTGAAGATGATGCTATATTTTGTCTACCTACCCCTGAAAGATCAACAGGCCCTTCCTGCCCCTGGTCATGCACAAAGATGATCTGGTTGCCTTTGTAGGTTAGGAGCCCCACCTGAGCTAGCCAAGTTCAGGTCAGACATGCTGTTGCTGCAGTAAATCAGGGTTGATCTGGCTGAGTTAACAGGAGTTCATAATAATAACGTGGGGGGGAGGCACTGGCAAATGGCAGCTCTCTTGCTCTCCACCCCAGCAAGCCCAGAAGTAATTCAGTCCCGATTAGGGATGCTTGTTCAATATTCAAAATGTAAAACATGGAGGTTGCTGAACCAGCACTTTGAAAAGTTAATTAAATGCCAGGTTTCTTTTTAGCAGATACTCCATCACTCGCTGATTGCTTTGGCCATTTTGCAAAGTGAAGTTTCATCTCTATGCGTTGAGAATAAATATTCTCCCCTCCCTTGAAGTCAGGGTGCTACGACAAAGAATACACGGGGCTCTCCCCTACTACACACGCTGTCCCAGGACACACCAAAATGTAAGGCAAGTTGTTTCATTGCCTTTCACTGCTCCTTTCAAAGCACTTCCATGAGATGGGACAGGTTTCTCCTCATCTGCTCTCTGTTCTAGCAGGCCATAGTCCTCACCTAGTTCTCCTGTGAATAACCTACTCTACTAAGAGCAAGGTGCAGGGCACAGAGGATGTCTAGCTGTGAGATGAAAGCTCCTTGTCTCCACTGCTTTCCCTGGAGTTTGCAATCTGTAAGAAGCTTGCACTGAATCCATTATCTGATCCTAGTAATATCCACTGCTATGATCAGAACTGCAGCCGTGTAGGTGACATCTGCATCTGGGCTTTCAGCTATACCTACACCCTTCTGTTCATCACAAGAGACAGAAATGCAATGGAGCCATGGAATTTAGGAAAGAACTCTTTCAGTGAGGAGTAATTGTCCAGTTCCATCCCTCTCCCCAGTGGTAGTGCAAAGCTCTTTTTGTGAACCCCCTGATATGAAGAAAGGGGTGGCTCCAGAGAGCCCATCACCAGCTCCCACTGCAGTTTAGAGTCTGAGAAGACAGACGATGCAAGATTTATCCTATCTTATCCCTCCCTTCTGCCTTCACAGAACTGCTTTCCACACCTTCTCTTCAGAGCCTTGCCTTCACTGAGCAGAAACATCCCAAATGATGGCTTTGCACAGCCTTGCACAGTGAGATGATTCCC
This sequence comes from Arenaria interpres, assembly GCA_013399435.1. Classification (NCBI taxonomy): domain Eukaryota; kingdom Metazoa; phylum Chordata; class Aves; order Charadriiformes; family Scolopacidae; genus Arenaria; species Arenaria interpres. The sequence continues at coordinate 99,285 of VXAK01021033.1, forward strand.
TGGAGGTTCAATCTAACACCTTCTTAGCACAATCCAGTAACATTTGGTAATTGTCCAGCTCCAAATAACACTCCCTTTTCCTCAGTACGCACACTCTTTACATCTTTGCTCATCTCCTATCCCCAGGCAGGAGTGAAACACTCCACATGTTTATACTTCCCAGGAGAGGGTCACTCCTGCTATCCCTGTAAGCAATTTCTGTTTCTTTTTCCTGAGCTCCCTGTCATGACAGATATCCATGTGCCCCACAGGAACTCAGTCATATGTTAGTCTGAGAGACAGAGACTACTTCACTCGTGTTCCCAGACTTAAAGCTTTCCAAACTTCTCCTAGTTATGTTAAAAAATGTCTTATTCAGGGCAATAAGCAAATACTTCATTATGAAATAGCTGCATCATATTGGAAAAAGTAATTTGGGGCAAAAATTCATAGACCAGGATGGGAGAATGTGACCCAGAGCCCAGATGTTAGAATACTCTCCTGTCAAACAAGCTGGTTCCCTCCTCTCTCTAGGGCAAGCTAAAGCCCCACTGTCACCCCTCCCCCAGGAGAACATCCTAGTCCCAGTGCCACAGGGTCTGAAGGTGGCAGTGGGTGATGCCAGTCACTCATGCTGACAATACTATGGTTTATACAGAGCATTTAAATACCAATGGCACCAGAGGAGGAGCTAGAAATGACTGTTGTTCTGTTTAGGTGAGACATCTGCTTACAGGCACCTACACGAGATACGTTTATCAATACATGATTTGGAATAGCACTGTTTGATGAGACCGGCATTTCAAACCATTTGATAAGCTCATGGGTAGAGAACTATCTGGGAAGTATAGTACAAAACTTCTGGAGTACGGGAAGGAGTTACATGCTTTTATACTCCCCGTAGCTTTAATGACTGAGCTACTAGGTAAAGAAGATACTAACCAGTTCACTATTTCCTTCCTTTTTAATGGAGCCTTGAACCCAAAGGCTTCCTTTCATTTTGTTTGATGCCAAATTACTTTTACATTCCTTGTTTTGTGTTGGAAAAAAAAATAATCACAAATTATTTTTGTTTGGTTCCTGACTTATGTTTTGCTTTTTGGCCCAACTACATTACCTAAACCTACCTAACAAAGTGACCCAGAGATAGAAGGCAAGCTTTGCCCTGGGTCCCTATTTCAAGGCAGAAAGGGAAAAAAGTCATTAATAGATCCTTGAAAGGTGCCCTACCTCTCACCCTGTACATTCTATAAGCTCAGCCGAGGGCTAAGCTATACAGAATCACAGAATCTTCATGGTTGGAAGGGACCTTTGAGATCATCGAGTCCAACCCCCAAAAAAAAAAAAAAAAACCAAACCGAAAAACCGCCAACATGGAGATACCTGCAGAACCAGTCACTGCTTGTCTCCTTGTTCTCCAGGTGCTAAGGAAAGCCCCACAGGCACTCTTCATGAAGTTATCATGGTGCTTTACACATCGTGGAGTACCCCATCCTGAGAACTGGCTCAGCTTATCAATGTCAATTGCATCATGTTGAGACCAATATTCTACCCTTCAGGAATATCAGGCCTGGATACACAGCATCCTCTTCATTCACCACAAGGTTACAGCTTTCTAGTGGTGAGCAAAAGCAGACATGGAAGAAACCAGACAGTAAACTCAAGCTGGCACAGTCAGATGTCCTACTCTTTTCTCACATTCACAGCAACAAGAAGTGCACTACCCTGGTTTGTTTGCTCCAGCAGGAGACACAGCCCAGGCAGGGCAGCAACAAGCACCTCCAAAGCGAACAATTGTGTATGAACTATAGATACACTCACTCAGGTAAGGGCAAACAATACAATCCTGGGACCAGTGCTCAGAAATGCATTCAGTTTGCTGTTTATACACCAGCCACACCCAGCCTTGTGAGGCTGCGATACCTCTGTTCTTTCGTGTCTTCTGACAGGCCCATTGCAGCTGGAGGACCAAAGAACAAGGACCAGCCCATCACCTGGACAGCTCCGTTTAAAATTTCCCCTCGCTGCAAGGCTATCTGTGCTATCAAACATGTCCAAAATCCCAGAGTATTCCACCATTGGCCAGCTGCTGACCCCCTCTCCATTTCAGGGTGTTGAACAGCTGAGAAACCAGATGGAAGACCCCAACAGACCTCATGCAACCCCATGTTCTGTAACTCCTAGAACAGAATACCTGTTTCTCTCTTGGCTGTGTGTACCAGAGCAGAGGATAAAGGTCTGATCTCACTCTTGAGTGTTGCCTTTGCTCAGTTCTGGCCAGCAGGAATCCTCCCTCCACACTAATGTGAGGGGGCTAAACCTCGAAACCGAGGCTTTCCTCCCTCACCCCCCACCCCTGAGGCACAGCTGAGCTGCCTGCAACTTCTGTGCTGAAGGGTGAAAGGCAGTTCTAATGTAGACATCATCTCTCTTAAACTGTTTCTTTCTCATTTAATGGACTACCATGGAGATCTAAATGGAGATAAAGTAGCAGGGCTCAGAGAACGGTCAGGATGCTATCTTTATGCAGCATGACAATGTGCAGTGGTTAATTAGACACCGTTAACCTATTTTAGCAGGGGACGTAACTGGGATGAATGGGGGGAAATGTCCTTGAAATCTTTTAATGTCCACAGCTCAGGGGAGCTCTATACACACTTGCGTCCAGCGCCGAGCCCCGGCCGGGTGCCGGGAGGTCAGTGTGCAAGATCCGAGGGTCCCTTCTGCGGGCCCAGGGAGGTGCGAGGGCGGGCAACGCCGCTAAGGAAAAGGGAAGCAATTACGGTGGCTTGATCAAACGAACAGGAATGCCCGGCCTAGCGTGACGGGGACGGCCGCCGAGGAAGAGAGAGGGCTGGGAGCAGGGGCAGCCCCCCTCGCCCGGCCCGGGCGGGCACCTCTCCGCCGAGGCCGCTTCGCTCTCCCGAGCTGGTCCCCCCGCTCGGCTTCCCCCGGTNCCCCGGGCCGGCCGGTGCGCTGCCCGGCCAGGAGGGAAGCGATCGGCGGGGCTGCGACGGGAGCGCTCGCGAGCCGGTCACGCCGCAACCCACGGGGGCTGCGGGGTGTCCCCGGGAGGGCGGGCGCGACCGCAAGTGGCGACGGAAGGGTATTTTAGGTATTTTACATGGCCCTGGCAGCGGAGGGAGAATTTCATCTGCCGGCCAGTTAGCGTATTTCCCGGCATGTCAACCACTTCTCTCAACCACGTGGAACCAGAAAGCTGCTTCAAGCTCCCCTTTTGCTAAAAGAATGAAATGGGGAAAAAAAGGAAGGTCCTGATGTTCAGAGATACGTTTTGGTTGGAGACAGAAGGGCGATCAAAGGGAGAGCAGAGACGGGTTGTGTGCGGACAAAGCAAGTCACTGGTCAGTTCTGCCTCTCGGCTTCCATCCAAAACCATACCCACCAAACACTAAAGGCTCGGCTCAGCCCACAGAGAGAGAAGAAGCCTTTTGCCTCTAGGGCACAGAGAGTAATTCAGCTCTAGGCCTGAGGGGAAAAAAAAAAATAAAAGATAAAAAAGGACATGTATGCTCTTGCTCAAGTATTTTTTTAGTGCCCATCACCACAGCCAGTGGGTGGTGAGCTATGAGTTGCAGCTTGTTCAATAGCCTAAGGCACAGCTAAGTTACACACCCAATATGACACACAAGTGCTAACTGATCAGTTCTCCCAGCTTTCCAAGCGTGGGTCTTGGTCACTGCTTGTTTGCTGAGGCACAGGGAGACAAAAGCACTCATCAGAGCTGTATGTAAACTAGAACCGCAGCCCATGCTGGAAAGCACTACCACAAGGTGTCTTCTCAGCCATTCCATTGCACCTTCCTAGGGTCTCTGATCGGTTTTTCAAGTTTCCACCCCATCTCCCTGGTCTGTGGTAGCCTGGAAACGCTAGATTTGCCTTGATTAAATGTGGGGGAGTTCATCTTCACATCTCCTGAAATCAAGGCAAGTTTTGCCATTGATGTCATCAGAGCAAGGACTACTACGAGCCTTTTTTTCTGTCATAAATGTCATCTCACAGAGCCCTCCACTTCCAAGCCCCAGGGCACGTGGCTATATCTATCTCCACAACAGGGGTTTGGGCAGACACACATTTTTTTAAACTGTAATTGTCCCATCATCTACTTTCTGGTCCCTGACAGGCTCCCTGGACCACGTGTAGAACACGCTGCCCTAGAGCACAGCACTGGAGGAAGAAGGATGCAGCAATGAGCAGGCACGCTCTGTGGGACAGGACCTGACAGACGCTGCAGCTAACCTTCTCCAGCTGAAATGGGCTTGTGAGGCACTAATCAATCTCTAGCAGAAGTGTTGTTGTTTCTCCTCATGTCCTAATACGTGGGCTTGCTTAACAGAAACAAAAAAGGGGGGAAGCTCTGGCACGAAAGAACAAGCTGACAGAGAGAGTTCATGAGGATCACTGAACCTCAGCCTACTCACTGCATCGTCCCCGTAACAGATGTTCCCAGGGCTCCCCCACTCGCTCGCTGGTAGAGATCTGACCGGCAGAGCTGTTCAGAGCTCCCACTGAGCAACAGAAACAACAACAACACTCAATACAAATTCCTGCTGTGTGGGAAAACAGCGCTGCAGTTTCTAGAGGTATCCACCACACATCTTCGGTCCCTGAGAAAGGGGGCTCCTATCCAAGCCATCACGTCTTCGGTCTCCAATAACCGCCAGGGCCACACCAAATGGCTCTCGAGGTTACAGGAGCACTTCAGTTTCCATTTAAAGGGAAAAGCACACTTCTGATCCTCCTGGTTACACAGAAGAACTGACTGCTAAAGGAGACAGAACTAGAATGAAAAGAAAAAGTATCTGAGGTTTCTTGGTTTTTTTCTCCCACACCAGAGAACAAACTCGTGATTCTGAAGTACCAGACCAAAGGCTTTTTACTTGTGATTGGCCTCACTGAAAACATTTACATGAATAACACTAGTTTATTACCGAATGGCACTTTGTGCTGTCATCTGAGAGCAACAGCTTCTGAAAGAAGATATTTTAAGACCTTGGATTAAGAACTCAAGCATAGTAGAAGAGTTATATGGGAAGGGGGACTGGGAGAGGGAGAAATAGGGCCAAGCAAGTAGATCGGGTCATCTTAGGGCTCTTTCCACAGGTAAACTGCATTAAGCTAGACTTCACAGCCAATTTTGAGGTGACCTACAAAGGCCAGACAAGTTTTTAGCCTTGGCTCTGACAGATACAAAAGGGTTGCATGTTGCATGTGTTCTTCACGAAGGTGTAGCTTTTTTAAACTAGAAATACTTGGAACAGCAAGGATAGTACCCCCTGAACTTGCCTGTAAATGCCTTGGAGATGCAGAGAACTAAGGAAGATGCTTTGTCCTCAATCAGAAAAATCAAAGAGAATTCAACCTGAGCTCAGTCTGCCACCTCAGCTGTTTACATGGACTGTTACCAAAAATGTCATACTCATGTTCTGTATTTGTCACGCAGACTTCATTTTCTAGGGGAGGCAAGAGGCTACAATCCTACTAGTTCTTTCATTGCACAGTGTTTTTCAGAAACAAGAAGTCAAAGGAAACTTCACTAATGGAAAAAATAAACAGAAGTCTAGCTTAAAAAAAAAAAGAAAAAAGAAAAAAAGAAAAAAGAAAAAAAAAAGAAAAAAGAAAAAAGAAAAAAGAAAAA
>VXAK01021033.1:104982-126514 GCA_013399435.1 Arenaria interpres
GGAAACCCTTGCAAGTCACACTAAGCAGAATGAAATGGAAAAAAATCCACCACTACAGTCATGGTACTGAGGGATTCTCAGGTGACTCTTCTGTCTTTTAGGGACTTTCCTTTTTCTGCCAGTTATCTTTACTGAGTCTAAACAGAAACACCAAGGAGAGCTCACCTCAGCAATGACACGGAGGGACAAGAGGACAAGAGCCTGTTAGCATTCCTGGAACATTCAGCCTATTAAAAAAAAAAAAAAAAAAAAAAAAAAAAAAAAAGAAAAAGAGGGGGGGGGAGATGAGGGAAGAGAGAGAGGAAAAAACCCACCCTGGGCCTGCACATTGCAGCTTACCGCCATCTTGATGTCCTTGATGCGTGCCGATGGCGTGGAGGCGGCTGGCACCAGATCAGCCCAAGAGAAGGAATGAGAGGCCAATGGAGATTTATGTGAGGAGAGTGAGATGGACAAGGTAAAATTGTCAGGAGGAGTTGTTAGAAAGTAAAATATATTGTGACAATTCCACTCCTGCCGTTCATCAATAAACTGACAGATCATTTAGTGTCAATTAGGAGTGATAGATGGACAAGTCCCCATGATCCTGGGCCAAAATTAATGGCTGGGAGGGAGAGGGTGATTGAAAATGACGGCTGACATTGAGAGGAAAGTCCTGAAGGTCCCCAAGGGGCCATTACTTGCCTCATTCCCTTGCAGATCAATGCAGGGACAAACCCAAAAACAGACACTTCAAGACAAAACTTAATCAGACTTCCTTTTCTTTCTTCTCCTTCTAAGTTGTGCCCCCTCACTTGGCAGCCTTGATCCTTTGTGCCTATACTCTTCACATCATTGAGGACATCCACACATGGCTGGAAGATGCAGAGTGAAGCTGCTGTCTTCCCCACAGTCAGAAGCCTGGCCCCGCTCCTAACCCGGCAGTGTCACAAGGAAGCCCAGCCTGAGATTTACCTCAATGCTGCTGGACTGGGAGTAGAGGGCAGAAGCAATGACACAAGCTTCCTCCTTACCGTGTCAGATAGAGAAACTCACGAGCACTTTACTACTCCCACTTGCAAGACAGGGATGGCTAGAGGTTCTATAAACCAGGCACTCTCAGGGGTCATTTCATATAGATACAACACACGACAGTTTAAGCCCATATTTTTGAAACAGGAGGTTTTTAACTTTACTTACCTCTAGAGACCCAGAATCATAAAACCCCTTAATCTCTTAAACAACCTTCCTCCAGCTCCAGGGTGCAATCTCACCATTGCCCACCCTCCAGAGACCTGCTCTAAAGGTCACCCTGACTGCATCCCCTTCCTTCCCACCAGCCCTTAATAGTCGCCTTCTTGTTAAATGCGTTCCTGGACACTGTACCACCACTTCTGTTCCAAAATACTTCAGTGTGGTCATTTCCTAAACAAGCCTGACTTGATTATTCCAACTCTGTATGATCTATCAGTTAGGAAGGAAAAATCCCAGTTGTAGCTGGAGCACCTGTTGCTAAAGTGCCATGATCCCTGTAGAAGAAAGGAGGCACACGTCAGGCACGGGAAGGGACTTCCTACTGAAAGCAGCACTTGGCGTTTGCTTGCAGAGCCACCTGAAATGAGCCATGTTTATTCCATAACAACCCTAGCTGCTGCCTGCAGAACTGTATGAATTTTAAGGGGCTGACTGCAAGACCAAAGGGATCAAGGACCCAAGTAAACTGGAAGCGTCCCGAGAAGCAAAGAAATAAAGGTATTAATAGGGAGAAAAGTGGATGAAATTCTACAAGGAAAGTCAGATAAATGAGATTAGTAAAAGCTGGAATTAAATGGATTTGGGAAGCACCTCTCCTTTACCAAATCCTCACCACTATGGAAAACTGAGTTCTCTTTTCCTTTTCCCATTGGCAGGCACTTTGTGTTTCTTCCTTCTGATGCATGAGATAACCTGACAATAAACCTCTGCTTTGCTTGTCACAAGTGTCAACACTGATGTCATTAAGGACATCAGCACAGCATTCAGAATGGCACTTGGGCTCCATCCAGTGGTTAGAGAGCTGCTTCTGTAGCAAAAGCAGCTGTAATTACTATTATTTATGTAATCTCAGCAGGGTACTAGGCCCCAAGTGGCTGCCTAGGTTCTTGGCTGGTCCCCTGTCCTCTAATACCAGGGCTAGAATTATTGCTGGGGCAGCAATGGGACTTCACTGAATTTCACTGAATTTTTTTCACTGAATTTCACTGAATTTTTAGAGTTGGAAGGGACCATAGAGATCATCTAGTCCAACTCCCCTGCCAAAGCAGGACTACCCAGAGCGTGTCAGAGCATGCCACTCAGGACTGCATCCAGGCGGGTCTTGAAAATCTCCAAAGAAGGGGACTCCACAACCTCCCTGGGCAGCCTGTTCCAGGGCTCTGTCACCCTCACCGTGAAAAAGTTTTTCCTCATATTCAAATGGAACCTTTTATGTTCCAACTTGTGCCCATTGCCCCTTGCCCTCTCACTGGCAGCCAGTGAAAAGAGTCTGGTTCCCTCCTCCTTCAGCCCGCCCTTGACATACTTGTAGGCATTAATAAGGTCTCCCCTCAGCCTTCTCCTCTCCAGACTAAAGAGTCCCAGCTCTCTCAGCCTCTCCTCATAAGGGAGATGCTCCAGTCCTTGAATCATCTTTGTAGCCCTACGCTGGACTCTTTCCAGTAGTTCCCTGTCCCTCTTGAACTGGGGAGCCCAGAACTGGACGCAGTATTCCAGTTGTGGCCTCACCAGTGCAGAGTAGAGGGGCAGAATGACCTCCCTTGACCTGCTGGCCACACTCTTCCCTATGCAGCCCAGGATTCCGTTGGCCCTCTTGGCCACAAGAGCACACTGTTTGCTCATTGTCATTTTGCTGTCAACCAGGACCCCCAGATCCTTTTCTTCAGAGCTTGTCTCCAGCAGGTCCATGCCTAACCTGTATTGGTGCCTAACATTCTTCTTCCCCCGGTGCAGGACCCTACACTTTTCCCTGTTGAACCTCATGAGGTTCTTCCTTGCCCAGCTCTCCAGCCTGTCCAGATCTCGCTGGATGGCAGCGAGACTTCGTCTTCTCATAGAAAGTGATTCTTCTCTCTGAGCACAAATTTAAATAAATACAGCAAATTCAGGTGCTGAGGGTCCTGACAACAAGGACAAAAGATTCTTCCGTCATCGCTACTTTACACCACTTATTTGCTGATTGCAGAGGACAAGCCTGAGGGTTTGCTTAGACACTTCCCTGCAGTCCCCATCATTATCCAGATTTACAAAATGTGACTCTTAGCAATGACAGCTGTTCTAAGAGGTTCTAGGGTCCAAAGTAATCTTTCCATGCCTAACTTTTAAAAATTTACCAGTAAAAGACAGAATTTTTATAGTTCTTAGGAATTTAAGTATCTGACACTTGTAAATGCTATGGGAATTGATCATAAAATACTTTTTCACAGATTGGTATGCAAGTAAGATAATTAATTTCAAAACTAATTACAAGTTGGAAAACTTTAGCGGCCCTCCTCTTCTATCTTGAACAGTCCGAGACAGCAATAGTCTAATGGAAAGAATCAGCAAGATGGTGAGAATGTTTACAAGTTTACCTAGGTATGACAAGAGCTGGGCAGGTAAGGGACTAAGAAGGAGCAGCAAAGGTAGAAAGACAGAAAAATAGGTTGCAAATATGTGCCAAATGGAAACACAAAGAACAATTTCAAGTGATCATTTCACATTGATAAGACTCTGAAGTAGAATTACAGCAGAAAAGTGTTTAAGTATCCCTGCAGGAAAAGTAACAAGTGGCAGTTGCAACTGGCTGAATCTGTCAGAAACAGAACTAAAAGCTTAGACCTCAAATGGGGAGAGAATAACACATAAACAGCTACAAGATCATTTCACAAGTGGCTGCAGTATCCCATCTGAGCCAGAATATATTTATGCAAAACAGAAAATCTAACTGTAACCACTTTGCTCATCCTTCCTCAGTAAAAAAAAAAAGAAAAAAAAAAAAAAATCATAGATTTTAACACAGTTCTGAAAAGCAAATTACGTAAAGTACAATTCCCAAGTGTAGGCTCAGTTACACTGGCATAAAAGTGCTTATACCTACATCAAATATATCAATAGAAGCATGTTATTCTAACTACATCTACATTAGTGAAATTGGAGCAAGTCAACTTGACGGGCTTCCAAACTGAGTCAAATTGGTTGAAAAGCTGCGGGGAGATAGAGCCTGAGAAAACAGAAACAACAAAGCCACAGTAACTTGGTATGACATCAGCCGATGACTCAGACTTTTCACATGAAGGCTTTACTCTGGGATATGTCACAAAGACAGCCTTACAGGCCAGCATCTCAGACTTTGTTAAGGGAGAGAAAGAGGGAGATGAGCCTAGGGAGAATACACGGCTGAAGGAAAGAAAAGACAGGGGAACTAGTTGTACAAAATCCTTGTACCTCATATGACTAAAGAAAGTCAGAACAAACATCCCCTTTGTAAAATTTATTCAATAAAAGCTCTTAATACAAATTAAAAGAATGCTGTCAGATATGACATGATATCATATGCATGACTGAGCAAGGGGCACATCTTCATCTCGTGTCCCACTGTGCAGGGTCTCACAGGTAGAAAGGTCTGCAGCCCTCCATCTCCTGTTTTGCCTCTTCAGCTGAATTGTGTTCAACCTCATGGAAGTGTTTACTCCAGACACCTGCTATATCTGTAAACCATGCAATTGGGATGCTGGAGAAGCACCACTGATAGCTACTGCTCCAAATCTATCCAATGAGGCTAATGTCAAACAACGAAAAACATCCTGAAGCAGCACATGGCACAGTGCTGTTACACTAGGAACCTGTCCACTGTCCTTCAGGGCACATTAGGCACAGCCCTGAATAACCTCCAATCCAGTCCTTCTCCTAGCCAACAATTACAGAATTTATTTTTCCTAAACAATGCAATTCACCCTTGTTCTCTGCTATTACATTTCCATACAGCTTCTGCTTGGTCCTACAGAGATTTAGGAACACTGGTGGACCAACTTTCTCACCCCCAGGAAATACTGACTGTATAACAGGTTTCTGGATGTCCTCTCCCATTCTCAGTGCTCCAGGACAGAAAATAGATAACTTTTACATAAATCAGAGTGCCTCCAAAGACATACACACTCTTAATATAGGCCTTAATGTATACAAGCAATCTCACGCCACTCCATGACTGAGCCATTCAGCTCTATATAGGAAATATAGCACCAGCATAACTTTATGGCTTGAAAAATAACAAATAGCTTGAAACCACGTCCTCCTGGACAGTCCTTCAGTTTTCATACCCATTCTATTACCATGTCCAGATACTTCCTTTCCCTTAGGTGTCCTTCATAAGCATCACACTTCTCAACTTGCACTCTACAATTTGTATACTTTTTTCCTCCCATCTCTTCTTGCTGACCATCTCCATCCATCTCCATTATACCATAACCCCATACACACATAAACATTGACAAATTTCACCTTTGCTGTCAAGGCTGATCACTAAATCCTGAACGGTTCATTGCATTCTTGTCAGTGGGGCACTGTCATGTGTCACTCTCCTGGAAAGGACACAGCCAGTCAAATCTCCCCTCCCAGCTTCTGCATTTAACATGCTTATTACGTTCTTCACTCCTTCCAGTTACTGTGCCAGCTAAGGAACACACTGCCTCTGGCAGACAGCAACATGTACGCAGTTCTGAGCCCTGTCAGGCCAATTTATAAAGAGCATCAGCCAGCGGAACCAAGCAAGAGCAATACTTCGAATGGTTCGAAGGAACTACAATGATACCGGATACACAGGCCACCTACAAGATCCAGAAAAAACTGTTCCAATGCCTGTGACAACAAAGCCCCACTAGTGAAATTCACTTAATCCATGCCTAAGCCCCCCTTAATAAGGAAAGAGGTGAGGACTCACTTGGTAGTTGCCGCTACAGGATCATCTGCCCAGCCTCCTTGCCGGCGTGGGGGTTTAGGTGGTGGGCCCTTTAATAGAGAAGAAACATGTTACAGCCAGGTCCAGTCAAGGCAAAGTCAAACCAACTGAGACACCAGATCCACACAGTCTAATGTAACTTTACCAAATAATAGATGGAGAGATAGCGTTTAAAATGTCGTTTATTCATAAAACAAAAGGAAGACAAATATTGCAGGACAGGTTTTTAAACATCTCTGTAAGCAAAAGATGTATCACTAATCAGTATCTTGACAAGCATCAGCTCTGCGTGCCTTTGACTTGCCCAGTACATTAGCAGACTGATCCACAGACGATGTGCTCTCCTGGCAAAATACAGTTCACTGGGAACTTGTTTGTTACTGCTGCTCACATTTCAGTGGGAGGTATCCCATGCTACATGTTTCCTAGGCTCAGCTCATTTTAGAAACCTAGTTTTAGATAAGGAATTGTTCCTAAAGTGTCTGCTTTTGTCCACTACCTACAATAGGAGGTTAGATGCCAAGTTCAGATACAAACAGCCATACCAAACACCTCTGAAGTTAGGTGAGATGAATCCCACCACTGAAATGATACAGAGCTTGAAGACCCTCCCTGCTATATTCTTGCATTGTCTTGTGTGATACTCTGCTGTGCCACAAGAGAAAACAGGAATTCAGCTTGGGGCTTACAAGGGGAATTTTCAAAGAGCAAGGCCATGATTTCCCACTGTATGGGAGCTGCCTGCTGCCTCTGGCAGTGTTGGACTCAGTTCCCCCAGCCCGAAGCACCTCATATAGCAGTGGCTTCAGTGTTTACATGACAGGCAGTGGTGAAAGCAGAGGGGCAAAGCGAACCCAGTGCATGAATGTCAGTTTATATAGCTCCCAATTGATGGTGCCCCATGAGGAAGATGGGTTATGGGGACCTGTGAAGGGTGCCCCATGAGAAAGGATGACTGGGTAAAAAAAGTCCTAAACAGGGAAAAATGGTAACTGCAAAAGAGTCTAAGCTGGGAGACAGGTGGCTCCCACAGCTTTTATTAAGAAAGGGAATGGGCTGGGTGACTCCTGAAGATGTTTGACTTGACAGAGGGGACCTTGCATGTGTGGTGGGGTCAACCCTGAGCGAAAGCTAAATTACCTCTTGCCACAGATGAGGCAGGGGCTGAGCTAACCCCTGGTGGTAGGGGTCTCCCGTGTTTATTTCTCGAGCAGAAGCCTTGTTTGTGAGTGTGGGAAATGAAGAGAGCCTGCCAGGGGCAGCCGCTGCCTGCTGCAAGGAGGGGGCACGACCCTGCATAGCTCCCTGATAGAAGCAAAAATAGTCATCCTCCAAAAATAAACAGGGAGCAGGAATGAGGCAGGAGCTGCAGTCCCAAAATACCAGCTTTCTTCAGCAAAGGGAGCACAGGAGGGCAGAGGGACAGGCAGGGAACGTGAAACGCAGGAAACAGCCTCCTTATATGGGCTCATCCGCAGGGGACAGAGCTCAGTCGACTGGAATGACCATGTCACAGAATGTGAAGCCTTCAGGGGCCCAAGTGAATGGAGTTTTCTGATCTTTAAATGATTCCCCCAAATTCTTAAGATGCCAAACCAGAGAAGAGGCTACAGTGCCAAAAAAGGAGCATTTTGAATTCAGTTGATCTGGACACACCCAGAGCCCAGGAAAAGGGGAAAAACACACCACATATGGGCGTGCATGCCCACATAAACATCCCTATTCCCATTACACACACCCCTACCTCAAAAACACACTCCATCCCACACAGATCCTTCCCATGCAAACAACCCTCCTCCCCTCACACCATCTCCCAGATAGCCAGCAGGCCATATTCCCAACACACAGCCACACAACTCCTCGCAAAGGTGCATGGAGTTACACAAATGTCACCAAAGAACCTGGGCCATGAAGCTGAGGGAAAATGCAGCACCTCCACAGCATTCCAATACACCTGCAATTTAATTCCCTCATCATCAAAACTAGCCTTCAGACCAAAGACATCTCAAGTTGCGTACTCCAGATCAAAGGGTGACGAGAATGACTGCCCCAGTCTTTGCACAGGACACGACTCCACAGCATCTAGGGGTTTGATTCCAATGTCTTGCCAATGTTATGATGTCTTCTCATTGATAATACACACCAGGAAACCCTGAATGTCCATCAGACCCTGACAAACATCTCACACATACCTACAGGTCCTTTTATTCCTCTTGCAATAAATCAGGTCATTCTTTTTGAACTGCCCACAGGAGCACTAGCAACAGGAAAGGCAATGTTAACTGTCAGCTGAGGATAAATAGCTTTTCTTTGTTACTTGCCTGGAAAGTGCTGCAATAAGGTCACATGCCACATGCACTTTTGTCAAGTAAATAAACTTACCTTCATATACTTTCACATTTCCAAAACCTCAGCATAATTTACAATTGAGAATGCAATGTTGTGCATTGCCACAATATGGTGACATGTAGGGACGTTGTAGCTGCAAGCAAGAGCTTGAGGCAGAAAGTGGGAAGAACGTCAACTCTAGAGGGAGCAGAGCAGAAACAGAGGACATTGTTCTTCTGTAACGGAGCAAATGTGCTTCTGAACACACCTTTTTCGTGGAAAAAAATGGGGGCTTCAAATGATCAGAACTTATTGGTACCTATATATTATACTTGGGCAACATTTCTATGTATGTTCCCAAATGCAATGCTAAGCTATACACCCAAACGGTTTGGTGTCCAAAACTCTGAGATTGCATCAGCTCCTGAGAACAGTGTTCTCTCTCAGCTCTTGCTGCTCAGTCTCTTTTCCACTCAAGTTTTGTCAGTTATTTATCTCCAGAAGATTTCCTTCACCTTAGTTTCTGCAGATCATACACTTTTTCAAGGAACATTGCCATGGTCTGGGCCCTTTATTTTATTCTCTCAGAAATTCAGTTCAGCATTTTTATGATGGCACTTTTCCAGTATTTCTCATGCCGCCTTCCTTACCAACACTTTTGTACTACCACCATAATCGGTATTTTATCTCTCCCTTTGAAAAATCACTGGCCTGAATTCCATCTCTCTTGCCTTAAAGTAGAAACTCTACCTTCTTTATCTGTAGTCAGGCCCTTTCTTATCAGACAGATGCAGAATTCTAATTTGGTTTCCCCATTAAGGCAGAAATTTCCAGGCCACTTGTCAGATCATGTCTGCAGTTTTCAAGGTGCTAGTTGGATGTTGCTTCCCTCGTGGAAGGAACTACCCTGTGTGTCTCTGGATCCTGAGGGTCCAGCAAAGTTTCTTTTTAGGACCTACCACAACACAGGCAGATTACATACATGTTGTGCCCCTCAGATTCTCAGACGGGTCTGGAAATATGGATTAATTTACCCTCATCAACATGACAATTCCTTTGAAACAGTAGAGCACTCTGTGCAGGGAAGCAGGGACTCAAACGACATTGAGAGCACACAACAGAGGACATACAATTTTTCTGTCATGTAACACATCTCCTAAAATGTATGGGATCTATGTTGTGCCCAATATACAAACACTGTGAGATTTTATACAGTATGTAGGTGTCTTGTTTTTATTCAATATTGACCATGGAGCAGAAAGAAAGAAGTATGGCCAGTCTCAAGTTCCCTCTTCACCACCAAGTTGCCTGAGGCCCCCCTGACTGAGGAAAAGCAAATCTCCATAAACAGACCTGATGAGTCACTTTTGACTACTGCCAATTAAGCTCTAAGTCAAATAGCCCCATTGCTTCCAAGCAGCCACATAACACTTAGAGTCTATACCAATCTCAGAGCATACGTAATATCAAAAAGGGCTCAATGCCCAGATCTATGCAAGCCTCAGCTTTTTTGCAAAGAACAGCCCATCTCTGCTAGCCCTCTTTATCATGTCCACACATGGTTCAAGTAGTGTATCTGATTTCAATGAATCCCCTCCAAGGACTTCTGCATGTCTGAAATCCCTAGTAGAAAATACTGGATTTCCATTTCATCCACAAACTGTCCTTCTTCATGGTCGCTGACCTTTCTTTACTAGGGAAAGTGCTATTGAGACAATAAAAATTGTTGAGGGGCTTTAACTATTCTCTGTCGCCTATCACAGGAGGTAAAAGAGCAGCTCATAGTGTTAAACGGCTATTAAGAAATTCTTTGCTAAAACAACGGTCAGCTATCTAGTCAAGCTTACCTGTGCTAGGAAAGCTGTCATATTGCTGCATTTGGCACCTTATTTTGTCTTCAAGAGTTACTGCTCTCCCCTTCATGAAAATAGTGAAGCACACAACGAATTGCTTCTCTGAGCGAGGGGTTACCAGGCAGAATGCTCTCGCAACCCCCAGTTACGGCGCAGTGCCCGTCCAGCCCTCCTAGAGATGAACATCTCTCAAACAGTTTGCTATGACCTTGTGCTACATACTATCAGACATGTTCCTATCTATTCCCATCACTGCTACAGTTCTTTTGCTGCATTCAGGTGGGTCCAGGAGCACTCAACACATGAAATGAATGTGTGGAAAAGAAAAGGAAATGCTTTTAATAACATTATTTTTGATGGGATTGTCCATAATCCACATCAAGGTAGCCAAGCAGGGAGGATACTACTAGAAAGGCTGGGAAACATGGCTGACTAGAAATGCTATTTCAGCAGATGTCATCAGAAGGCTAGTAGATAACCCCAGAAAGCTGAAAATAACTGCTCTGCTGGCCAGCCACTCGGGGTGCACGGGAGAGAGGCAGCGCAAGGCCTTGGGGAGCTCCAGGCCATGCAGTGCTGGGGCTCACACTGGGGAAGTTGGCCTAATTAGGGAACAAAAGTTCAGCTGCATTTTTTAGATTCCTCCTGGAGAATCTGGCCAACTTCCAGCTAAGCGGTCCCCAGGAACAGGCTGGGAGTCCAGCATTTGTACAAGAAACCAGAAGACCATTGGAAAAAAAGAAGCAATCTCTGTAAAATGGAAGCAGGTAAAAAAGCCAGTGCCTCCTTGGATGCTGGTTGGCTTTGGTGGAGGGTGTTTATCGGCATGATGCAAGAATCCAAACAGATGACAGAAACTCTGAGACATGGAGGGACAAATTCAGCTCAGCCCAGGACAAACACACAAATGGGAGGGCATTGATATTGTGCAACAGCTACGGGAAATTCTGCCTCAAAGAACCCTCCCAGGTTCTCAGAGATGCCAGTTGCTTCAAGAACTATCTACTGCCAGTCCACCCCACTCTCCTTTGCCTGCCTAAGAAGGCAAAAGCCTGGCAACACGGTATATAGAAAATGCAGCTAAACCCTGGTAAGGGCTCTTCTACAAGCTGAATATCACAGGGGAGAACAGGATGCTAGAGAAAACCAACGCAGTCTGACTGCAAGGTCTTTGGGAACAGGAAATTTTTGTCCCAGCTACCACAACGTTCTCCAGATTTCACTGCAATGCAAGCTCTAGATACAAAAAGGCCCGTAAGGGACTGCATTACAATTATACATGACTTTGTAGATCGTGAACTCTCTGAACTAGAATGGCTGCACAATGCCTAAACCACTGTGATTATTTTTACACAAATAAGGTCTCCAGTAAGCACCCAGCTGAGTATAGCGAGAGCTGGGCTCCTCAGTCGCACGTTTCTAAGTTTCAGGGGATGTGGGGAGGAGCACTTGGGGGGTGGCTGCTGGGCAGATCCAGACCAGACAATGGAATGAGAGTTTGGAGCTGGGTGCCAACCACTGTGCAAGGGTAAGAACTGGGTCAGGAAAATACCGCTCTGATTAAAGGCCCTGATCATATCAAGCCTTAGGCCATGTCTACACCACAGGTGCAGACACACCTGCAAGCAGGATCCATGTGAGTCAGCTTTGAGTCTGGAAACGGTCTAGCTTTAGGTACTTCTGGTAACCAAGCTGGTACCTCACCAGGGGATATCTGCATCATTCTGCACTATATTTTAGGATGCAAATACACTTACTCAAAGAACCCCACTGAACTGGGCAAGCTAGCAACCTAAGTCCACAACTGGCTCTACGTTTCAGGTAGTTAAATTTTTTTGATAGTTGTTCTTCCAACATTCATTGAAAACAACTGTTCCTGATGTGTTGTCTTAACCTAAAAATCAACAGCCCATTTTTCCACCCAACTTGTTTTAAAAGCACTAGGAACCAGAACTACAGGAGGATTTGGCTGCCCCCTCTGGAAAGGTCAGATCCTCAAATCCTCTTTCTAATTGTTGCCTCAAAGCATGTCATCACTCAAATTTTGAGTGATATAGTACCATAGAGTTCAGCATCTACCTACCTAAGAGCCAGAAATCAGGTGCTTTCCTCGCCTTCGTCCATGAAGGAGCTTTAGACCACCTATGGCGTGTCTGCCAAAGCACAACTTGAGAACAAGGTCCCAGCTGGACTCATTAGGACTGGAAGAGATGTCTTCCTGCTCAAATGTTGTTGCCTTCAGTTAGAAAGTCCTTCCCTGCAGCCCAGAAATTCTTTCAGTTCCATTTGCAAAGTAGAGAAGCTTCAGGAGAAAGGACTGAGAGCCTTCTGAGACCCAGAACAGCTCATAGCTTTGTCATTATATATAATATTTTCTAGGGAGGTGGAAAACATTACTTGATACATCTCAGGAAGACGACAATAAAATAAGTATCTTCCAGCTTGGAGAGGAGATGGTGTGTTTAATCTTTAAGTTTATGTACAAAGCCTGTGCCTTCAACATTGAAATTGACACCTGCATCCCTGGAGGTCCCCGAAGGCAAGGAAAAGCCCTGCTCCACTGCTGAAGGCTACAAAACACACAATGGGGATCAGGATCACTCCCGGCTAGTGCAGGGACATGCACTCCCAGAGCTCTCAGAATGAGGACAGAACTCCATGGAAGGACAGGATTTCAGACACTGCAGTCCCCAGACACTCTGTACCACCTTAACAGATCCACGGGCCCTTCCTGAGATTGTCTACATACTACACAGGCACCTAATAAAGCTGTGGATTTTGCTATGAGGCTATGGCATCTAAATCCCCCTGTGGACCTGAATTAGGGAATCCCCCCAGTTCTTCTGTATAAATCTCTAGCTCTCCTAGCTCTCCTCTAGTCCCTGGAGGGACTTCTCCAAGGCCTGAAAGCAAGTCTGTGGCAAAGCCAGGAAGAGAACCCAGCAAAATCTTGGCTCACAGCCATGTTCATACTCCTCCTGCCTATTCTGCCTCTGCAAATTAACTGAGATACTAGGATACACCCGTTATTATACCATTGATCAGCCCTACAGCCTTTGGCTAAATGTCCCAGGCAGCCTTGGAAGGTGCAGCCAAATGAGTGATTCAACTGGCAAAAATTCAGATCCAAGATGAGCGGTTTGCCAGGGGATGCAAAACAAGTCTCAGAGCAGGCAGATGGCTGGAGGGCAGGACTTCAGCAGGTACGTTCACATCAACAGCCCAGATGGGACTGTTTGCTAGTATTCAGGCAGCCACAAAGCAAGTTCAGCACAGCAAGAGGAAAGGGACCAAATCCAGGAAGAGTTCAGATTGTAACACTCAGCACAGCCCAAAGGGAGTTCAGAGAAGGGTTACATGAGCCATCAGGGGGACGAAGGGGCCAACTTCGGACAAATGATTCAAGAAGCCAAGTATTTCAGCTTGGCCAGGCAATGACTAAGGGAGGGATATGCTGCAACAACTTTTGGATCACACTTTATAATATAAAGTTCCAGTAATAATTGGTTTGGAAGAGACTTATGATACAATTAATAGAAGTTTGTTAGCATATATTATTATAAGTTACAAGCAGCTTACTGATCAGTTAGATTTCTCAATGCTCGGTTAACCATTTTGTTACCCTTCACAGGCATTTGCAAATGAAGAAATACTATAAAGTGTGACTGTGATGCTTAAGAACACAAGCCTGAATAAAGGGTGCAGGAATTATCCAAACAAGAGGGATTTCAAAGCAGGAATCACTTTATACTAAGGAAAATCTCCTCGCCAGGCACCATTGCATAACATCCCTGAAGCAACAACAATTGCTCATGTGGAAGAGTCACATCAGTTTAGTTATTTTAATGAAATTTAGCAGCCAGGAGCAAGAAGGCGCCTGTGGCATGTGACCAGCCACCACTCAGTACAGCAGACCTTGGGAATCAATGATTTAGGGCACTGTATGGAGGTGGAATTAGTTCCAGTGAAATGACTGTAAGGACTGGTTCCAGTGGGGGGGAGGGGAAGTTTAGATCAATTATCAGGAAAAATTTCTATTGGGTAACCAGTCCCCAAAACTATACCCATCAGTGGGAAGTCTCTTTGCCTGATAAATGGAAAAGTGCTCTGGGCATAGTCCTGAACCATCCATCAGTGATGAATAAACCCAGTGGATCTTTCCTACAATATCATCTCTAGCACTACCAAGAGAAAACTGAGCTAATCTGAATAGTCTTGACTCCTTGTGATAAGCATACCCTTCTGAGGCCAGAATTAATGAGATGGGTGATAGGGGTTTCTTTTCTGGGCTTTAGATTTCACAAATGAACCTACTATACTACCAGTAGTGGGCTGGTACTTCAGCAGAGGGAATTAAGAGTACAGGAGAAGACGCTTTAATTGTCTAACATATACAGAGAGCAGCTCTAGCCAGGAAAAATTCCATGGTTAGGAAGAGTGCAAAACAATTAGCCCAAAAGCTTAACAGAAACAGGCCCTATTTCTCAGGTTGTTCTGAACAGCACCACCCTGGCTTCTAATGCCAAATGAACACCAAGACATATTTTAGCTTTGCTGCAGGACAAGAAAGGATATGGGTATTCCTTTCTCCTGTATAACAGGAGCCTGGTAAGAGCACTATGGTATCCTATTAACCACAGATACTAGCACTGCAGAGCTGGTGCATTAAAAAGAAAAGATTCATAGAAAATACAGAGGCACACATCCTTGTTACTACTGGCTGGCCTTCTCCTCTGGGACACCAGGAAGACTTCATAATCCCTGAAGACAAATTTTCATGTTATGGGAGCAAGTTAATCATACTGGACAGTAAATCTAGGCTCAAGAACATTTTGTACTCTATTAGCTAATTGCTGCCCTGACTTTTAAATGAAAATAGAGTATCTTTCCAGTGGTCACATATACACGTGACCTCACAACAAGGTGCAGCAGCTGACAAGAGCAGCTGTTACAATGACAATAAAAAAACCTGTCAGCAACAGGAACGGAGGATGCAGGAAAGACACTGCATCTGAGGCAAACTTTGTCTTACTCTCCAATACAAGAGTCTCCTCTTAAGGTAGTCTCCAGACACATGAATAGGTTAGTCCTTCCAGTCCCCTTCAGAGAAGCCAGCATCTACCTAGAAAACCTCTAGTCTTACATGGTCAACCTTTTCCTCAGGGTCTTCATCCTAGAAGGATCAGGAAGGAAAAAGAGAGAAAAAAGTTAAAAAGAAGGACTATGGAAGCCTGCAGAAAATAGCTTGAAGATCGATATGAATGGCTGTCCCGCAGCACATGCTTTGCAACCTCATTCACTTGAACAAAGTACAAAGCTGATCCTACCATTGTGAGATTTTATATCCAGTCATTTATGCATATACCAACTGCGATGCTATAAAGCATGCCTGTTTGACTGCAACAGCTGGAGAGTCTGCCAGCAATCAGACCCTTGAAAGTCATGCTAACGAAAAAGAATCTACAAGTGAGAGAGGGAGGAGAGAAGACTTAGTTCCTTTTCTCTATAGCATGAGAAAATCCAAGTTACTCAGGTGTGTAGATGCTAGAAAGATTTGTATGGATAGGCTCTGCAACCATGCCAGAGACCTGAAATAATACTGGACTGGTCATACTGGGGGGTTATACACCACAGCAGGCTGCAGCCCTTTTTTCAGGAGCTCCTGTTTCTCAAGCCAAGGTCAGATACTCCACTGGGAGCAGGAGCTGTAGCAGTTAGCATGAGATAGGCCTAGCTGACAACAGCGTTAGCTTTAGTAGATGAACTTTGGCTAACCCTATGGTATGAGGGAGCAGCTTAGTTATGGGGTAGATGAGTAACTCAAGGAAAGCAGCCTGTTAATCACTGTGAAAGTTGCAAACTGGTTAAAAACCTTTCTGATGAGCAGACTGCGAGTACCGGGAGTGGTTACAACCAGTTATTAGGAACCAAATGCAAGAAGTAGGCAACTAAGAATCTGGTAATCTCTACACAGTCCTAGAAATTGCAGTGTTCAGAATCACTCAGGGATTGGATCTAGGGTACCCCACGACCCTGCACCAGGAGTACACACAGGATGGCTGGAACCACTACACTAATCCACCTGACTTTTCTTCTAGACTGCATCATCTCTCCTGTGGAACAGGGAAGCCATGTGATCAATAAATTTCGCATATCTGATTAAAGTGCTTTGGTATCTGGGTCCACTTAGTCATCTGTTATCTGGTCTTAGAGTCTTACCAAGACAGGAGCAGAGGGAGGCTACACACAGATTAGGGCAGCTGGCGTACAGAAATGTCCATACCCATGAGCAGCAAAAATGAAATCAGATTCACCCAACTGGTAAAATCTGTTGGAAGTGTGTATCTGTCAGCTAGGGACCCACTTGTTCCCACACCAGAGAGCAGAAAGGCTTCTGGGGGCCCAACATAACCTAAGCTTCTCTGGATGTACGGAGCCCAAGTGGAACAGGACTCACAGTAGCACAGAAGGAAATCTAGCTGGACAACACATGTTGGAAAAGAGTTTAAATAACCACTTCTTTGAGCAATCTTCCACATGGATTCACCCTCAGCAACTGATTTGCAGTTGTTTATTCACTTGGTTTAGATAACTGAGTCCTATTTAAATGATGCCTGGATGTCAGCCTAAAGAATCACTGCCAGGAGTATTTGTAAGCTGGGTGGTGGAAATCCAAACAGCTGCTTTGCAAAATTCATCTGTGGGAACATCCTTCCAATATGCAGTGGAGGTGGCCCAAGCTTTTGTCTGTCTACACGAATCTATTCTGAATAAGGTGTTTTTTACAGCGCAGAAATGCTCACTTTTAACTGTCACCCAAGGACCACAACTACATACGCAAGCTTACAAACACCAGGTAGGACAACAAGAGAAGAACATACTTTCAGAAATGTAAGCACAGAGCCTTTCCCCAGGCTTTGGTGAAATCTGGGAAAGAGAACCAGTAAGAAACTTAGATGATTTTTGGGACAACCCTGATATAAAGTGACAGTGATCCTGTCCTACCTGTGTGGAGATATTCTCAACATAGCCTGGAAAACCCTCATGCTTTAGGCTGACGTATTGCCTACTAAAGCAGTCTCCACTCAAAGGATGTACAAAGTGCTGCCAGAGAGACACCAACAACATCATAATGAGGTTGCAAGAAGTAGAAACCAGGGAAATCTTGAACAATGTCCCAAGGGAATCCCCTCACTGTAGGATAAAGAGAAAACAGATTGTGGAAGCAGGGTACCATTACAATATTTTTGCATACTGATTTCTTATGGAACAGCAAATAGTTCACTCTTGCTGAGAGGAGACACAGAAAAGGAAAAATCTGCTGATATATTTTTTAAAAAGGCTTTTCCACTCAGCTTTCCAAATCGATCTCAAGAGCTCCAAACCTGGCTAAAGAGCTTCTTTTGGTGGATGTCACCAAGCCAGCAGTCAGGCTGTTGGATGCAGTGATGTTAGAGCCAGGAAAAAGGTTTGACTTTTATTCTATAAAAGCGTCCAGAAGTCCTGGTAGGATGGGACAGCAAAGATCTTCAACTGATCTCGTTATATGATCTGCCCCTCCCATTATACAAATAAGATGGCCAGCTTGAGTTTGTCCCATTTTGTCAGAAACTTAATAGCATCAAGATGAGTAAAAAGTAACACATCGAGCCAGGGGATGGGAAAGGCCTCCCAATGGAAAAATAGATACATTACCCCTCTGAAAATGAATGTTTGAAATGCGGAGTTCTGGCATGCAGTAAGCAGACTTATCTCTAGGAATTCCCATTTACGGCATATTCCCCTGGGTGCCCAAGTGCCTGCCGATCTGCCAAGGAGCTCTAAAGGCCAGGAACACGGGCAGCCATTGCTGCAGGAGGATGCTGACTGCGCCAATTACAGCAAATAATCATGTTCCTTCTTGCCTCATGAAATAATACATAGCTGCAGTGTAGTTTGTTAGTACTTGCACTTCTGAAAAGGCAGGAATGCTCTGCATGTCAGATGGCAGGCTGTGAGTTTTGTGACCCTAGTGAGCCCCTTGAGGAGACAGGGGTCTAAATTTGAAGGTAATGCAGACCGTTCCACGCAGGGATGGGAACTATCAAATAGATATTTAGGCAGAGAAGTTACAGATGCACTGCTGTAGTTAAGGGACTTATTGGGGGAGATATATACACACAACAGGCACTGAAAATATCACACTGTTTTCATAGAGCTTGGGCAAGTACCTTAGGCTACAAGGCACAAGTGATTGTAGTTGTGCCCTGGGGAAGGAGATTTCAACAACACGTTTGTGAGAGAAGACACACAGCTGAGGAGATGTACCATTGTTTGGAGTCTCTTTCGGGAGACAGAGTCCAGGTCAAGGAGAGATCAGCAGTGATCTGATAAGATCTATGCTCCAAGTCAGATGATTTGCCTACTGACTTCAAAACAAAGACCTTTTTAATTATGTCAAATGAGTTGTTCACCCCTCCAAGTGAATTTCCTTGTAAGAAGCCCAAATGTTGAAACATGGATAGACAGGTACTTTTTTTGCTTCCTTCAAGCAATCTGCTCTGACTGGAAAACACTTCCTGGATGCTTCTCAGTGTCATGAAAAGACCAGAACAATAGCACAAATGGTATGTTCAAACCAGAAATTTGAGCTGGGTGGATTGACATGTAATTTAAAAAAAAAAAAAAGTCAAGGTGAATCTTAAAAGAGTCTAAAAACTCTGAGGAACTACTGAGGACAGAATCACCATCCTGAATGTGAATTTATATTCACACCTTCACACATGAAGGTGTGAATATGGCAAAGCTCGAAGACAAACCCCTTTGTCTTCAAAATCAGTAACGAGAACAAACCCTCCATTAATTATGTGGGGCCTCCTCTACTGCTGCCAGTTGTACTGTTGGGTTTTTTTTATTATTATTTTGCAAATAGTTTCTTTTGGGAAAGTTCCTTGAAAAGATTTCAAGATGACCAGATGGCTGCATGAGACATCCATTGTAACAGCTGACCCCACCACCTGGAGGCAAGCCAAGGCCAAGCTTCCAGAAAAGTAAAAGGTGATTGCCAATCCAGGGTGAAGGGAAAAACAATATTAGTTCTATTAAATGCTCACTTTGGTATCAAATATGATCGTGTATGAGAAGCCTCCAATCTTGGAGGAAAGGAAAAGTCTGAAGATTATTTAGAGTGGATTTTGTCTCTTCTCCAGTAGCTCCAAGGTTTTCAGTTAACAGCAACACTTAGCAATAAAGAACTGTCTGAAGGGAGACTATTGACACAAATGGTTCTTCCCGGTGGTTAAGATCCAGTAATAACATACTTGAATCTTGTAAGGCATGGAAGGCCTCACCCTTCTGCTGCTGAAAACCCCACTGCTTTCAAAGAGAAGATTGAACTATATTTCTCAGTCCTCTGCAGGGGTGCCCAAGGACTGGAGCCTTAATGATCTCTTCCCAGCTATTATAATGGCTATGATGCAAGACACACCAAGTACAACTGCAGCAAGTTAATCAGGCAGCCGCAGCCCCACATCACGCCCTGGCCTCTTCTTAACCAGGGAATCAGTCCATGAACTAGGACAGCCAGTTCCAGTAAGAGAACAATCTGACAGTGAGCCACCCTGATCTGGAGGCTAACCAACGATTACACCCACTTAGACCACCAGCTGGTTTCTTTAAGGCTTTCTTTACCTAGAAGGCCCACAGTCATTTCGATTTCTTAAATTATGCCTTCTGCAAACTCCCTCACGGAATCCCTCCTGAACTCCTACAGCATACCTGGGGAAGGGAGAACGCACAGGTGGGAGATGATTCCTTGTTTTGCCTATCAAGAGAAAAGAGCATACTTTCTCCAGAAAAAAAAAAAAAGTCCGTTTTACGAGGTGTTATTGTAAACTAAGCTGTAACAGTGTATTTTCAACAGCATTGCAGGGACTCCAAGGAAATATCCCCCCATAAAACCATTTTGGCACAAATGGCTGGGACACAACTAGTCAGTGTGACAGGAGCATTCTGTCATGGCACAGAGCATCAGGGAGTAGCCACTCCCAAGACAGAAGGTCCCAGGGCTCTGAGCACAGTAGCTTGAAGCACAGCTGGCGCCAGGGTAGCCGGCAGGGCAAAGCAGTTTTGCAATTTACAGAAGCCAAGAATATGGTATGCTGGAGACGACCACTGCCATTGCAAAAACCTAAGCATCATCTCATTGAAACAAATATCACTGTCAATAAGATGGAAGTCTGATGACCTTTTTGTCCATCTGAAGGCGTCAGAGAGCAAAATCTGCATGTCATTCCTTGACAGGCACTCCTTCCAGCAGGAGATGCCCACTGAGAAGCCACGCTAACATCAGAGAGCAAACTTCCAAGTAGAATTTGAGCATTCTGCAGTGGAAAGCAAGAAAGCGAATCAAAAGGGTTCAGAGCTCATCTTTCTATTAGAGGCCACTGCCTCGCTCTCCTGTGAAACAGGGTTCCAGACCGTCTTCTGCTTTTCGAAGATGTACTGACAGAACGGACTCTGAACAAAAGTTCTTCTCCAAAGCCATGTGGAAACCACTTGCAATTACCCACAAGACAAAGCCTTGGATGCTGCAAAGCATGACCTCTGTAGCCTGTGCACAAAGGAAAAAGAATGTCACGATACAAACTCAATACTGACCAGACACTGTACTCTGGCTGAAAGTAAGGCATCTGCCTACCTGTACTCTTTCTTACTACCATAGATGGTGGCAAAAATGGTCACAAAACTATGTACCTGCTCATATTTTAATTCGCATGGAAGATACGCATGTATAGGAGGGAGAGGCCCGAAGTCCTGTTTGATGCAACTCTGCATACCTCACACGTGAGAAACTGTAACCCCAGATATGACCCTGTGTGAAAACTACCCATCACACAGAGGGCAACACCAGGAAAGTGACATGGGTCCCAGCTCTAAGGCCAAACTTCAAAGGACGGAGCACAGAATCTCAGAAGAAACGAAGAAACCTCCATGGGGAACACCAGCAGGACGACTACAGAGAAGTTCTCCTGACAGGACACCCACCTCTCCAAGAGAAGCAGACGGGGAATTCTTCCTGCTGAGATTTTCATCTGGAAAGAAGTCCCGGCGGGCTCGGCGGCTCATCTTTGGTACCTGTAGCGCGGGGGGAGAGGCGAAGGAGCAGAGGGCACACGGCGCCAGCCGCCTCAGAGGGGGGGAAGCCCCCCAGCAGCAGCAGCAGCCCCCCTGCAGTCACACGCTACGCCCTGCAACCAGGCACGGCCCCCTCCATAGCGCAAAAGCATCGCCAGCCGCAGGTGTTATCCCCGCGGCCGGGTGGCGCTCCCCGGTCCCACCCGCGGGCTGCTCCGCCCCTCCCCGCGGCACCCTGTTCCCCACAGAAGCCCAACCCCGCCCCCCTAACCACAGAAGGCCCCAG
>VXAK01021034.1:5215-21223 GCA_013399435.1 Arenaria interpres
AACCTGCTCTGGGTGGCCCTGCTTTGGCAGGGGGTTGGACTAGCTGACCTCCAGAGGTCCCTTCCAACCCCATGTGATTCTGTGATTCTGTAGTTGAAATTCGGGAGACAGGCCATGACCGAAAAATTAATGTCTTCTAGGCTATCGAGCAAACAGCTATCCTTCAGTCCCTGCCAATCTGCTCTGGGGACGTAGCCAAGAACTTCTGTGCTGAAAATCTCCATTTCTCTTTCTGCCTACCGGGGAGCATCCTGTGTGCTCCCAAACAAAAAACAAAACAAAACAAAAAATTAGTGTTTTGTTACTTTTAAGGATTTCAGACAATGAAATGTAAAATATAGATAAGGCCGGGCTGATCTCAGGAGTATTCCTGAAAGTTTTTGTTTGAAAGGAGCGAGAGCAAGGGTCAAGCTGCAGTGCTCCCTCCTTGGCACGGCTCAGACAGGCTGCTCTCTGGCTTGTCAAAAGGCAATTCAAGCAAACGATGCCAAGTTATAAGTTGAGATTCTTATAAAAAGCCCTAAAGCAAGGATTTCCATGGGCCTGGGTGAGCGCAGAGGAGGTTAGTGCTGCTATGAATGAAGCAGTGATACTCAGAATCAGACCTTGAGAGTAAAAGTACATTGTGGGGTAGAGAGGAAAAGAAAAAAAGAGAACAGATGGAAATAGATTTTTAAGTCGTTTATAAAGCCCATAGTTCAAAACCCACTTAAATTTCACTAGGAAAATACAATAAATAAAAATAATAATAAAAATCAAGCAGGCCAAGTTCTGGAAGCCTTTTCTGCATTCGGGACTTCTTCCCTCCCCCAGTCATATCTCCCCAGCCTCATTAGCGGAAGAGATGCAATTACAGGGCACAGAGAAGCCGGGACAAAACAAGAAGAGGGCGAAGAAAGAAGAAAGAGCCAAGTACTACATGCAATAGGACCGGTTCAGGGGGTATAATAATCGAACCAGCACTCGACTGCGGCTGGAGGAGTCTTTACCCACCCCTCTGAGCAAATGAACCGGGACCCGCGGTACCCGGAGCACAGCCTGCAGAGATGCTGAGAGCCAGGCCTGGCAGGGGGCTGGAGTTAATTAGCGCTGACATACTTCTCTTTTCTCAGTTTTGCTGGCGGAGGGCTCCGGTCACATTTACTCTTTGTTTTTTATTTAAATTGTTTAGAAGGAGGCTGTAAAAGCAGCAGGTAGGCGTGACTATAAAGCGTTCCCCTATTGATCGCGGAGCTACAAATTACGGTTACAGCATCGCGAGCAGCACATCCACAAGGTTTCTGAATGTGTGAGAAATAACCAATATCAATGCCTTATTAGCATCAAGACACACCTAAGAGTTGCAATGAATGTTTATAGCCATCGTACCAAACTTCAGCTGCCCGTGCTCGTGTCAGTGCATTTAACGCATTCGCTGCGGTTTCACAGCGTTATAAATAGCAACCACTGTCAGCAAAAGCTGCAGCATCTCTTCTCCTCTCCACCCCCAAACAAATCGCTCACGATAACGTCAGCTTTTATTTGAACACAATGAGCTGTAATCACATGAGGTATTACTCTGATTTAATCCTATTTGCTTCAGTTTGGTTTGCAAGGAGTGGCCAGTAATACGAGGTTGCGTTGTGCCCTATGGTTTCTTATTTCACACCAACTTTCAAGGGCTGACACCCGTCATCTTCTTTGGCCAGAAGAACAAAGCGATGGGTTCTGGCACGTAAGGAGAAAAGATATTGCAGTGGCTCAAAGGGGTTTTTTCCTTTCTTCCTTTTTTTTTTTTTCCTTTCTAATTGCCCAACTGGCTGTCACAGCTGATGGAAAGGTCCTGAGCCCCAACTATTTTTTCAGGTTTTCCCTATTTCCAGCTGGTCCAACACGACCAGATGCAACCTCTCGCAGCAAATTTTGCTTCTCCAACCGCCGGGAAGAGAGCAAGTAGAGGCATGAATTCAGGTCTGTGTTTATTTTTCCAACCAACTTCACGATGTCGCTAAACACCGCTTGACTGCCTGTACCTTGGTGCTCTGTTTCCCATGGCCGACAGAGACAACCACGCTGCTGGCTTTGGCATGAAAAGAAAAGGCAGATACCAGCAGGAGGTAGGTCACCCTGCCTACCAGCCCAGCCTGGGGATTTTGGGAGGCACTAAGCCGCACCTTCCTTTCATGATCTTTATCTTCGGAATGAGGAGAGACCCCCAGCTTGCCGTGGGCTCTGGGCCAGGCTGCCTTCAGCACGGCAGGGGTCAGGAGGAGACCCCATCTCTGTTGGAGGAGCAGGGCTGGCACAGGGTTGTCCCAGCGCAAGGGCAGCGACGAGGAGCATCGCTCTGCGTGTCAAGAACTCCTGTCATCAGGAACACCCTTACGCTCATCATTTCGGGCGCTGATTGATGGACCTGGAGAATGTTTTACTGATGGGAAGCAGAAGCAGAAGCACTGGGACTAACATAAATTTGACAACAATGACAAATATTTTGACTGGCTCGTAATTTTTTCAAAACTTTTTTTTTTTTTTTTTTTTTTTTTTTTTGAGGGTGGGGGAGCATGTGGTTCCTAATTTCGTTCTTCCTCTCATCTTAGCTGGAAGGGAAGTTTAACGCCCTTAGGGTAATCAAATGGGGGCTTAGCTACAATTACACACCCATTTGGTATTCATAAATGCAAGTTTAATGGTGAGTCTACT
Source organism: Arenaria interpres (assembly GCA_013399435.1). Lineage (NCBI taxonomy): Eukaryota > Metazoa > Chordata > Aves > Charadriiformes > Scolopacidae > Arenaria > Arenaria interpres. The sequence goes on from VXAK01021034.1 coordinate 7,898, forward strand.
CTTCACTAATTTCCTATAATAGTTACATAGCTCATATAATACATGTTAATTAGACAGTTGTACTTCACTGAAGATTTTTTCCTTCGAATTATAAAATACCATGTTAGAAAAGTATTATTGATCGTCAGGAAAAAGAATGAGGACATTTCTGATGTTTCTCCTTAGAGCAGGAGGAACTGATAGACTGTGAGAGCTGCTTGTTTGAAGAATCAGACCCAGGATACAGGAAGTATAACTGGGATATATTTGGAATGCCAAATGGAAAAATTTTAGTACGCGGTTGCACCAGGTGAAATATTTTTTTCTGACTTTAATTGTCCCACAGTAAGAACCTGCATTAAAAGCAGACGTCTGAATGCAGTGAGCTACCAGGCATGATGTAACCGTTCAGCGAGAAGCTCAATTGTCTTCAGAATTAAGTACCTTTCTGAAGAGACATTATGCTGAGTACTGAAAGGTTAAGCTAGCAATTTAGGACATACATGCAACAGCTCAATCTTCTAGATAGAAAAAAAAGTGGTTTAAGACAAGAGCTAACATTAAATAATAAATAAAATAGAAAAATAACTGCCTATACTGTTGATAACAAAATGGCAGAGCTTGCGTGTCCAGGTCACAGCATTTATTAACCAGCTACTCAGTTCTGTAAAGCCTGCACTGCAGTTGTCACAAATGATGGTTTTCAACAGAATTTAGGTCAACTAAACACTTAGCAAACAGACATACTGTGGTGAACTAGAAGTTCATGCAGGCACCTCGGAAGCTTTGTAGGCCAACAGAAGGAGTAAATGGAAAGCAACGTGGGCTGGAGCGTGACCCTGGCATGCCTTTGGCGAACGCCCAACTGCAAGAAATTTCTACTAGCCCAACAGTTGGACTAGATGATTGTTGCCAGTCCCTTCCAACTGAACTATCCTATTCTATCCCATCCTATTCCAGCCTATCTCTGGCCTTTTTGTGAGAGAAGAGGTTTCACCAGGTACCAATCAATGTGCTCAGTTAAGACTGTTCTATATTTGGTGAAAGTATTGAAATTAATGTGATTATGTGAACATCTGAGATGACTGCAAACACCTAAAAATGTGTGGACCAGAAAAGGATCTGGTGATTCTCTTGGATACAAACCTGAAAAATAGGCTTCTTCCAGCTGATATGAGTGGTCCAATACACATCTGGTCTTTCCCACTGGTGGGAATCCTCACGTGGAAGTGCCATGGCCCACCGGGAATACTGCTCAGCTTTCATCATGACATGCCCACTATTTCTTCAGCCAGCATGCAAGCACAGATCTTGAGCCTGGACATTCCATTCACATTTTTCATTCTGTATTTCTGTTGCTGGTTTTCAGCGCTTCATCCAGACACCCCGCAGAGGCGTTGGCCAACGAGGGTAAGAGGGAGACCCGGGTCTGCCCTTGACAGCCCTCGTTGAAGCCACATCGTTGGCAAGAAGGAGGTTGTAACAGCCGCCTGAAATCCGACTTCTGGTGGTGGGCTTGCTTGGTTTAGGCTGTTCAGGTACATCAGTGCTTTCAGATTAAGGAGGCGTACAGATGGGGTTGTCCCCAGGTGGAGATACTGCTGGGACATGGGCTCCCTTTTCCTATATATTGCTTTTCCCTCAGTTTTCCCAACACTCATCCTGTGTTGAGGATGAGTGGTTTCATCCCAGCAGGAAGGACAAGCTGCCCTGGAGCGAAATCTCAGTAGAAATCTGATCCCAGGATACAGATGTTGGGCCTAATGCAGATCTAGCTGGATGACGCTGTTTTTCCTCAATTCTTTTGTCTCCCTCTTCCTCCCTGTCCGTCTCCTACAGGATTCACATGAGATCACAGCATTTGTTTTCCAGAAGGTGGGAAGCCCTGTGCTATAATCTGAATTAATCTCAGGGCTACAAACTGAAAAGCAAGAACGGTGAGAGGACACGACAGCAATAAATGAAGCCAAAAATAAAAGTATCTTGGCTTTTCTAGCTCCTGGAGACACACTGTAAACACAGAATGGGCAGGTTCTCCTCTCGCACACAATACCCAACCGCTGCAGGTTTCCTGTCTTTGCTTCCCTGCTAACCTTCCTCAGCCGAAACCCTCCCCCGGCTGAAAAACAAAGCCCCTTTCTTTAGGTTTGGAAACCTCCCTAGGAAGCAGAAGGGCACCTTTTCTCCTCCTGTCATCAGGAGCGATGGGAAGAGCTGATAATCTCCATCCTTTGCTGGCCCAATACTTCCTTTTGTAAGATCTAGTTTCTACTTGCTTGCAACTTCCCCAGACGTCGACTGTCAGGAGAACGTTGTCTACCTTGCAAGTCTGACTCGGATCCGAGTATTTTAAAGAAGTTTTCAGCTAAAACGATCAGCTGGTTCTAAAACCACACTTACCAGAAAATACATCATGCCGTACCTTGAAAAAAGCTGCACGGTAATTTTGCTACCATGATCATTTACTTTGGAAAAAAGAGAAAAAGGGTCCTTTTAGTAGAAGGGGTCGCTCAGCAGAGGGATCAGTCTCCTGTCACTGATGCTGCCAAAGCCGTGAAACTTGTCCAAGATCCCTCTGAAAAAAAAATAACAATCAGTTCACATCGGCTCGGCAGCGCGTGCACCGAACAAGCCTAATTCTTAGCAGCTAAAAATCCCCCAAATCCTCCACGGACTGGGTCAACTCTGTGCCCCCAGGAGTGGCGGCAGGGCTGGGGGGGCAGAGGGAGAAGGGGGCTGCCCCCGCCAAGGACAGGGCACAATGTGGGGGGACAAAAGGGACAAAAGGTCCATGGGGGGCAGCAGCAGAGGAGGAGCGAAAGGGAGAAAGGGGGTGGCAGTCCCCAGAGGCACAGGCCCCAGAGTTTCTTTGGGAGCTGGACCCCAAGGCAGACACCAGCGATTCCCTCCCGGGGAAGGGAACGACCTGGGTCTGCTGGTGGCAGTGGGGGCTGCTGTCACCCCCCCAGAACCGGGTTTCCAGCAGCGGGTGACATCCTGGGACACATCCCAAGCCCCTTCCCGGCAGCAAGGTCCCAGCAGGATCATCTCACCAGCCCAGCGCTGGAGCAGAGACCTCACGATGCGCTCCCTGCAAGCACCAGCCAGAGCGAGAGGTCGGTTCATTAACCAGCTGAAGCAAAACCGAAATTCCTCGCAGATCTGTCGTTAGCATAGCAGGAATTTTTCTCTATCTAGGGAATAAAGGCGCGTGACCCGTAGCCTGGCGTGGCTGCGCAGTCAGCGATCTGGGACACCGAACACCAAACAGGGGAGTCACAATATGTTCGCTCAGCCTTGTCCCGTATGATAGCATCTCAGCCATAAAATATAAAAAAAAATTTAAAAAAAATTAAAAATAAGGCTTATTTTGAGTTCAGCCTTACAGGCTGCATCCACGCTGCTTATTTCAAGGCAGATTTGCTGCCTGTGCAAGCTACTTATTCTGAGGGCTGCTGCCATTTCTCAAGAGGTAAATCCTGGCTGCACCCTGAGCTCTAAAGGGCTCTGCGCTTCTCTAACGAGCTGTGTAACAGTTCAGCAGCTTCCATCTGTCTTGCCAGTCCTCCTCTTGGCATCCAGCAGAAAAAAAAAAATAAAAAAATAAAATGGCCCCAGCTCATTTCTAGAAGGGGCCAAGCGTTGCCCGCTGGATGAGCAGATATTTTTGCAGGCAGTCTGAGCACAAGCTGCTCCAAAGGAAAATGTGCAGGCAGGGATAAGGTTTCCCAGCCTACGTGAATGTAGATGTATCTGTAAATGGACATAGATCAATTATTGATTTTCATTTGAGCTGCATCTGGGCTTTTGTGCCGAGGAAGTAAAATCCTCTGTGTTCGCTGTAAATCTAGGGTTTGCTGCTTGCAAAACCTTTAATCTCTTTTCAGCGCTCCAAGTCAAAATCTCCAGTTTTGCAGCGCCTAAAAGCAGCGTCCCCACATTTTCCGAGGAGCTCTTCAAAAGCTGCGAGAAGAAAGAGTAGGCAGATCCCCCAAAATCATAGTGGGCTTCAGCTCTCCCGGGATGACCATGAGCACCAGAGGCAAAATTGGCAGTGTCCGGCCTCAGAACAGAGAGGTTGGGCTCCAACCCCGTTTCTTCTTCATCCGTATTCACCACCATCCTTAGCGTGGCCCAAACTGCCCCCCAGATAGATAGAAAAGGATGAGTAAGTCTTCTCCAAGAGGGAGAAGGCTGAGCACACCACAGGCTGTCACTGGTTCCTGAGCAGTTTAGAAGCCAAATTTTTGGAGAGCCAATAAATTAGATGCACCATCAGTGCCGTTAGCCTAAGGCAAGCAAATTTCACAGCAGCATCACAGTTTCTAGGGCAGGGATGTGACAGTTCATTTGCTCGCCCAGCCTGGTTAGTCCCATCACTGGAGCAGAGACAGCTAATTTCCAGTCAACCATGGCTGGCTCCTCGGATGGGAGGACTCCTGCCTCACACGTCCTCTTCTGAAGCTCCTCTTAGCTCCCCACCGTGTCCACAAAGCAGCCTGCTCCTACCACACTCTGCTGCTTTCCCTGTTAGAGACACATCAGCGCGTAGTTGGGGTTAAGGTACCAACCTCACGACAAGCATCGCGTCATCCAGATCTGCCGTGGTGGTTTTCTCTCTGTCCTCCACCTTCCGAATCTTTCTCCCCTCTCACCTGAACGTTAGGTTTGTTCCAGAGTCTTGAAACCATCACGGTTACTGAGATGGGGAGCAATTCCCAGGACTCAGAGTCCTGTCCCAGGTTTCTGCCCACTCGGGCAGCTCTGGTCATGCCTCCCCTTCCACAGCAGGCACGACAGGACGCCCAAGGGGTGAGCAAGTTTCCACGGGGATCTACCGGTCCTGCAGACCTGCGGGTGGAACGAGAGCCTGTTCATCTCTTTTTCTGAAGTGGTCATCCAACGCTGAACCACTGACACGAGACATTGGCAGGTGGATAAATAAATGCATGGAGACTTCAGCAGCTACAGAGGTTGATTCCTGCTGGAGATATGCCTCATGCCTGATAGGAAGGAAACTACCATGCTGGTACATGAAATGTACCTATCATCTAGGGTAAGTATGCCCATTTATACCAGAAGGCGAGTTTCCTTTCTGAGGGAAAGAAGTCCAGCCTTCATTTTTCTACTGAGTTGGTCCTCTGGCAAAACCAGCTTTCACGATTTCAAACAAGTGCTTACACCGCACAGGCTGCCCCCTTGTTGGAACGATGACTCGGTTTAACAGCAGCTTAAATTAGAGAAATTAAAAGGCAGAAAGCTAGAAGCTGTAGATTATCTTTTTTTTTTTTTTTTTGAAACTTCAGACGGAAGACAATCGACAGCTTAGTTTTTCATGAATATGTTTTTCACGTTTCATGAACAAACATGAAATCCACGTGCGGCTACAGACAGCCCTTTGCCAATCCTTCTGCCAGCTCAGATTTTTTTATAAGTTGTTGCAGAGCGTTTGACAAGCGTTGTCAAATCATCATCGGAAGGCAGGAGTGTTTGGCAACGAGGACGATGCCATCAGAGCTGCGAGGAGGAGGAGGAGGCTGGATGAGAGCTTTCGCTGCAGGGGAAGCTCAGGCAGAGAAACACCCTCCGTGATGGCGCAGGCAGGGGAGCCTGCAGCCAAGGGAAGGTGGGTGGCTCATGGCTCACGAGCTGCAGGAGAAAGCAGGCCTTCTGAGAAAACACGAGTCCCAGCTCTCTGGGCAGGTGTAGCACAGGACGTGATTACCTGTTTCCGACGAAGCCTTTGAGCGATCCGATCAGGCCTCCTGCCAGCAGATGGGATGCGCCCGTGGGAATTCCTAGGAACTTGGAAAAACCAAGCTGCGGTCAGAATCTGCAGTAAAAACTTCAGCAACCTCTAGTGAAGGTAGCACTGGGGAAAAAAAAAAAAGAAATCTAGTGAACTTCTGGGTGTTTAAGAATGCAAGAGTCCTGCAAAGCAAGCTTTTCTATAAATAGCAGTTCAGTCATCAAAAAAGAGGGAAAGATGGAGAAAGGAGCAGATTCAATATACATTCTGCATCCAGTAGGTGTTTAATTACTTTGAGAAGTGAAACTGATTCCATTGCTTTAGGGGTGGTAAGCTTGGAGTTTGGCAATACCCAAAACACGCAACGCTTTTATGCAACGCTCTGCAAACTGTCAACAACGCCCGGCTTTCCAGCTGATCAACCTTTGCAAGACCTTTGAAAATGAGGACATCCAGTGGCTGAACGTCATAACTGAGATTTCCGTCAAGGATTTCCGTCTGCGGTGGAACCTCAGCAGTTTTGCCCAATTTCTGGCCTTCGCAGGTCGTGTGCTGGGGTAAATTCCGCTTAATAAAAGGCCTGGGATTGTAACAAACTGTTTGAGGCAGTCAGTAATACCGTTTCACCTTTCTTTCTCTGCTTCCCTGGGATCATAGGCTCATGCTTTTATCTATACACATTTTTTTTTCCATTTTTTTTTTTCAAATCCCACCATGTTTCTACTGTGGCCTCTAAGTCCCTTATTTAGTTAAGAAGAGTAAACAGGGCTGTGGGTGTTAGAAACCCGTAGCACCTAACCGGTCCCTCTGGAACCAATCAGTCCAGCAGGTGCCACACACCAGGCATTTAGCAACCTAGCCTTAGATGCACCGGTTTGAATATTTACACCTAGCTCCCCTTACTGTAATATTCAAAGACCAATTGTAGCAATTTATCACATTTCCGAATACATAATGCAAGAAAGAGACTAAAATATTAATAGATCAAATTCCTGCTTTCCCGCCATGAAATTGCATCAACCAATAACTCGAAAATATAACATCCCAGGACAAGAATATTGTGCATTTTATGAACCATTGAAAAAATAGAATAAAAATCAGAGTCACCTCTAGAGGAAAGGGGCCACTGGTGCTTTTGCGCATTCACAGGCCATGATTTCTCCTGGGGAATGGTCATACCATATCACTAGCTGCAATAAGTAACATCTCACCCAACCTTAGGCACTTAATTTGGCAGCTGAGAATTGCAGAACTGGGCTGAATACGGTTTCCAAGATGAGCCAGGTAAGGCCGGTCAGCGTAAAAACCCTCAACTTCCCCAAAAGTTGATTTAAATTAATGTTGCTTAGGGCTGTACCTACATGCCCCAGAGCGGTCCCTTGAAAATTTGTCAGGTAGCCCTTCATACAAGCCGTAGCTCTGAACCAGCAAAGCCAGGTGCTGCAGACAGAAGACATGAGAGGAGCACAGGCCTCCCTCCTTCTCCTGTCAGTCCTCTCCAGCATGGAGCGCATGGTGACAGTCCGAGGGCAGAGACTTGTGTGGTCTCCACCTTCTGCTCCCACAGATCATTCCTATCTCAACTGAACATAGTGATTAAGGCTCCCCACCTGGACAGATGTAACCTGCTGCTCGGCTCGCTTCGGATATGAAATTTGATTGCAGTTTAAGCCTAAATCTGGACTATTTAAGCCTAAATCTATGCTCCGTCTCTTGTGCGAGAGGCGCATCATAGCCAGTCCAGGCAAGCCCATCCAACCAGAAACCAACCCAGCCATTGTTAGCAGTTCTACCTGCTCTCTGAAACGCTTCGGTCTCCAGTTCCACATGCTACAATTTTCATCAGTTGCATGTTTTTTAGACTCTGAGGCTACACTTTCAGTTTGAGCTTAAACCACCAGTCAGTCGGTTGGGTTAGGCTCATACCACTCCATCAGAAACCAAACCCAGCACCCTTGCGACCCACAAAGGAGAAGGGTGCAGCCCTGGAGCTCCCCAGCGTAGTGGTTCTCTCCTGCTTTGCCAGGGCTCTTGCAGCTCAGGACAGGCTCCACCACTTCTGAGGTCTTCAGGCCACTTTTGGCCACCCTAAGCCGTTCTCCAGCGTAAACCTCTCCAGTCACAGGCTTCTACTGAAAAAAAACAACTCCAAAACGCTCTTCTGATTCATCTCCTTCCCCAAGCTCTCCTCTGCATTGCTCACAGCAGCAGGGTAAGATCAAGCTTGCTGATCCAGTGGGAAACCAAACTGGTATGAAAAACACAAAGACAAGGGGTTTTTGTATTTCATTGCCTTTGAATGCTGAATCAACATAAATATACTACAGGAGAACTAGATCCAATTCAAGAAAGGAAGTGGAAATATTTGCTCAGCAGTGTAGGAGTCTGTTTTTACGGATTTGGCTCAACTGCTACATCAGAAAAACACTCAGCTTGGTGCAAAGAAAAGGGCCAGGAACACACGGCAGGAGAGGAGGGATAGGCTGTGGCAATGCCACTTTTTAACAGATCACATTGGGATGTTTTACACTTAAACAATTTACAGCTTTATCATTTAGGAATTATATTTAGAGCTTATAAAAAAGACAAAGTGGTGAGCAAAGAGCATGCTGGGCCTTCCCAGGGACTTACTCTCTTCAAAGGAGAGCTGCAGTTTTCAGGACTGACTCTTCCAGAACTACAGAAAATTTTTCTTTTCTGGCCTGGGACTCATGAAGAGCAGAACGAGAATCCCATCGTGGATGTCTGCACGGTTATATTACAAGTTGCCGTATGATAGTGGTGCCCAGGGACAGGACAAGAGGAAATGGGCACAAACTTGTACATAAGAAGTTCCACCTAAACATGAAGAGGAACTTCTTCACTTTGAGGGTGGCAGAGCACTGGAAGAGGCTACCCAGGGAGGTGGTGGAGTCTCCTTCTCTGGAGACATTTAAACCTACCTGGACATGTTCCTGTGCAACCTGCTCTGGGTGGCCCTGCTTTGGCGGGGGGGCTGGACTAGATGATCTCCAGAGGTCCCTTCCAACCCCATCATTCTGTGATAGGCAGAATTTGGGGCAGCCGTGCCTGCTGGCTAGCGGCATATAAGCTCCTGCCATCTTTCACGTGTTGTAACGTGGAAGCAAAGAGCATGAGTGAGAAATCCAGGTTATTTTTTCCCCATTAATATTGGTGCTGTCTGCCTCTCTAATAACTTATCTCTTTCCTGGACCATTAGGGTCATACCCAGCTCCTTAGTAGATTTTACTTGTTGGCAAAAATTACATTGTTTTGGGAACAGACGCTTGAACCAGTGCACGAAGCAGAGTTGAATCAAGGTTCCCAGTCAAACCGAGTTGCCTGACTTCCCTCTTTGTTCCTCCGCAGAGGCAATTTTAATTACATAAACTTCACAGAGCAGCTCACGAGGAGCAGCTAAATTACAGGCAGCAGGCAGGGACAGGTGGGGAGAAGCGGCTTGGAGCTCTGAGAGGTGCTGCAACCTGTGCTGTAAGGCAAGAGAATTGGCAAAGCAACCGAGAATCATCAATACCGGGAGCTTCGGGGCTCTTTCCAGCGCTGTGATAAGTTTTTGATGTAGAGCCCCCCCCCAACAGCTTGCAAGAACTTCATCCTGAAATTAGAGAGCTCTTTCCAATTAGCTTAATGTTGCGGCTAGATTGTCCTGCCTTTATACAAGGTATCTGCATTTCATTGAATTCATTATGAACGCAGCCCCGAAGCAGGTACTTACTTCTCCCATGGCTGCACGAGATTATATGTTGACAAATGATACATTGACAGATTGTATGGTGACAAACAATTCATCCTTCCGTTCCTTTCACCAGTCCATCACAGACAGAAACCCCACTGCAAGCAGGCTGAAAGTGACAAAACAAGCACATTAGTTCCCTCTCATGTGTCTAATTTGCTTTCAAATGCCTGTTTTCAGCTGCGAGGCATAAGGGCAAAAATATTCTCCTTCTTTCTACTTCAAGTATGAGGGGAGAAAAAACTTGTGTGCGTAAGTAGTGTAAGTAAAAAAACAACAACAAATACATCTTTTGATTTTTCCAGTGGTACAAGATGTGCATGGCCATTATTGCCAGTACAATCAGCCTCAGATATCTGTGGAGGTGACTAAATACTCCCCCTCCCTCTGCTGTGTAAGGCATCGAAACTGTTCTTTTCAGCTAAAAACCTTCCAAAAAAATTATGTAGTACCCATGCCTCATCCTCTGCAGATTCATAACTGATAAATAAATAAATCCACATTCTCCCTTTTCAACAAACTCAATACTACACCACCATAATTTTCCCTGCATCAGCCTGAGCCAGTGATCTGGATCAAACCCAGAAAATACAAGGCAGAGAATTGCCTGCTGTTTCCTACTGAGGTTTGAAAATGGTGAGACAAGGTATACCGTGTTTTGAAGAAATTTATCTATACTTTCACCAGAGCGGCTTGCAATTTTGAAGTCCTACTGAATACAGCTATACTTAACCTATTGAAAAATAACAGATGTATATCACAGAGCTTTGTTTTTCCAGTTCGGTGACAGTGGCATTTTTTTATTGGACTTAATGGACTGTGAATGTTGCAAACCGAGCACTTTGTCTGATGGTCTGAGAGGATATTGCCATTCCTGTATTTCTCAAGTTCCAGCATAAATTTTCTAGAATAAATCCCAAGGGGTGAATATTAGCACAGATTTAAAAGGTTCAGCTTCACAGCTCTCGGCCACCGACCGGGTACGGAAACGGCCTTTGCATTTGTCATGGCCACTCGTCCGCTGACACCCGTTCTGCTCAAACACAGGCATTAATAAAGAGAGAGGATCTTGCCCTGATGCTAAGAAAACAGATTTTGAAGGGATTATCCAACCAACGGAAAATTAGTTTTTCTGAGTTCAATCTGGCATCCCCTCCCCTCCATCCACTGCAATGTTAAGAGTCAACATCTCCGCTTGGCTTTGCTCTCCAAAGTCCGGGGGGTTTCAGTGGATGGCTCCCGTTAACATTCCCATAAAGTCAGTGTTACCACCTCTGTGTCCTGGCAGCATCGGGTTTCTCCAACTTTCTCAAACACCCATTTTGCCGTAAGCGTTGTCTCATGCAAGCAAGAGATTTTCAGATGATGTTTGCTATTTAGAGCAGGTAAAAAAAGGATGAGTATCAAGAGCTGATAGCCCCATCAGCTCTTTATATCCCATGAGGAGAAGGAGCGAGCCTCATGGGCCATACACAAATGTGCTGTGGCATATCTTGAAAGCAGTGTCATTCTCCTTCAAGCTTTTGCACTTCATTTTCCGTAGTGGGAGGCGGCAGGTCGTTAGCAGCGCACTCACATGAATTGCTAACTCACCCTGAATGAAACCTGGGGGCTCACTGCCTGCCACCCGGCCGTACCGCAGGGGACAATGTGACAAGGGGATATAAAATGCTGGAGCTCTTAGAAGGCACCCTCAGCAAGTTTGCTGATGACACCAAGCTGGGTGGCACAGTCGACACGCTGGAGGGAAGGGATGCCATCCAGAGGGACCTGGACAGGCTTGAGAGGTGGGTTCGTGCAAATTGCATGAAGTTCAACCAAGCCAAGTGCAGGGTCCTGCACCTGGGACATGGCAATCCCAGGCACAAATACAGGTTGGGTGGAGAATGGCTGGAGAGAAGCCCTGAGGAGAAGGACTTGGGGGTGTTGGTGGATGAGAAGTTCAACATGAGCCAGCAATGTGCACTGACAGCGCAGAAAGCCAACCCCATCCTGGGCTGCATCAAGAGAAGCGTGGCCAGCAGGTCACAGGAGGTGATTCTGCCCCTCAACTGTGCTCATGAGACCCCACCTGGAGTACTGTGTCCAGCTTTGGAGTCCTCAATATAGAAAGTACATGGACCTGTTAGAACTGGTCCAGCAGAGGGCCACGAAGATGATCAGAGGGTTGGAGCACCTCTGCTGTGAGGACAGGCTGAGAGAGCTGGGGTTGTTCAGCCTGCAGAAGAGAAGGCTCCAGGGAGACTTTACAGCAGCCTTCCAATATCTGAAGGGGGCTACAGGAGAGCTGGGGAGGGACTCTCTGTCAGGAAGTGCAGTGACAGGACAAGGAGTAACGGTTTTAAATTGGAAGAGGGGAGATTTAGATTAGATATTAGGAACAAATTCTTTCCTGTGAGGGTGGTGAGACACTGGAACAGGTTGCCCAGAGAAGCTGTGGCTGCCCCAGCCCTGGAGGGGTTCAAGGCCAGGCTGGATGGGGCTTTGAGCAACCTGGTCTGGTGGGAGGTGTCCCTGCCCATGGCAGGGGGGTTGGAACTCGATGATCTTTAAGATCCCTTCCAACTCTAACCATTCTATGTCTTCCCTCTAGCAAATCTACCTCTTATTTAATAGGGACGAGAAGTAACACCTGATTAAAGATGGAAGCTCAGGCGTTGATCTCTGGTCTTTGTAGACTGCTACGCCAAGGCCACCAGACTTCCACACAAGTGAGCCATGTGTGGTCTTGCATGGAGATAAGCATAGCTCCCGCCCCTCTGAAGTGTCTTGTCTCCACTAGAAAAAAAATAACACACGGTGAGGTGAGGGGGAAGGAACCAAAAAACCAAAAATCCCACCCCAAAATAAACCCCACCAAACAAAAGCCCAGGCTTTTTAAAAAGCTGCCAAAAGGCATCGGAGCCAGAGTTAGGCGAGCAGGGGGCAGCGTGTTCATCAACTCCCTTCAAACCAGGCACAGCCCACTCATCGTGCAAGGCTGTAAGTGGAGCTGTGGAGGAGCAATACCCGAAAGCAAGGCCGGTTTCGGGTACAGAGAAAGCTCTGTTTTTTGAAAAGTCTCATTTTCAAACACAGGCACGGAAATCGGACTTTCTAAACCTGAACTTGAAGCATCTGCTTTTGGGAACACAAGCACCTATTTCACACTTAGCGACAAATCGGCAAGTCAAAGTGTGAAGAAAACAAATTTAGCAGACTGAAAAATATGAGCAAACGCTTGAAGACAGCAAACACATCCTCATTTCTGAGCATGTCAACAGCATCCTGAGTATTTTGGGATACCTTAGCAGGGAACAGCTGCGCCTCTGAAACTGGGAAGCTTTAACTTCCTGTAGGAGTGCTCTGAGAAAGAAAAATACCACTGGAAATACATGTATAAAATTAGCTGTGATGGGGAACAGGGAATGGTTTTAATGTGGGAACTAAGAACTGAGAACGAGAGAGAAAAGAAAAGCAGGTGCACACAACGCCAAGACAGGCAGAAGGTACACTGGAGCACCTCGCGGAGATGCTCCTTCGCGGGGCGTTGCGATGCCGTACTGCGTCGGGAGCTGGAGGAGGAAGGGTTGTGATACAGAGGTGGGGGCACAGCATGGGTTAACGAGTCTTTCATTTCTGAGGAGAGGCTGGAAACACCAGCAGGCTTTGGGCGGAAAAGAGGCAGAACCAAAATGGCCTTACTCCACACGACAGGGAGAGCTGGCAGGGCAAGCAGCCACATTAGCATTTTGGATGACAGACCAAAAAAACAGTGTATTATTTTTAATCTCACAGTTGGGGATTAGCCTGATGGTTCTTTGATTTTTTATTTTTTTTTTTTAATTTTTTTTTTTTTATTAAG
>VXAK01021034.1:21819-49217 GCA_013399435.1 Arenaria interpres
AACAGGGACCTACTTCTCACAGCCACTTCTTGCTTCCAGCAGAGCAGGAGGTGGGACGCACGGCTGGGTGGGACAGTGGCTCCTTACCACCCTCAGGACTGCGCTCCCACAGTCACACTGTTATCTTCCTACTGCCAGAATTCTTGCCAAACCCCATTGCCCGGAAACCCAAGTACCACCACTTTAAAAAAAAAAAAAATAGCCAAATAACTTTAAACTTAGGTAAACGGGACGTATACCTGAAAGCATAAGAATAAAAAAAACCAGCTCGCTGGTGTCCCCCTGTAGATGAGAGCTTCCCCTTCCCCTGGTAGCTTCGGTGAGGTGGGAGCCAGGCGATGCTGGGAGGAGGCAGGGAATAATGGACAGGCAGCCAGGAGGAGGGTCAGCACCCAAGAGAAAGCATCTTCTCTCCCGTGGGAACAGTAGCGCCACGGGAAATTGTCACTCTGAGAATTACAGCAATTCATCCCCGGAAGAAAGGCATTATTTTTAATGTAATTCAACAGATTGTTGTAAATGACGGATAAGAGACGAAGCCTGTTCCAGAGAAAGGAGAAAAAGACTAGTGGGAAGACCAGTTATCTTGTCCCCTACAGACCCAGGACCTCAGTGGGTTTTAACTACCCAGAACTAAGGACATAACCCACTGTGATAGTAAGAGCAGCACCAAAAACACAGTCTGTCACATCCTTGGTTTTTCTCTAAATCCTCAGAAAAAAAACCCTTCCTGTGCTGCAAGTGCCATAATTTTGAGAAAATTATACTGTGTTGTCAATGTTTAACACTGACTGATATGCAAAATATAGCTCAGTCCTACTCAAACAAGCTAGACAAATGCTTCATACATTATTCACGAGTTCTTCCCCAAAGCTCTCGATACAGATTACAGAGAATCAAAGATGTGCTGTCATCTTAGTGGTGAAAGTTTTGATAACACTGAATGATTAAATAACTTCATAGTAGAAGAGCCCACTCCAAGGTTTTCTCGAGGAAACTCTTCCCTAAGCCTCTCTCCTTCGGCAGGCCAAAGCGGTCTGAGCCCGCAGTAATGAAAAACGTGTTGCTGTACCAGACAGCAGAGGAAACACAGGTAGAGCTCAGTGCAGCTCTCCAGATCGGGAGACTTCTGGAAAAGACATTTAATAGAGACTGGGGACGTTTCCCTTCTTAGGGATCAGTACCTTTCTGAGAACATTAAGTTTTAACATCTTCAAAGGACCGTTAAGAACCTATTAGGATTTCTAGAATAAAGCAACGTCTTGACATTTCCAGCTTCTGCCTGGAAGTATTTGTTCTCTGAACAGGTACCAGGAAAACTGGTTTCAGAAAATACACATTTCCCCAGTACATTAGGCCTGAAGAGAAGAGTAGACGGTGAAGTCCAACGTAAGCCATATTTCCTCATGTATTTCTCCCATTCTTAAATCACTGAACCATTTTTTTGCTATGACAATAAAGGTCAAGGAGGCTGTCAGCCTCCTCAGGATGCAACGCCCCTTTACCAAAGGAAGGAATTTGAAATTATGCCAGTTGATTAACTGATCACAACCCACAATCAACATCCAGATCATAACAAAACCTTATGGGACAAGGCAGAGAGTTCCTTGCTAGAATGAGGTCCCTGATATATTGATTTTGTATTTTCACAGCCACACGGAGTATTTTTCCCCTTCCCTATAAAGGCAGGGAGATCCATACCTCTGCTCAGGGTCTGTGGTGGTCATCCCTCAGCTGCAGAAGCAAACCTCAGGTCTCAGGCTTTCTGGAAACCTGGAGAAGCTGCTTTGTGCATAAGCCTTTGGGACTTCTCTACAACATTTCGTTCTCTCCGTGCCTTTCTAAATGCCTAAGCCCAGAACTCAGCTGTCAGCACTGCTCCAGCATGATACTAATGCTTTGAAAAGTCACACTTTAATGCGCCACTTTAGTGTTTATCTAAATTTCAGATAGACTAATTATCTAACTTTCAGGCTGAGAGGTCTGAAAGCATTGAAAAGCACATCAACACAGGTAACTGTGGGGAAAAATGTGTTTTGCAGAGAGCTGGCTACAGCACATCCGTGGGAGAGAAAAGCTGAGAACTCCCTGAGCGTTGTGAAGAGCTGTAAGTAGGGAAAGTACCTTGTCTGATGAAAGAAACTTATGAAATACAGGGAGCAAGGTGGCAGAAGGACAACTTTTTTTTCCCTCCTCAGGAAGGTCAGCATCTTGAAAAGATAAAATGTTGCTTCCCAATCCGATCTCAGCAGCTTTCTCCCCTCTTGCAGCAGAGACTCCTTCCTTCTTCCAGAGGCAAGCAGCAGCTCGCTCCTCTTCGTTTCTGCCCGAGCAGCTTATTTTCCTGCTCCTGCAGGCTCCAGCAAGCAGCATCCCTTCTCCTGCAGCCTCAACAACTCCGTAAACATTAAGGGAGAGGGCCTGGAGAAGCGGTAAAAAGCTTTGTCTACTGCTTGGATACCCACTTGCAGTTCTGTAGGAGGACAGCTACGTCAGATTTTCCAGAGCTGTTCAGCCCTCTTCCCCGAGCAAAGTGCCATTTTTAGGCCTGTCACCAGGGATAAGAAGAGGCAACTTCTCTGTAAACAGAGTTCACAAAACATACGCTGCTGAAGGCTTCCACCGGCACTTCCCACAGAAAGCACACCAGTCAGGGCTTCAGCTACAAAGATGACATTCATGAGTTTGTAGTTTCACATTTAAAATAGCTATTTTAAAGTCTTGCAAAAAAAAAAAAACTAAAACAAAAAACAAAAAACCACCACAACACCAAACAAGCAAACCTCACCACCCAAAAAAAAAAACCTCCAAACCTTTTCCACTATCTTGATCTGAATAATTTCTTCTCCTGACTCTAAGGGAGACTTGGATTCTGAAATTAGATCTCTATGCCTTAAATTATTTGGCAATTTCCTGAATATTTGATACTTCATTTCTGAAAAGCTATGACAGCTTCATCGGGTATTTAATTCTACAATCCCGGCAATTTTAAGATCCATTTCTAGTATCATTTCAGTCTGGGGCCACATTGGTGAGGAAGTTGAGGAGGGTTAAACGCACAGGAGCATTACACCTCAGATTCCAGGATGCTCCATCTTGGAAAAGGCAGCTTCTCCTGATCTTTATGGTTCTAAGGCCACGATATCTGGATGTTGCACATCCATCTGCAGAAACAGTCTTCTTAAGTCTTTTGGGATTAGTACATGCCTTTGCACATTTGGAAATCCTTGGTTTTCATCTGCTTTTTTGGTGTTTGGATCCCACCTCTCCACTAGTTATATTTATTTTCTGAAAAGCCTGCAACTCGGTCCCAAAAACACGTGTATTCACGGAGGCCCCTTTTTGCTAATGAGTAAGGTTGAAGTTTTTAAAACAACCCAAGATATGCAACCGAAGGAAATGACTGTACCACAGTAAAACAGTTCAGCTCTATGAAGTTGGGAGAGGAAGAAGATCCAATAGCCGTGTGTCAGGATGCAACACACAAGTGTGCAAAATAGAAAATTACAAAATCCCATTAAAAAAGTTTTGTAGAAACTGTAGGAGAGGGAATAACTCTGTACATGGCACATCCCTTCATTCAAGAAGAGGAAGAATGATTTATTTCTGTTCTCACACCAAGCAGCACAACTGCAGAGAGCTATTCCACCACTTCCCTGAAGAGTTTCAGCACTAAGGAATGGTACCCAAAGCAGAGATGCATTGAAAACCAAAGACAAATGGTCACTCTTGAGAAATGCCGAACCCAGCCCTTACAGCGGGTCAAACCCGATTGATGGTGAGGACACATCACCATTCTTTTTTCCCCCAAAATCGATTCAGCAGATCAGAAGTGAAACGCTTTGGGCACTGGAGGGAAGAATTGCTCATATAGAAATTACCAACAAAAGTAAAAAGAAAGAAACCCACCGTATGTACAGCCTGTAAAGAAAAACAAGAAAAAAGGCCATTTCTCCCATAGGCGGTGAACCAGAAGAGCAAGCCACTCCTTCAAGCTACTCCTCCTTCCTCCCTTGCCTGATAGCAGTAAATTTGCTAAAGCAGATGTTTCTAATCTGGAAATAACTAAACTTGTTCCTCCAGTAGCAATAACTAGTTACAATTGCAGGAAAAAGATCTTGATAAATTCTGCTGTGGACACCGCCTCTGGCAGCTCTGTGGGAGGTGGGAAACCTCTGCTCAGTGGCAGGGGTGTCTACAAGGGGAAACAGTAGGCTGTCATCTAACCAAGGCCTTCCATCACCCACTCAAAGACCTCTCTTACCTTTACAGGAAGGGCAGAGAAGGAAAATGATGCAAATAAAAGTATCAGGCAACCCTCACTGGTTGGTTTTCTTTTGGTTTTCTTCCCCCAAAACATCTAGGAATGTCTTCTTACTCATCAATCCCTCAACATTTTTCATCACACTAAATCCTCACACAGACATTTCCCTGATCTTTCAGATGGCAAGTTTGAAATTTACATCCTGAGTGGAATTTCTTTTCTCTGTGACGAGATTATCCTATGGCTACCAGAAACCCTCAGGTACCAGACGGCCAACAGCAGGATGCTCAGGGCTGCAGCATCCTCCCTGCTGACAGGGGTCCCAGTTGTGCCTTGCTTTGGAACAGCAACAACTGACAACCACGTGCATACAGCAGTTCACAGAGGTCTCCAAATTCTTCCAGAAGCATCATGCCAAACCCTAAACCCCTTCCTGGCTTTGGCCCAGGAGCTAACCTAACATTTGAATGCCTACATGGTCCCCAAGAAGAGCACAGCTCCTGGAACTTCACGTGCCTTCTGAGCAGTGTCTTGTAAAACTCAACACTTCACCTCAAAACTGTGTTTTCTCCTCCTGCCACAGGAACTGTTTACATGGCAAGACCATGCCTCCTTTTTTAAGTGGAATAGCAGTCAGGCCGAGCTTTCTTCTTGGGCTCAACCACTAACAGGAGAGAAAACATTCCTGAATGCTATGAAACAAACATTGGCAGGAAGTGGAAAGTGGTTTCTTTGCATGAAACAGACAGTTCAAGAAGAAAAGAAATATTCTCCATTTGTGGTGTTTTCCACAACAGCAGGGTTTTCCTTTTGTGACCATATTTTTCTCCCATTACTTATTTAGTTTGCTGGAAATTGCTCATCACCTGGAGGTAAAGGCATTGTGCTGCTGGGACAAGAAGCTCCAGAGATACTGCAGGAGGACTAGGAGCTGCAATGTGTTTCTAAGGAAGAGAAGGCCATTGTGCCCTCAAGATGTTTAGACTTGCTGTGAAAACAGCTACTTCCCTGATAAGGATCCCAGGTGTCCTCCAATCTGCCCTGAGTCAGGCTCAACTCTCCTCCAGGGAGCTCAGAGCCATTTGACTAGAACACAGAATAGGTCAAAAACACAACAGGAGGATAGAGGATTTATCAGGAAGAGGGATGTGGCAACCAGCCTGGGGAGTATGTAACAAAACCAACCAGAAGTCTTTCCATATATCCACCAGAAGGAAACCAGTCTGCCTCAGGTCAATATACTCCAATACCTTGTATTGTAAAATATGTCAGATGCCAAGAACACACAGGCCTAGAAAGAACTCCTCTTCACTGGAGTAACTGCATACAGGGCTGGAAGGCAGGAGACTGCAGAAGCATCTACATCTACTAGAACATCTGCTAGTGTTCTAGTTCAGATTAAAAGGGTACGCCTCCGAAGCAAGCTTTGAATTTACCTCCACATATGCTTTGAATCATGTAATGAAGCAGAGTCAAACCACAAAAACAGAATTCTTCACAAATGGACTGGGAGATGCGTTCCCAGAGCACCCATGACACTCTGCAGCCTCAGGTGGGCTTTCAGTCCATAAGAACAGACCACAGCACATCTGAAGTGAAAGAAAAACCCGAGCCTAAAGTGTTTGTGGCACCAACTACTTTACAATAAAGAGATTTGCTTGTCTACAGTATTTTCTAATGTAGAAATTGTCAGGAAAACAATCCGATCCCATGGGCACCCTCTGCGTGTCTCTTACCAGAGACACATCCATAGCCTTTGAAGTGAGAGAAAGCGAGACAAGGAAACGAAAGCCACTTAATCTTGCAGTCAAATTTGCCCTCCACACAGCTCTGCCATCACTGCCAAGGGCAGGATAAGAGTTGTCTCCTGCTTAATTAACAATGCAAGCCTATAGTTAAAACAACTATTCATTCTTCAGCCTCCCAAGGGGACACTCCTGTCATCTCTAGCTGCTCTGAGTGGTTATAGCTGTGTTCTTTAATGCCAACAGAAGGCTTAGTTATGGCTTTGTCTTTTCTCACAGAAAAGGACATCATCAACAACTACAGTAAATAAGAGTGATTTAGCAAAAAAATAGAGTTCTTTAACAACTCACACTACACTTGATACAAAACTCCAGCTGAATTAAACTTCCACCACCAACTGATTAGCAACTATAGAGCGACCAGAGCTGTTTGATGGACAACGGGGTGGCACGCTGGCCATTCAGCCAGGATTAAGTCCTGAATAGCTCCTTCCAGAGGCATTCTTTACAGAGGCTGCACTACCTTTCCTACTAGTCAATGCTTGTTTTGATCCCACAGACAGAGAAAGCTCCCCACAGTTTCCAGCTCAACACACCTTTCATTCCTTTCAGAGCAACTATAATGCATGGAGAAAAACCACACCACAGTAGCACACCCACCGACTTAAAACCCCGCTATAAATAGAGTGCTTGCACATGCTGTTATGTATGGGCAACCATGTTACCTCACTGCAAAAGCCATTTTTAGTAGCAGTGTTCTTGTAATCTACCTGAAGATTTATAGGATGGTGAGGAAATCCACACATAAGCTGTCTTGAGTAAGAGACAGCAGCCGGTTTCACAATGATCTTACCCTCACCCTGTGCTTCAGGAGGAGTTCGAAGATGCCAAATACTATAGAAATACAAGAGGAAGAAACAAGACCTACTTGCAGCTACTGAGTGCAGCGTATAGAAAGAGTCCCTCCATTCGTAAGCCATGCCTTCAAGGCAAAGTCAGTCTTACAATTCATGCAAGTTTAGACAAAGCAACTACAAAAAAAAGTATCTCATTTATAAAAGCAAACCCATTCATAGACGAACTCCAAACTGCAACACAAAAGGTCCATAATTTGAGGTTGTGATAGGCCTCTTCACACCAGGCTGAGTGGCAGATCAGAGTACAGTGCAAGTTTTCTCTCATCTCCAGACATAAGTGGATTATTCTGCATGAGTTCTGTAGGATGACCACAGCATCAAACCGATGACGTTCTTGTTTTCTCTCCCTTTTGCTTGTTCCCAAAAGTACTATCTCCCACACGAGAGCTTAATGCCTTTAAATGGTATCACACAACAGGTCTGTCTTTAATTATTGTACCAAAAATGTGCCAAATAGATGAAGCTCCCAAATAACACATGATTTTTCATTAACTCGCTGTCATGGCCTGCCCGGACAGTATATAAATCCTGCTTTTAAAAGGCAATTTAAATTTAAATCTAGTTTTCTCCTACCTCTCCTTTAAAGGCTCATTGCCTAAGTCAAGTAAAAGAACCTGAAAAACACATGGTGGCCTGAGAAAGGATATTTTGCAGCTCACTTCCAGCAGGTCAGGAATTGAGCTCCAGAACTGTCTGATAAAACAGTCTCAGTTTCTGGAAGAGTTAAAACTAAAATCCAACCAAATCATGTTTTTATAAAAAGAAAAAGTCTCCCTAGGAAAACCTTTAGTGAAACAAATCTACTAAGTTTCCAAAACACTTTTGTGTAAAAGATGCCAAGACCTCTTCTCAATTGTATCTCAGTACACCTTGTGGCCATTCCTACAAGATAACTTCAACCTTGGCAAAAATAGACCCACAGCTTAAATGCTTCCATGAAAAGTATTTCCTTATGCAAATGTGAACATAAACTGATAAAGACAGCATCTATAAAAATCCATATAAACCGATTTGTCATTAGTGTGTACTGACCTTGTTTCAATTCAGTCTTCCTCATTCATGAATAAGAAAGCAGCAGCATGAAAGGACTCAGCTGTTTCAATTTTTATTGCAAATCATTTGCCCCTGCAACATTTCATAACTATTTTAACTAAGGCAAACTGAAGAATGTTTACATTAACATTACTTTCATTAGCTGTAGGATGATACACAAACAGTCACATGGCTTAAGATATGCATCCTCATTTTATCGTCGTCCAGCTCTACTCTTCAATGCTTTCAAAGTTTTCCTCATGATTGGTGCAATTTCTTCAAGAAAAAAAAAAAAAGACACCAGTTAGGATTACAGCAGTGACTTAACATGGCATTAGCATAATATTAACCATATATTAATAGCCAGCAATTTAAAACCGTTATCTTGTTAAACTTAGGAAATTCCATTTACTTTTGATAGGCTTCTTTCCATCTTGAGTCATTATGCTTGAGCTAGAGCTTCCACTGTTGCTAGCAGGGATGGGATTTGATGATGTGCTATTTCTGTCCCTGCTTTCTGGAATCCTTGCTCTTTTAAAAAAAGGAAATAAGAAAAAAGTTACTGTTTGATATCAAACGACTATTTGCTCTGGCTCATTTTGGAAAAAAATCCGGTCACAAACATGTAAGACTTTATACATTTAAAAGTCACAGGATAATTCAGGTTAGAAGAACTCTCAGGTGGTCATCTAGTCCATTTCCACTCTTGAACAGATTTTCCGTTTCTTTGATTTGATGCATCCTATTCATCTTCAAAATTAAATGAACAGAATTTGTGACAGATCAGAACGTTTAGCAATGCCCTTGTGATTCATAGTGCCCTGTGCTCTGGTTTCCTGTTTGTGTTTATTTTCTTCTTTGAGCACAGCTGAACTGCTAACTAGCTCCAACAGAAAATGAGGGCAAATTTACACAAGCTTTCATTTTTTTATTTTTTTTTTTTTAAGTAAGAACATCTAGCAAAACGCATAAAAACTAACCCTAAATATTAGTTTGGAACCCTCAATCAACAAGACAAGGACTGAAGCAGACACAGATACAGAGCTGATGCCTGCTACTAGACGGTTAAATCAACACAGCCTTGGAGTGTCAGCACGATGGCACCAATCTGGGCAGCCCTGTCACACTCCTCAGAGCCAGTCACTGACATCTGCTGCCAGTTATCCTATACCCCTGCGCACTGAGCTGCGAAGGGCAGCCCGCTGGGCATCTGCACGTCTGCCACAGGACCTTTTTAGCTCCTGCAAGACCAGCTTCTTCACTGAAGATCGCGGCTGTACAAATTCGACAGCTTGCAAATTCGATCAGTTTTCAGAGGACACGGTCAAAGCAGCGAAGTTAAGCTCATCGTGCCTAAACAAACTCAACAGGACAAAGCAATGACCCTCTTAACAGTTTGCTTCACACAACAACAGTTCTACCCAATTTAGCACGCCTGAGAAAAAGAAACATGCAAGGCTTCGAGTGCATCATTCAGCTACTGGTCCAGATTACCAGCGCAAAAAGGACATTTACACCACAGTGACTTGAAGCACCTGAATTTGAAGGCTGCTCTGCCACAACACAGACAGGACAACTGCAAGCAAAAGCCTAACTTGAAATGCCTTAAGCTATTGCCTTGGTGTGGGGCTACGTTTTCATTGAAAACAGCAACAATATGGCAAGAACGTGCCTAATTTCATCAGCTAAAGGCACAGCTATAAAATCATCGTATCTGGTGCAAAAGCTGATTTTAAGAAGTTCCTACATCCCAGCTGTCATT
Source organism: Arenaria interpres (assembly GCA_013399435.1). Classification (NCBI taxonomy): domain Eukaryota; kingdom Metazoa; phylum Chordata; class Aves; order Charadriiformes; family Scolopacidae; genus Arenaria; species Arenaria interpres. Next base: position 31,540 of record VXAK01021034.1, read on the forward strand.
CCTGCCGCATACCACCACCATGTTGAGCAGTTGAACAGCCTTGACTTACTAAGTCAAGCTCCTGAAATTCACAGAAAACACACTTTCCCAAGGTTTTGATACAAAACTCCACCTGAATTCAAGTTCCACCACCAACTGATTAACAACTATATGATGACCAGAGCTGACACCCCACCCTCCATCCCCAGTAAACCCAGGTCAGTTCAGTTATCTTGTTCAGGCACCAAAAACAAAACGATTACTCAGCACAACTCTAGGCACTGCAACATCACAACAGAAACAACATAAAATGACTCTCCTACGTCAGTCTTGCATCAATTTGCAACAGCTTAAGTTTTATTGTCCCTGTTCCCAGCTATCCACTCAAATATTTGTCAACTTGCATAAGTGTTCCTTAATTCAGATTAATGAACAATGTTCCACATGCCGCTCCCCCCAAAGGGATAAATTTGAGAAAGCAAGTTGAAGAGCAGTTACGCCACCATGGGAACAACCACAAGCAATGGTGACATGGGAAGCCACCATGCTCACCAGCAGCCACAGCAGAGTGAGTGCCCACAGCTTAAGACACCCACATTCAGGCAGCATGAATAGTCTCCACAGCTTTTATGGTCCAACTGCTGGCACATGGACTCATCAACCCGTGGGGTGCTTTTAAGTCAAGCTGCCGACCTTTCTTTCAGACAAGAACAGATATAGAAACAGTAAAAACCAGTCTGTGTCCACATAGTTGAGAAGGGAAAAAGAGGTAGAAGCTGCTACAGCTGGTTTATCTCCCTGTTTTCAGCCATCCTTTTGGATACAAGGGAGCTCATTAGGTTGGCAGGAACAGTAGGACCAACCTCACATCTCAGCTTTGGTTCTCATGGCTGTTGTACTACTCTGAACTAAGATGTCACAAAAAAAGTTTGGCTTTGTGCCGTACAAAGGAAAGCTTGTGGAATCCCAGTTTTCTGTTCCTCTGTTAGTAGTCGGCTACTAACACAGACTGTTCCAGACACCCCTTTAGGCTGCCAAAGCAGAAAACCACCATGAAGAGTCTTAAAAGCTGCCTAGATTCACTCCGGTTAGCTGTATCATTCCAGGCAGCTGACTGGGATTTTATGAAAGCAGGAGAGCATTCGAGGCTACTGGTCAGGTTTATAAACACGAAACATCAGCCCTGGAATCTCCCCAGGATGTCAAGTGGCATTAGTGTAGTCTGGAGAAAAACAACAGCATCCACTCACTCTCCAGCTGGGAGGGGGAATTCATCACTGGCACTTTGGAGAAGTCTGCAGTGACAGTGCGTACACAGCAGAGGAGCATGCAAGACTTAAAAGGCAAGGTAGTATCTAGCCACTAGCTGCTTAAAAAGAGGAAAGTAAATAGAGAGCTATTTATAACTTCAAAAATATTTTGCCAGCAAGCTTTTGTACTGACAAAGACATCTAAACTCAAATTAAAAGCATAGTAGAGAACACTCACTTGCACTTCTCTATGCGATGAAGCTGGGCGACGGGTCCTGCTGTCCCGTGGATTTCTTGCTGTCGGCGAATGTTCCTGGGTGGCTTTGCTGCACTGTTCACATACGCCATTTTTACTTGCCTGCCTAACACAGAAGCAAGGAGCAGAGGATATGTAAGAGGGGGGTTTTTTGCCCATAATGCTCAAAGCTCAGTCGATAATACGGTTGCGTGGCAATTTCTAGGTTTAAACTGGGAAAAAAAAATAATTCAGAAAAGCGTAATCTGGTACAAAAGTATTAACTGACAGACTGCATACAGTATTTCTTCATATTAACTTCAGTATTTGTGGTTACATTAGTACTGTTTGCATCATTACTTAGAATCCTCAGTCTAACCAGTAAGATAAGATTTGTCTACTGTATGCTGCAAGTATTTGCATTAATTTATTGTATGAATGCACGTATTTATTTTTTGAGCAACTTGTAAATTAAAGTGTTCTTTCTTGATGACTTCTCCTAGAGGTCCAGCATTAGTGCTCAGCACAAACAAATCATTAAACCCTACATATTAAGTGCCAAGAATAGCAGAAGAAACTGGGGTTTGTAAGTGGAAAAGCTAACCACAGATTTTACCTTTTGGTTTCTCAGACTGAGCTGAAAGAATATTTTTTGTAAGCGTCTTCAGTTTTTCTTCTCTCTGATTAAACAGCCTCAAGTACATTTCACGCCAAGACTCATTTTCCAGGAGGCTCTCATTTTTAAAATCTCTCTGGCAGTGTTTCTCCCACAAGTGGTCAGACTCCTCTGTAAACATCTAATTTGAACACAAGGCATCTTAAATGAAAGATTTAAAAATAACATTTTCAAGAGTACCTGTTAGCTGGGAGAAAGGTGCAGAGCAAATCCCACTACACATGGTATGACAGAGCATGGCAATACTATGCAGATACTGACTTCAGCCCAGAAATCATACAGCTTCAATTAGCCGAGCTCTATATTTGAGTTAACGAGCCACGCTTACAGCCTAGACTTGCGTTTCCAGCACAGGCTCAGGCCACCCCAGCTCTTGATGTCAGGCACGCAGAGAAATGGCCAACTTGCACTACGAAGTGCTACACACTCAGAACCTCGATGTCCAAACGCATCATGAAGCTAAAGTCCTAACAGTGCAGGTAAGAAGTCCACCACACACATGAAATCTCACCCCAGATACCTCCCGATTGGTATGCTCTGCAGCCTGAATAGTTTGTGACTTGAAAACAGTGGGTTCTATTATGACTTTGACTTTCCCAGCTATTTCAGTGGTAAATACTGTGGGGATTTTTTTCTTATTCTTAGAAACTGAAGTACTTTTCTACCCCCACTGGCTTTCACTTAGTCATCAGTAATAATTCTCTCAAATGCTTTAAATCCTGACACTTGAGAAAAGGAGGCTTGATAATGACAGCTGAGGTCAAAGAAATAAGTATGCAAGACAGAAAACCAGTGTAACCCGCGGAGAGCCTTTATCCAAAAGGGTGCAAGAAAGGCAGAAGCAGATGCCTCGCGTCCTCCGTGGTTCCCTGAATTTAACAAGGCAGAATTTACCGGATTACATTCCTCTATTCGCAACAACTGCTGTGGTGTGCAACGTGTTAGCACAGGCTCAAGAATTTCAAAGGGCACACCTCCCACTTCATGTAGTGCTACAAAAGAGGACGGTACTTTCAGCAGCTCATTTCTTTACTCAGTGGGCAAGACCACTCACCAAACAGTTTATAAAAATACAAGTTAGTTTTAGCCAACACTAAACAGAACATGTTTTTAAGTCAGGCTATGAAAATATTTATAAATCAGCAGTTCCATACTGTCTGGCAATTATATTTGAGGATGGAGAAAGCATCTTTGAATAGTTATTGCCCCATCTTTACTGATACACATCACTCCCCTCTCTGCCTACACAAGGGAATAAAGAATTTCTTGATCACTCATTCTAATTTATGTAAACAAACATCTTACAGGGAAAAAAAAAGTCAGCAGGCATTTTGGCTTATAATTTATAGGACATTATATTTTAACTAAAATTGGAACTTTAAAGACAGTAGGCTTTCAAAGCAAAACTACATTTTATCACGGCAATAAATCTTTTCCATAGTTTTTTTTTTTTTAAAAAGTGCCTTTTAACCTGCTCTGAGTCACCATTTGCAGGGAGGGGCAATATCTTCCAGTAGGCCAGTTGCTGGCACGAAGGAAAAAAAAAATAATCTGATAAACTTTCAGGCACAGCCTGCTACAAATCCCTTAAAGTACTCACAATCAATATTATTTTGAAGCACACGGATGCACTGTTCATACAGTGTAAGCATCTTTGAAAGACAGACTGTTTTAGAGCCAGAGTAAACTTGCATTTTAGAGTTCAGTCTCCGTCCTGTGAATTGAATAGTCTCACTGACTTGCTGAGGTGCTTCTACAGCAGGTGCTGGGGAAGCTGCAAACAAAACATCAGGCAGGGTTTCCTTTACCTCATGACATTTTGCAATGCTTTAAACGTTCAGCTTTGAGAGAAACGCAGGTGGTAGTACACAAGTATGTTCATTTTTCTTGAAATACAGAGTTATTGCATTACAGTTCGGGGCCCTTGCATGTCTTGTATGTTACAGAAGTCCTTTCATCATCATCTAACACCAAGACAGCACATACGTTGCAAGTAAGCTGCACTAACTCAAGCCAGCCTTAAGTTATTTAGCTCAGGTCTACATGAGCAGTATTCACATGTAGATTACTCAGTTACCAGTCTACAGCATGTTATTGATCTTCCTGAGTTATCCTAGAGAAGCCAGAATCTGCAACAGAAGTGATGTTTCAAGACCAGAGGGATATGAAACCACTGAAACCTCACTAGAGCTGGTAGGGGATCCACTGGCACTTTGTGTCACCCACCAACAGAGACACTAGCAAGCTCTTACACCAAAGCCAGACCTAGTGCTTCCTATATTTGTTTTACCTAAGATAATTTCTACAGAGGCATTGCCTGCTATAAGGTATAGACAGGAGTAAAGATAAATAGAGCCTGTAGAACTGCCACCCAATCTACACCTTCTCTGCATCTGTGGCAACCTTCCAAGGTATTTCTTTATTCAGCAAGCCATAAGACGAAGCCTTTATAACTCCAGTTCTATGTCCAGTTCTGGGCTCCCCAGTTCAAGAAGGACAAGGAACTGCTGGAGAGGGTACAGCAGAGGGCTACAAAGATGATTAAGGACCTGGAGCATCTCTCCTACGAGGAGAGGCTGAAGGACTTGGGTCTTTTTAGTCTTGAGACAAGAAGGCTTAGGGGAGATCTAATTAATGCATATAAATACTTAAAGGGAGGGTGTCAGGAGGATAGGGCTGGTCTTTTTTCTGTGGTGCCCAGGGACAGGACAAGAGGAAATGGGCACAAACTTGTACATAAGAAGTTCCACCTAAACATGAGGAGGAACTTCTTTACTGTGAGAGTGGTAGAGCCCTGGAAGAGGCTGCCCAGAGAGGTGGTGGAGTCTCCTTCTCTGGAGACATTCAAAACCCGCCTGGATAAGTTCCTGTGCAACCTGCTCTGGGTAGACCCACTCTGGCAGGGGGGTTGGGCTAGATGATCTCCAGAGGTCCCTTCCAACCCCATGTGATTCTATGATTCCCTTCAGCTTCAGTATGATTTCTACAGGTGAGAAAGTGAAGGTGAGGCACTTCTTTGCCATGAACAGATGAGCTACTAAAGTGCATTAGGAAAGGGGATAAAGACATATCTACATAAAGCTGTAAAAACCTGCACTATTCCACACACATCAGCCTTGCATACTACTTACCTTTAAAGTCTGCAGCATATGAGGCGGATGAGATTGAGATGCCTGTCAGAAATTTAGGCAATGGAGTATTAAGAAGATCTTGGAGAGATGCCACCTTCGCCTGTGCAGAGTCAAAGAAACATTGCTTCAGCATTACAAATTTGGGTTTACTGAGGCTTAAAATAAACTACAAAAAAAACCTTAAGCAAACCCCAAAGTTAACTAGGCTAATCAGAATTATTTATTTTCTGCACTAAAACTTACTCACTAGATTACTTTTCAGCATACCCTTTCATACTCTATTTACCAAGAACATACCACAAAAGGAACGTAGTGGGATATCTGCAATCAGTCCTTTAAAAGAGATTAAAGAACAGTAGATGTGTTCAGCTAACAGGCTTTCAAATAAATCACTACTGAGGTTAGAGGCATGCAGTGAGAGGCATGAGACAAAATTGCAAGAATACAAAACCAGAATTAAAGGCTTAAAGGCGAACTAAATGCCTTAAGTATCCTGAAAGACAAGAAACAGCTTTACACCTGGTCCTACTAAGACTCCTGTATTGTGCTGGATAAGCCATTTAGCTTAAAATTTTCACTGATAACCCCTTAAAAAAGTATTTAAAGATGCAGATGCTCGGCATTATATGCAACATCTAAATTGAGTATTGGGTGTCCTCCAATTGTAAGCCAGGCACTTACAGCCCAAAACTTCCACCTCCCTGAACTTCATTTCAGTATGTTTAATAACTTTTCATGACTGCTTGAACATCCAAGATTTTTCTTCAAACAGTTTATGCTAGAATATCACACACAAGCCTCTATATTAGTATTTTCCCATCTGGGACAGAAGATACTACATTTAGATTACAGATCTTCCACAGTAAATAAAGCCTGGAGCTTTCACATAACAGTAAAGATAGAAGACTGAAGAGATCTCTAATTCCCAGTGCACAAAAGGGCTTCATTTAAAGGTCTAATTAATACACACATTTAGATCTACCTTGGCTCAGAGGAGCTACTTAAGCTTCTTCCACTTCAAGGGACTAGGGCAGTTCACATTACAAACACGTATAAGGTGGTGGGTTTTTATTTATTTATATACAGTACTATGGTTTAATTCAATGCATTAAAAGAAGAAAGTTTAGTCCCACTGCAGACCTTAGCATTCACTATTAAAGAATCACAGCATCTGACAAAGCGACTGTGCCATACACAAACAGCTGCTGCAGTGCCAGACCAGAAGAATAGAAATGCTGGTCACAAACAGAACAAGGGGACATCTTTCCAAAGGTAAGAACTTTTGCTTTGTGGGTAAAAAGCAAATCAGCTGATACAGATCAAAGACCTTTACCATATTAGAAATCATCCTAAAAATACAAGACAAGTTGATCATGGGGACATTGTTTAGTGATGGTTTTGGCAGTATTAAGGTTGATGGTTGGACTTGATGGTCTTAAATGTCCCTTCCAACCTAGACAATTCTATGATTTTAAACTGCCAGTAAAAAAAAAAAACCAAAACATTTTTTTGCCCCTATTATTGCAATTGTTGGCAATTGCAATGCAGCTGATATGTCAGAGCCCTGCAATCTATTGTTTAAAATAGATACGGCTGAATTTCATTGAAAGTAAGTGTCCAAAGCACTTATTTGTCTGCAGCTTATTATCTCAACCATGCAGTGGTTTACCTTTTTATTCGGAGTTTCCAACTGATCGCTGTCACATTTTTTTCCATCTTCCTCTCCCTCTTTGGCATGAGAAAATTTTGAAGCCTTTTGTGGTAATGAGCTGTTCTGTTTCCTGCATTTTGGCTGTTCACCTGTAGAACAAGGCTTCCTCTTTCTTTTTTTGGTAGCCTGATCATAATTAAGATAAGATTCAAAAGACATAGTAGGGGGCTCAAATTCCTCTTCACTAGATAATTCAGGTTTGCTTTTTATGACGAGTTTTTGGTTTGGTTTTTTCACATGCTTAGGATTTCTCTGTTTGGAAGCATCCTTACTAGGCTTTTCCTTCAGGGATGATAAGCCTTCATTGGCTACAGAGGAACGCTGCTTTTCTGAAACTTTCTTGCTGTCTGTGGTGGTTCTCTCTTTGAAGTCACTTTCTTTAGTTTGAGGATTGTTATCCTGGCAAGCATGCTTAGAACCACTCTTGCTCCATTCTTTATTATCACATTCTTTTTGAGACTCAGAATCTCTACTTTGGTGGGTCTTTTCACTACAAGCACACTGCTTATTCAACTTTTTAGAAGTGGGAGCACTATTAGAACTTCTGGAGGCCAGCACGGACGCTTTGGACTTCTCTGAAGGCTTAATCTCCTTGGAAATAGAAGATTTTGGCTCATCTTTTTCTTTTTCAGTATTTTGCTTTCTTCCCCCGAGACCACTGCAACATTAAAAAAAAAAATCACATCCTATGCTACATCTGATGCTAAATTCTTGAATAATCAATCTTTTTACCCGTATTAGTAAAACTAAAAGGCATTAAATCCACCATGTGTCATAACTTTACAAGACACGACTGTGCTCTGCTGTGCTCTTATTCTTCCATTATCAGTACAGGATCCCGGAGAAGGAGCCCTTGGATCCAGCAGTGCTAAATAGTGCCACAAGACAAGTGGGGAGTTGGGACATAACCATCAGTAGGAGAACTTTCCTGACACAGTGCTGTTTGCTTAGGATGTGTTGGATCACTTTTTTTTTCTTTTTAACCACAGTCTTCCCTGCATGCTTTATAACACACACAGTACTTGAGATAATGATGGGCTTAGCCCTGTTTGCATCAGCTGGGACCTTAGAACTTGTACCAGTAAAAAAAAAAAAAATAAAAAAAAAACATCATTGATCATTTGCCTTAACTTTCCAAACTTGGCTCCTATTTATTTATGAAAGTAAGTATAAAACAGCATTTGAATTCAAATTACTGACATAAGAACCATGATACTCTGATGTTTCATATGGTAGCGCGCATGTTCTGGGTGCTATTTTGATCACTCTTAAATCAAAAGAACAATCTGTCCACCTGAAGTTCATGATGCCNAAAAGGCAGTTGAAGTCTGAGTGCTGGCTAATTCACCAATACTGGTTGCTCTGATTTGTTTGCTGGTATTTTATAAAAGTCTGTCCTGGTTTCAGCTGGGATAGAGTTAGTTTTCTTTCTACTGGTTGCAGTGTTTCAGATTTGGTATGAAAGGAATGTCAATAGTGCATATTGGTTTAGTTGTTGCCAGATAACGTTTATGTTTCTCAAGGACTTTTTTCAGCTTCCCACAGCTGAGAAGGAGCACAGACAGAACAATGGAATGGCTGATGGAATATTCCATACATAAATGTCATGCTAAGCATATAAGTGGGATCAGCTGAGTAGCAGGTACTTGCGATCACTGCTCAGGACAGTGCCAATTTACTAGGTGGTGAGTGACTTGTGTCTATTTATTCTTTTACCATTTTTACTGTTATTTTCCTTGTCTGATATTGTTTATTAAACTGTCTTTATCTCAGCTCAAGAGGTCTAGGGTTGGTTTTTTTTCCCCCCCTTTCCCCTCCTTTTCTCCCTACTCATCTAGGGAAAGAGGGAGAACCGCATGAGGGGCTGCGTGGTCCTCGCTGCCAGCTGGGCTTAAACCAAGACAGACTCATTTCTCCCATTTGATTTATGCTTTTGTCCAAATGCATATTTGTCATCCCAAACACTTTCCTAAGCTTCCCAAGCTGTACTTTTATGCAGCTTGGAATGCTTAGTGTAGTGTAACCCTATAAAAGTTACACTACAGTATAATTAACTTTTTTCTAAAAGTTAGTTGACACCTACCTTTTATTTTCTGGAGGAATAAGTTTTTTCCATTGTTTTACCAGGGTTTTAGCCACATTCCCAGCAGTGGCATGTTTCCTAAAACCGTTAACTGTTTTGCCGATGCCAGTTTCCTATTGAAGACAGTGCAAGAAAGATGGGCAGAATAAACTGCAACTAACATACCCAATAAAATCTTCTCTAAAACAGCTACAACATGTATCAGCCTAGTAGTCAGAGCAGTCTTATAGCAGCTAAAGAAATAAACACACTCTTTATACTGCAAACAAAAGTGAAGGAAAGATAGATATTTATAACCAAATATGGTGAATAAAATATAGTCTTAATTCATAAAATTAAGAAAAGTCATTTTCCTCCATTAAATGTACATATTTCAGGAATTTCATTTTCTGGAATGCTTGTGCCCACAAAATGCATACTGCTCCACTGAATTAGATTAATCAATTCAAATCCTCTTTAGGCTTATGTAGGAACATTTTAGCATGTTAGAGAGCATATATGATGGACATATTGTAATCTAAAATGCATCTCAACCAGGAGTAATATGTGGTAGAAGGGTCAGAGGTGCAAAATTCACATGACTAAACTCAGTCTCAGTTTCAGCCACAGGAAGAAAAAAAAAAAGACATTTAAAGCCTGTAATTTTCTGTTTTCCCCAAGTAAATTATTTTCACATAACCACTGTGCCTTCAAGTCTTGCTCTAGTCAGTTTTACGCTAAGCACAACTATCTTGCAGACTTTGAGTGTGTATAGAATCCCAGGTGATTATTTTTTTTTTTAATCCTGTATTATCAGTAAGTGTCTCTGATTCACAAACTCTCACTTTTAAGATGCATACAAAACCTGGAATTCACTAGGTTAGCAGCAACCCGTTACTGTTCTTGCTAACTAGTGAAATGATACTCCTGTGAAGCCTGAGCAAGAGTGTGCTACTCCCACATAATCAGCTCATACCTTAGAGAGGACTTCATTAAATTCCCTTTAAGGATATTTAGCTTCTACATAATTTGAGCAATACTGGTTTGCTATGTCAGAGTACTGCAAATAGATGCAAGAAATTTGGTGGGATTATTTACTGAAGCTATTTATGTTCTTGAAATGCATTAAAAAAAAATAAATAAATATGTGGAGTCCTCAGTTGTAAGAATCTTTTTCTTCTATTTGACTTGAAGGCTTCCTTAGGCTCTGTCACATTATAAAACACACAAGTTTACTGGGAATATGAATTGTCTGCAGAAGCTCTTTGTCATTTTAAGCAACAATAACTGCAAAGACATTATTTTGTTTTTCAATAAAAATATATAAATATTGCTGTATTCCAGTAGAAGTCTACCTGTGTTTAGGCAGGCAAATGCCTTTGCCTGAACAGCCTAGCTAAATATCTTAATCATCGTATTTCTCCTACTCTTCAAAGAGCTCTCCTACAAAAACCACACTTTTCTTCTTCCCAAAATACAGACATATTGCTCATAATAACTAGAAGTTTCATAGAGCAATGTGAGAATTTCTAACATAAAATTTGATAGGGTGCTGCTTGGATAAGGATATGAGCCACAAGCATCCTTACTTGGGATGATTGTTCTTGAAATGCAAAAACATTGAGCTGCTAATAAAAGACATAAGATACCGACGACCAACCTAAAGAATGGTTCACTCATATTTATTTTGCCTTAAACACTGAATTGAAAGCAGCTTTACAGTGACAAGAAACTGAGCCCAAGTGACAAAGTGTGCTCAGATTTATGCTCAAAATATGCTCAGATTCCTGCCCAGTACTGTTACTGTTGGCATAATACTATGTTTGTCAAGTTGTATACCCAGCTTCCAGCTTGCTTTTGGAAGACTCCACAGTTCCTCATACAGAACTTTAAATTACTCACAATTAAGAGTCAAAATTTTAAACGCAACACGTTCATTGCTTCTACGATTGCAGAACCTTGACATTTACCTAGTAATTCACTATGAAACAGTTTAATGTATTATGGGTCACTTACCACTAGAATATCCAGTGATATATCCAAATCCTGTAGTACCTTAAGTGTTTTCATAATCTGGAAGGAAAAATTAGTTGGTTTTTTTTAAAACAAATATTTTTCAGTTCTATTTTGTTTTTCTCATCTTCATTCACATGCTTAATCCAAAAATACTCAATAGTGTTAAGAGGAATATCCAGGAAGGCCAGGAAAATGTAAGCACTCCTTTCCTGCGCATCAGGGCTGTGCTTGAAAAGTGAAAGCTGTGTGCTTGAAAGTTTCACTGCTGTGAAACAGTACAGTACAGTTCTGCCAACCCCCAATTTCAGTAACACCAGAAAATCCAGTAGGTATGAATCTACTGCTACAGAGATTACATTAAAGATCAATAATACAGTAATACAGGCTACACATATACACACCCACACTCCTCATGTAGCAGTGACCCTCATTGGTCACAGAAGCAATAGGAAAACTGCATTATGCAGAACCAGCACCATGCAAAAATCAGAAACTCTCCCCCCAGCAGGTCTCCCAGTCAGCAGTACCACTCTTTCACCAGCCCAGGCCAAGAAAGGACAATATTGCTGGTGGGAGCCCAGTTTGGAAAAAAAAAAAAACAGAAAGCACAAAACAAGGTTTTGAAAACTTAACTGCAATTCCTATATTAACAAAACAAGCTCAAGCTAGAACAGATGTTTAATTTCTCACTGACAAAGCGTACATCTGTTACAAAAGTCAACATTTCCATCAAAGCAGGCAAGAATTTTCCAGATACAAAATGCTGATGCTCCTGTCATAAGTGTTCCAATAATACAAAAGTCTCATCTATAAGCTGGAGGGTATAAATTACTTTGGCAGTGGGTAAACAGCACCCCCGAGTTTTGCAGTTGACCACACACAAGCAGCTTGCCTTATCTTTTAGAGGCTTCCATGGAGCAATGTTATGTAGGTGACATAATTAATGTGCAACTGAATTAAGCCAATTTCATAATGCTTTCACAAAGCCTGGAATACTAGTCAAGTTTTTCAGATCATTGCCACTTCTAAATGCAATAGCTGGAACCTGCAGGAATGCAGAACAGACGACCCAGAAACTTTTTAACTATAGTAACAGCTATGCTAACTTAACCAATGAACTGTCAGTTATCGTATTAGATATTGCTTCTGAAATGGCAGCACAGGAGGCGGAAGAGGTAGTAAAATAATTGAGTATTAAACCTGAAGAAACAGTTTACAAATCACACTGTAACAGTAAGACATGCACCTAGAACCAAAGAGAACAAATCAACTCTTTCCTCAGAAGTTCAGCTAACTAGAAAAGGACAGGACACCTACACAGAAAGCTTACTGACCACAATTTTGGAACCAGTACAAAAGCCACGTGAAGTTCTGCTTATCTCCTATTTAAGAGTAAGACCCTCCCTGAGCCAGCAAGTTGTGTGAAGAATATATGCAATGAAGTTAAAAACAAATCTCGCATCTCAAGATACCTACTCTTCCTTCTGAGAGCTTGACACTTAACTTTCTCCAGACGCTCCACAGGTATAGGCTACACATTTCACGAGCTGAAGACTTTTTCTGAGTAATCCCATCAGGGAAAAAATGCATTGCAAAGATGCTTAAGTAGAAAAAAAAAAGTAGTAACTGCTCAACGTTAATCACAAGTATTAGAAACTATGTTATCAGTGTCAGGTTAGTTCTTTTTTATTATTATTATTTAATTACAAAATATATCCCCATTCATTTAATTTGTTTTGTAATGAAAAAGGAAGGTTATATCGTGCCATATAGCATGACTAGATACTCAAGCAGTGCAAACCACTGGAAATAAATCCCATAGGCCAGAGAAAAACCTAGATGTGGAAGAATACAAAACAAAAAATGTTTTCATCCAGCTACAAAGAAAGTGAGGAGTTTGCGTGTTTCTTCTCGATGGGTTTTTGAACTAAATTAATTCATAAAGCCAAGTTCATTTCAGAAGAACCGATTCAGGAAGCAGGCAATTACATTCATACAGCTTCAAACCAACAGGCTGAATTACAAAAGTACCTAGATGACAAGCATGTCCAAAAGCAGTCAACACATTTTAATGAAAGACAAAACTTTCAAAGTTTTCTAAACCAAAGGCCACGCTGTTCATTTTGCTTCCCTGAAACGTATATCACATTGACCAAATTAAGACAAACAAGAGGGTTTCCTGAAAAAGAAAACAGAAAGCATTGATCAAACACTCTGACAAGCCTTTTAAGAGAAGCGATGTCGATCTCTCGAGAGCGGGGAGCCGCCCAGGGTGCAGCGGGACTGGCAGCTATGGATGAATAGGGCTACCATAGCCTTCTGCTGTGTCTGGGCAACTTACTTCCAGACATCACCAGGAAACAAGCAAATTTAATTTGTGGCAAAGGGCAGTAACAGCAGAGAAACTTTGTATTTACCCTATTTGCCAGAGAGTCCCTATTTCTCCATCAAGGACTAGGAGGGACTGTCTGCTTTTTAGAGAACAAATACGAAGCTCCAGTATCTACCAGCCTTTGGCAAAGGCCACAGAAGACACAGTAAAGCCTGTCACTGAAACTAAAGCTTGTTAGAAACGCAAACTTTGGCTTCCTTATATTTTTATAGCGCACCATTACAATTCTTACTTAAATTAAGGCAAAAAGAGAGACTAATTTGTCTGAAGTCAGTTCTGAGCAGGCCTTCAAAAACAAAATGAAGGTTGACAGTTGAGGTGCCTCGCTCTAACCAATCGTTTACCATAGTATTTGTAGCCCATCTGGCTCTTCTTATCTAATTGGACTGTACCCAGTACTCCCCCCCCCAATTTTTTCCATATATCCACAAATGCATACATAACCTTCCACCGGTTTATTTTACCTTGCATATCACTATCAGCCACACCCTTATGGTAAAAACTCTGTTGACTTTAAATGAGATGGTAAAGTTTATAGAAAAGTTACAAAGAACGTAAGTTACCTCTATACATAATTCCTTAACTATTCTATGTAATTCCTAAATACTAATTTCTAAAGAATGTTCCAAAGCCTTTAGGATTGTTGTTTTCCCAATAAATGGCATTCCAAGCAAGCTTAAGACACTGATCTTCACGCAACATGAACAGAGGACAGAAGCAGAGCCTTATGGACAAACTGAGAGCTGGCACGCACATACTGGTGTGAGACAAAAGCAAAGGTGACAACAGGAGCGAGGGTGAGCTAAGATGAAGGGGAGGAGGGAAAGCAGGCAGGCATTTGGAAAGCAGAGGGCAACGGTAATGAACAACGGGGGAGAAGCATGTGAGCAAACAAAGCTTTCCGGAGCCAAAACTGAAAGCCAAGAGACGATCACAACAGATCTCAGGTGCACCGAGTTTGGTCTCTTCCCACTGCACCAGTGTTGCTCCATCATCCCTTACACAAGTGTTATACAGTCTCCTCATTTTTTCTAGCTGAGCCTGGACCTTCAGGAAGTATGGGACCCAGTAACAGGTTCCCAGGCCATCTGTGGTCAAGGGACTGATTCAACATTTCATCACAGTAACTCCTTCCTGCTTCCTCTCCTTCCTTCCTCACTCAATAGCTGCATCTCTCAAAGGGAGCCCCACAATTAATTAGCTCATTCTCTTCTATAACACAGCCCATGAAATTTCACCAAGTCCGTAACTTCTGGCTGAGCTAGACAATTCATTTCAAAAAGCACCAAGACTTTGAAGACAACACATTAGACAAACCAAACACATTCCCAAGTCATTCCTATGCCCTCAATAAAAAAAATTATATTAAAAAAAAGAACTGCCTAAAAAAATGTGTCTAGTTTTGTTTTCAGCTACTATCTCTTTCTGCTACCTAAAGGAGTCTGCTTTCAAGCACCTCATACAACACAGAAATGTAAACACTAATCATACCTTGGTTCTTTAGTTCCAGTAAGTCATGCTAGCCAGAGCCATAGCCATTCTCTGGCGGTCTTACTATCTTTCCAGCTTGGCAGTGCTGTTTTTAAAAACAGTCCCCAGAACAGGACGTAATATTCCTGTAATTGTCCCCCTAATACTATACAGCGGTAATAACATAACCCCGCTAAGCTACCCAAAGATTGCATTTATTCCATAAGCCGCTGCATTGTACTGCAATTTCATGCTCAACTGGTAATACATCAGAGCTCCGAATCATTTTCTCAGTCAATGCTTTCCAAAATACAGTCTCCTATCCTGAGTGACCTATATTCACAGCTCCTAGCTGTGACTTTCCATTGAGCCATGTTAAAATGTGTTGCTGAAACAAACGTAGCCTAACACATGATCAAACTTGGTTTCCGTAAGAGCCTCTCCATTTGACACAAATCACTGTAGTAGTTGTAGTGTTTCCCTACAATGCTTACTGTCTTCTAAAATAAGAAAAACTCGAGTAGCATCATGTCAAGAACAGACTCACAATCATCTCCCACCCCAAGAAAAGCCACCACAAACCCACAACCAAACCCACAAATCATCACCGTTTTCTGATGAGGTCTGGCACTTATTTTTGGTGAGTGCAACTGAAATCCATTTTATGTATTGCATCAGGTCCACAGCATTGCTACTGTAATCAGCATCATAGAGAAGCAAGACAAATGCATGAAGAGACTTGCATATATTTATGACAGTTAGTGTCAGCTGAATATGATTTGAGATAAATTTGGCAGTGCATATCTACATAAAGTCTCATCAAGTGGCATGGATCATGGCACCACCTTTTAATTCTACACCCACTGCATCTTATATGCAACATCACACCACTGCTTTATACATTCCTTCATGATCAATGTCAATGAAGACTATTTCATTTACCTGTATAAACAACAGCACAGTATTTTTTTCCTGTCCTGCTGAACTTCTCTAGTACCCTGAGCATCATTCAATACTTAAATCATTAGTCCTGTTCATTTTTTGGTTGTTTCTCTGAAGACTCACTGGGCTGGCTATCAAACCTCACACATTAAGTTTTTGACATGAGCAATCAATATTCTGCATCTTCCCTGGTTACTATCAGATCAGAAAGTATTTAGCAAGTATTAAAACGTGCCAAGACAAATATTGTTCTCAAGTATGGAGCAGAAATATTTGACAACACCAACACTTACCTACATACACATCTGTAATATTTATTTATTTTTCTTTCCACATTCACCTAAAACTTTTTTCTTTGCCTTTAAACAAGATAACCACGTTTTTATTACGAGATTTACCTTTTATGAGCAATGCATTTCGCAATTGCTAACACAGCTATCAGTTTCTCACTTCCCCTACCACTCCTTAGCCCCTGTTATCCATAAATATTTCATTTCACTAGACACAGTTTCAACAGGGACAGAAGTGCTGCAGCACCACCATTAGTCCCATTTTATGCAGCATCTGCTTGCAGTCATGCCACATAAAAAGCTGTGCATCTCCTCTCTTAACAGAGCCAAATCCGCAATGAGCATTCACTTTCTTCACTTGAGTTGAATGGGTTTTGAAACTTACCGTTTTGGGATCACTTAAAGAAACAATTCTAGAGCTAATTAGTTTTTCTTTTCCCTTTCAATCCCCTGCTCAGAATAGCATAACGCCATCAAACCCAAGCACTGAAATACGGAAAGACCAGAGATACAACGATCTGATCACTTCTATAGCACAAGAAGAAATTTCAGGTTCATTGCACTGCAAATTAAAACATCTGAAGAAGCACCTGCACAGATATCTGCATTTTGGACAGATATAGCTTACAGCACTGGCATTCAAAAAGATAAACCACTATTGGCTAAGAAAACCAGTATTTCCTAAATATGCATACACACACACTTTGAAAACACAGAGTATGATTAATGACTAAGCTTTTCAAGTTCATTAACTGCCAAACCCACTGCAGATTAAGTTCTACTGCCGCTCTCCACCTCCAAATACCTCCACAAACTTGTACCGGGTTTTAATACCTTAGAAATCTATTACGGCACACGCGTTCTGTACTTTCAAACTGAATTCAACCCTCAGAGAACACCCTCCCCTCCCCGTCCCCCTTTTGAATACACCTTCAAGCGAGTGTGATTTATTACTTCGTAAGCCAAGTCTGGCACACACCACTTTGCTTCCATCACCCTCCAGAGCCCAGGCTGGGGCTGGGAGAGGGTGCCTACCTCCCCCCTAAGCCCTGGAGCCTGTACTTATCTCCCTGCCTGCCTCCCGGTACCTCTGGAGTGTCAGGAGCAGCTTCCAGAGGCTGCCCTGATTCATCTCCCCACTGATGCCTGCCTGCTCCAAGCGGTCCTCATCTAACCCTCGCAGCTCCGCTCTCCTACAGGCTGTTTAATCTCTCCCAGAGAGAGGAGCAGCCTTGTTCTTCTGGCACCACAACAAGGCAGGGTGTGACAGCTTGTGGAAAACCAACAGCAGAAACACCTCTTTCAGTGGGAAAACACCGCAACCCGCACCTCACCCGCTGCGCTCAGGACCTTCTAGCCCGGCACTCCACACCTCTTCCATGTGACTACTCACCGCCTCGCCCAGGTTGCCCTTCTCCTCCTCGCCCCCCGACCGCAGCCCAGGGCCTCTCGGTCACCTACGGAGCCCTTCAGCCCTCACCCACCCGGGAAACCACCGCGCCTGTCCCGGCCGCTGCCCGGCCT
>VXAK01021035.1:533-53590 GCA_013399435.1 Arenaria interpres
TTTTTTTTTTTAATTGAAAGAGGAATTGTACAACAGAATTAGGCATCCACTTTTATGCAAAAAAAAAAGTGTCCAGAAGATTGCTATGCTGAGAGGTAGGCTAATGCATTTAGTTGATGCCCTTAAATACTGCATTTGTTTGAAGACTTTGTGGAACCATTTGTTGCATGTCCAGGTTTCTAAATGAAAGAGCATATAAAGAGAATATTGATTTTTATTTTTTTTACATGATCTCTTCTACACTTTCTGCTTTTCTTGCCTTGCAAATGCTTGAGTTAAACTTACTTCAGCAAACAACATGTTGTTAGGTGTCTTAGCTGAAAAAGCTATGTATTCCTGTCCTCCTTAAACAACTAATTGTGGAGTTTTTGTGCACATAAATTAGACTGTTAAATTATTCCATGCTGTCTCTGGTTTGTATTTATTTTAAAACAGGTCTTGTCTAATATTTTGCTCATCTGCAAAACAGTGTTTGAGTTGAAGCTGCAAAGAGATAGATTTTTGTATTTTAAATACTTTTTAAACACAGTTAAAACACAGCCTCAATCCGAGTCTTCCACTTTGCTAAAGGCAGAATTAGCAGCAAAGTTTCTTCTCTACCTGAGCTCTAAAACAAGCTGAATCAAGTTTCTTCCCCCTGATCTGCACTGTGTTCAGTTGTGCCCCCAGTCTGGATTCCTCGCAGCTCTGTGGAGGTTTGGATTTGGATGAAAGTCTTCTTTCAGGTGCTGTAGTTTTAACAAGGGATCATTCCTGACATTTTCTGTATTATTTGCCTGACATTCTCCAGGCAAAATATTCACTGAACCACTCTCTGCTTTATGCTGTTTTTTCACTGTTCCAGTTGCATCCATTGTCCATCATGAGGTACTTCTGTTGGTCGGATATTCCTCGGAGGAGATCGAAGGTGATGAGAGGGATGAAACTGCAGAAATTGCATCTGCTGGGGAGGTAATGGCAAAGAAGGGCAGGAAAAGAAAGGAGTTTCCTGCAAAGTTCAGACCAGTAACATTGGCAGGCAGCTGAAAGTTGCCCAGGCAGAGATAGCCTTAACATTGGGGAGTGGGTTACTGAACACCTCCTTCCCCAGGTGATGAGTATAACCTAGCTTTATGCATCATTATCCGTTTTTGGGACATTTATGTCTCCTTAAGCTATAATTAATCATCCTGGTTTATGATGAGTGTGAACTGGATGTTTCTTTCAGGCAAATACATCTGCATGCATTTTTTTCTCTCTTTCTGGTCCCATGTGTTTACATACCTTTATAATTTCAAGGCTACTTGGAGATAAGAGAAGCCAGGGACTTTCTGCAAATGACAACTGAAATTGTCATTTAGAAAATAACAGAGGCTGAGTCTGTTGACAAGACTTTGCTTGATTCTTTTTCCACAGAAGTGCAAATTCTAAAGCTCAAACCCAGTTCTAAGCAAACACTTTCCAAACTTTTTGCCATTTTAGCGTGGGAGCCCCAGTAGCTCCTGTCTGTGAAGGATTCTGGCGTGTTTTTTTGAGGGCAGCAAACCACAGAGAGTCTAGTTAGTTATAGCTGGTGTTACTAGTGAACCTTCACCCTATGTGTGACAAAAATGGAAGCAAATTAATGGTTTCGTGACATCCAACAGGTTCTAATGCCTCTGATAACCGGTCTCTGATAGGAAACTGGACACGCAAGAAAAATGACCCTGCTAAAACTGGAAATGTCCTTTAGCCCATGCAGTGGTACTTGTGAAGAGCCGAGAATGGTACCGGTCACTCCAAGATGGTGCTATCCTAACAGAACTGCTCGAGGTGCCTGGTGACAGGAGTCCTTGACCTCCGATGTGCAAAGATGCTGTCGTCTCCCTCCCCTGAGGTGTCTCAGTGTCGCTGGTGATGTTTCTCTCCTTGCTCCTTCTAGCAGTTTACAGATGCCTTCAGCAGGATGGAGTAGCTGAGTGATGGTCTGTCCCTGCTCTGCTGTTTCAGCGGAAGGTGTCTGTGCATGAGTGCTTCTTCAGGGCTTAATCAGGCAAAACGAAATCTTGTGTGCTGAATTGTAGCAAGAGAACCTCCACAGTCATCTTTCACAATGTTATCAGGACCAATGCTTTCACAATGTTCACAGGTTATCAGGACCTGCTTATAAGAATAGAAAACATTAAAAGCAGTCTGTGTCTGAGATTTTCAAGATGCTGTATTAGCATAATTCATTTTGGTCTGGCCAAGCCCTTCTTAGGCCCTGGCTCAGGGTGAATTCTCACTTGTGAGAGCTCTCTAGCACTGCTGATATTTGCTGCAGAAGCACAGCAGGGTTAGGGCTGAGGCTTTGAAGGCTGTGTTGGTCAGTAACGTCATCTGAAATACAAGATATTTGGCCTCGGCCAAGGACAAGCAGGCTCCTCGAAGTGCTAGCATGTGTTTTTAACTCTGAGCATGCTAGTGGGATTGGTGTATTTTAAGTACAATGGAGAAATGGAATGGAAAAAAACAACAGCTGGTCCAGAGAAAGGCCAAATAAACTCTGTTGTATAAGCCCAGAGATAAGAAGGTTATAGCATATGCAGCATTCCTTAAAGATATCCTATCAAACCTTGAAAGAATAGTGTTTTGTTTCAAGATTAATTCCAGACTGTCTTTTTCTTTTTCTTCTTTCGCTTAGTAATCTGAATTTAAACCAAACTAATTAAAAAGCATAGTTTGACTACCACTTCAAAGACCTATTCTGTGAGTAACCATTTCTCTTTTACAACACAGGCATTATACATTAATTTAGTTTGGGTATACATTTCTTGCATTGTCTTTTGAGCATTGAAAACTGAGATTTTTTTTTAAACAATTCAAGTTTCTGGAGTTATGGGTGAACTGTAAGGGCTATTTTTCATGTATAATAAACTGCTGTGCAAGGGCTGTTCACTTACTGGTGGATGGTGCATTCATGCGAACTTGGCCTCTGTGTCTGCAGCATGCCTCCAGTATGACGGTCTTGAGACAGGTGCTTTATAATTGAACTGTCATATTACAGCTGGAGAACTCTCTTACATGCAGTCTTGAAAAGATATTTTTAGCTGAATTCTTGACTTATTTCCACATCTGGAAAAGTTAAAGTAGGTGAATCTGTGTTCTTGAAATCTACCCAAGGTTTTTGTGGTGGCAGTGCCAAAGAGTAAGAGGATGCCAGCTGAGGTGGTTTCAACTAAGTTCCCCAATTCCCACATGTATGGGTATCCAGTAACCTCTCTGTGGACATCTTGAAAATTGTACAGTTTAAGCTGTACATTTTGAAAGCTGAAATAGAAATTACTATTTCTTAGAAATGTGAACATAATTGTGTAACTGAATGATAAAAATACCCTGAAAATACTAATCCAATGCCAGAATGTGTCAAAATGCCAAAATGTGTCAGCAAAAACCTGACATTGTGAATGTGTGGAATAGCCGCAAAGGCAGGCAGTTTATATGATGAACATAAACAGACATCCTCTTTAATAACTTTGCTTGAAAAAAAAATGTTAGTGGTATTCCAAACACTATATACTCTGTTTTATAGTATTACTTTGTATCTGTAAAGTCAGTGCTGAGCTGGCATTTACTCTTGTACTGTAACACTGTAGGTACTCATGGCAAACGCTATGTCTACACAACGAGACCACGTTTGTGCTAATAAATAAAAATATGCCGGTATTCTTTGGCATTGCTGCCAAGTAGCACAGAACAGTCTGTGTGCATACATTAAATTTTCTCAGCCTCCTGAACAGAGTGGCCAGATCTGACTCCTGAGACGGATTTCTGGCCTGCATGCACTCCTGTGCCATGCTCAGGAGTTAGGACTGAGAGCTCATTGGCCCTTGCTGAGGCTATGCTGGGAACCATCCACTGTAATACAGTGGGCAAACAAGTTCCAGTGCCTGAGTGTGTTTTTTCCCTGACTATATTTAACTTACGGGAGTAGGCAAAGCCTGATAGGTCAAGTTCTTGTATTTCTTTGGTGAGAAGGAGCAGACTTGAGAAGCTGGAGCAGCGTTTTACTCCACAAAGCTTCAGGAGTGTCATTATATATCCATGGTACACAAAAAGTGCATCACCTAGAGAGGAACCAAGTTAGTGGTGTTTTTTCTGTGCCCTGGCAGAGAATCTCTCTTGGGACAGCAAGGCTGCTGAGCTCTGCTGGCAGGGATGGCTTAGAATTGTAAGGATGCCATTCACAGAAAGCCAAAGGTGTCAATTTTTTATAGCTGAGAGTCAAGTACGAATAAGCCACTTAGAATAGTGGAGTTCCTTGTTACTCCAAAATACAAAAGTCAAGTAGGAGTATATCAGGATTGCTTCTCCATATGGAAGTATGCAAGTGAGTTTTCAGGAGTGATTTCTGCTTGAGGCTGCTGAGGTATGACCAGGGGGTTGGTCATTTGACTTTTTACGACATTTCTGTGACTGAATTAGTTTTAAGGTGTCAGCATTAATCTGTGAATAGTTTCCGTTGACCTGACTCTACATTTTTTGGTAATAGAAATAGCAGATTGAAAACCTTCTTGCAGCCCTGGATGGTGTTCTTATGTCAGAATATCGCTTTCTTAGTCACTTGAATCTACAGCTGTAGAGACAACCAGTTACACGTCGTAATAATGTCAGAAATTAATGCTGTAATAGTATTTTCATGAATCCTCTCCAAGCTAACTTATAGCAAGTTAAAAGTACCAGACATTACTAACAACTGTTATATTGAGCCTTTTTTTTAAGTTGCAGGATCAGTTGATTTGGGTGAGAAAACAATGAATATTTTGTACGGTTTTCATTTATGTCCAGCTAAAAATTGGCTAAATTTTGAGTGACCATTTGGGCTCTTATTTTGTTGGCTTGGTCATATGTGTAGATATGTTAATTTTTTTAACTGTCTTGTAGATGCGTTCTGACTCATCAGTGGTGAAGAAACACTGCTACAGAAGACTTCAGACAGTTTGTAACTTAAAGGGGTCAACTTTAATAGTTAAGACTAGTTAAATAATAAAAATGAGCTATATGGATGCCACTGCTAAATTTAACCCATTGCCACATTTTTCCCAATCTGTTATCACACAAACACCATCAGTTTTTATTCACTTTTTGCCTGGGAGTGAATTAAGCTAGTACTAGAATTATAAAGAGAGGTGAAATTAATGCCTTTTAAGGTGCTACGTGTGGAAAACAGTGAGCTTATTATTTATAAAGTAGAGGCCCAGTGTACTGGTATTATTACCCAAGCGCAAAAAGCTCTGTAAACTTACTATTTTTAGTAGTAATAGGTGAGATGGAAAGAACTGCCATTGACTTCCAGAAGTCAATGGAGATAATGAAGAGCAAGTTTGCTCAGTGTTTTTAACATAGAATGTTATTTGGAAGCTAGAGGCAGTCAATTATCATGCAATATTGTTAAATCTCTGTTTCTTTACAGAGCCTGCTTAGACTGTGAGCCATCCTCTTGACAGCAGGCTCTATGCAGAGAATGTGAAACTCCCTGGTTAACTACAAGAGATTGCCTCAGAGCAGCTATTTGTTGTTTTGGGGAGAGGTGCAGTTAGGGCAAGAGGAGCACCAAAGAGATGAGGCCAGGTAGGAGGACGGAGGTAGGAGACATGAAATAGCTTCAGTTCAGTAACCAGACTTTTCACAGGCAGTTGCAAGTCAAACGGCTGAGATTCTGTTCTTGTTTACTTGGAATTTGCTTTGTGAGGGTGTAACTCTGAGCTGGAGCAGGGTCGCAGCCCACAGGGAAGCTGCATCCTGTTCTGGGACCACCCGACAGGCTGAGTAAACACAGGAGTGGTGGCATCTCGCGGCTGCTCTGTGCTGCCTGTGTGTTTGCCTCTTGACTTCCTACCCCTCTACAAGAGAAGGCAGGAGCAGCTGGTCCCAGCTGGTTCTGTGCTGATCATTTGCAAGCACAGAAAGGCACAACTGGCTGGTTTTGCTGTATTTAATTAAGGGAAAATGATGTGCCAGAGAGGAGTTCCTGTGTTGTGCTGGTTGGCTCTTGGAGACCTAGAGGAGGCTTTTAAACCCACCCGACGACATTTCTGGTTCTGTATGGGGGGGCATAAACAGGCAAAATAGTGCTGGGCATACTGGCTTTGTGGTGATGGTGATAGTACAGGGACGATTTTGTGAAGGGTATCTGTGTGGAGGGAGTCCTTCCTCAATGGTTGCAAGGCTAAAAAAGCCAATATTGGCATCTTCAGTGTACAGAGCAGCAGTCTGTCCTCTCCGGGGAGGTGCAGGGGAATCTCGAGATGTTTGTGGAGAGCTGAGCAAGACTGCAAGCGGGAAGAGAGGCCTCAAGGGGAATCCCAAACCCTCCCCTTCTGTTCTGCAGCTGTTCATCCCTTGTCAAACCATAGGAAACTTATGGCCTGGCTGGAGGATGGACCCATATGGAAGGAAGCATGTGTTATGGACCAGGAGAGAGAATGTGGCACTTGAGGGCATGCTCTAGTGGCATGCCCTAGTGGCCAGGATTGTGGGGGCCTTTTGTGTCTCTATGGTTGGACTCGGTGATCTCAGGGGTCCTCTCCAACATGAAGATTCTGTGATTCTGTAATTATGCTGACGTACTTGCCTTCTTTGCTGTACTTCAGCTTATGGTTCTGTTGGGGAACAGAACAAAATGTTTCTTCATTTTAGGACTTTAGTAGGTATCTGTACCACACAGAATTTGTTGTCTGATAAAAGAGGAGCTGCACAACATTTCTGAAGTAAAATGTTTGCACAGGGAAATGCACCAGTTTACTTAGGACCACTGAATCAAATGTGATTATTCACAGTCATTCTTTCTTGAAGAGACGACTGCTAATGCTCACCATGTTTAGATTCAGTTAGTATTGTGAATTTAAATGTCTAACTGTGGATACATAAGATGCCTTAATGGCTTTTGCCCAAGAGGAATGGCTCTCCTCAGTCCCAGTCCCTTATTAAAGCCCAGGAGGTTGAGGCCTTTTTTGGCTACCTCTCTAGTCCCTGTAGTGGCTGGTTGCAATCTGCACAGCTTGAAAACCACATTGTGTTCTTGCCTCAAGCGCATGCAAAGAGCAAACCTTCCATCTAAACCCCTCACACTGCCCAAATCCTTGTAATTCCAACCCTTAGTGGTCCTTTCCTGACCTTTGATGCCTCTTCAATCATCATTTTGTTTTTTCCTTTTCCTTGCGGTGGTAGTCTCTGTCCTCCATTCTTACATTCTTCACTCTTGAAGCTTGGCTTTGGGGCAGCCAGCAATGAGTGGAAATGGCTTTGGTAACTCCTAAGAACTAATGGGCATTCCAAAGACTCGTACCATCAATTTTTGTGTCCTGCGGTTCATAACTGTCTTCCTGTCCATATATCCAAGAAGCTCCACAAAATATATATCCTTCCAGAATTTCAGTGCTTTCTTTCACTGCTGAATTCTGTAGTACCTGCATAAACTTACCTGCACGGTGCAAGCTTAGGGAATAGAATCATAGAAGCATTTAGGAAGGAAAAGACCCTTAAAATCATCGAGTCCAGCTACTGAGCTAACACTGCCAAGTCCACCACTAACCCATATCCCTAAATGCCACATCTACACGTCTTTTAAATACCTCCAGATCTGGTGACTCAAGCACTTCCCTGGGCAGCCTGTACCAATAAAAAAATATATATTCTTGTCCCTTACTGACTTGGGTTTAATCCCTGGGAAAAAATAATTGGAACATTCAGGCAGGAGGAAAATCGTGGTTGCAGAACATAGGCAGCTCCAGGCATAGCTGTTTCCCACGACGTTGTTCTCTATGTACCTCCTGATGCCAGTGGCCCAGAACATTTATCATTCCATCCTTCCAGCGTAAGTAGTAATGAGCGGCAAACACACTCAGCAGCAGTATCTAATTAAGTGCATCAGTCAACACAGGTCCAATTTTAGCTTCATTCTGCATTAGAGTGCTGTGACTTCACTGTTTGATACTTCATGTTTTTGACAGCAGGAATGTTAAAGTTAAACAAAGCCTGCAAAGTTGTAAGCTTTCTTTCTCTGTGCTTGTTTTTGTTGGGACTTGGGGATTGTCAACATGGGAAAGTACGTGATTAAATAGCTGTAGTAGTTTCCTGCATGAACACTGCTTCACAGTCAGAAAGTGTTTGTGTGATTTAACTTATACTGTTTCTGAAATGCTTAGCAAAAGAGCTGTTTTGATTACCTATTCTGTTTTAAATTCACATACTTTCTTCCTTGTTTTAAAACAGTTTTTTCATGTAGCTTGTGAGCCTTTACTCTCACAGTGTCAGCATCCCTGCTTAGTTTTGCTATGTGTATTTGTAGCCATGATTGTCTGTGTAAGAGGATACTATGCGTACAAAGTTCATAGTCTGTTTGGTTTCACTGAGCTTTTCTAGTTAGCTGCTTTGTTTATTTCAGCAGGGTTAGTTAGAATAGGGGAAGGGGTTCACTTGCTGTATTTGAGCTTTGTATATAAGTTCTTGCAGTAGATCAACTGTCAGAGTTGCTGTCCTCCTTCATGAGTGAGAGAAGAAGGTCCCACCTTCCTTACCCAGTGTAGTGGCTAGAGCAATGTCCTGGGAAATCCCAAGTCCTTTATTAGATCTAGCCCAAAGCTGATGGGTTAATAATAACTTTTCAGAAAACTGTGTTGATTTCGTCTGCCTTACTGTCCTTTTAATTCTTATTGTCTGAGTCACTCTTCAGCCTTTCCTTTATTTATTCTATGGTTGTACTTGTGTATACTTTTTAATGCTAGGTTGATGTTATTAATGATGATTTCATATGTTTATTCATTTCCCCTGTTTCAACAGAGTTTATTGACCTCTTGAAGAACTCACCCCAAAAACTGTAGTCTCTTTGTTAATACTTGAGCTAAAGGCACATCTTAGAATAAAGATAAAGTGAAAGTTATAGGAAAAATCATAATGTAGCGAGTTCTGAACAGTGTGGAAGTTATCAGTCTGGCATCCCTAGCATCCTTCATACCTCGTATCTGGAGATGTGGCATTTTGACTGTGAATAATATGGAGTGGTAAAAATGAAAGCTCTTGCGCTAAGAGAAAATACGTGAGGATGGAAAGTGAAGACATAAATCAGTACTACTATATTTTGTCTCACAGCCTTCAGCTGTAGGCTGCATTCTCCTCTTCTGAGAATTTCCAGACATTTTCACCTTGCTTCTTCAAAGCTCTGTGTATCTCCAAAGGTGTTGAAAGATGGCTCTGCACAGTTAGCACTTTGAGGTCCCATTGAGTTGCATGGTGTGCCGCACTCTTCCTTGAGCAACACCTGCAGGAAACAAAGGTGGAGAAAAGGCCTTTGATCTGGAAATATCACATAATGCCTTTGAGTGAGGAGTCATATTTTGTTCCTTAAGGGCATTTGGGGGGGAAAAAAGCAGAAATTAAGAAAAAACCCTAATCAAGCAACATTTTGAGTGGATGAGTTGTTGAAAGTGAAGAGGAACTTAAGTGTTTTTTTATAGTGAGACTGTTGACATTGCATCTTAAAGGTTAAAAAGATCTTTCTTAATAGGGATTGGCAAATGACAATATAGTTCTGTTGTCACCTGAAATTGAATTGCTAAGAGAGAATATAACTTTTCTATCTTATACAGAAGCCATGCAGCTTTAACTGGAGAAGTTTGTATAATACTGGTTTTTCATATGTGGTTGAGACCTACAGTTAACTTAAGATTTTTCCTTGTAGCTGAGAGTTAAGCTATATATTGTTGAATTAGTCAGGTAGGATTTGTAAAGATAGTTTCAGGGGGACGTTTTTAGTTTTCACTAAAAACAATTTGGATTTTGATTTTAAAAACCAACCTGAAATTCATCAGCCATTTCTAACTAGAAGTTGACTAAATGTTGTCATCTACACTGTTTTTCCTGGTTATGCAGTGATATGGCTGCATATCACATATGGCTTATGAAACATAGTATGTGGCTCATTTGGCTGATTCAGGTTTTCTGATAAAAGCATCACATCTGCAAAATTACCTCCCACAGAGATATTTTTGAGTATTGCTTCTTGGTTAGCTGGATCTCTTACCAACTTTCTTTTTATTTACTCTTAGACTATCCTGGGTGTCCTTTCAGCACTGAGTTCAGTTCTGTTCCTAAGGACTCCAGCGCTATCCATACCTGTGTTATGTCTTTCTCAAAAATACATGGAAAACCCTCAGGATTCAAGTATTCCCTTTCTCTCCTCTGCTACTTGTGGAGTGTGCTTTGTGCAGCAGTTTTGGTGGAAGAGTATGGGGAGGCAGGCATTTCTCAGACCGCACTGTATGTTACTAGGTCTCAAATACTCCATCACTTTGTTACTGTTCTTGAACTGATGGGCTCCTGGTCAAGATTTTGATTCCTGGACAATAGGGTGCCTGGGATTTCTCAGCAAATGTGAAATTACTTGCAATGCTTTGCTAATATAAGGTAAAAACAAGGTGAGATTATTTTACTTCAGAAGGAAAAGCTGAACAGAGACAATCATCATTTGGAGAGACATAAAAGCACAAGTAGAACCATATTTCATAGCTGCCTGTATGTTAGTGTAGCTCCAAGAGGTTCTCCCTCTCTGCTTCATCTAACCGAAAGAGCTGCCAGGAGACTTAACACAGCAGGGGTGCAGTCCTTAGATGTCGCCCTTCCAGGTTAGGTCCCTGCACTGGAGGGGGCATCACTGAGGAGAGAGTTTTGTCTGCAGAATCCTCTTGCTACCTGGCATTAATGTTCACAACTCGAATCTCTTCTGAGATTTTCCTGTGGTACATATCCTCATGCTGAACCAAGACTCCAGGTTTTTCCCTGGGGGCTGTTTGCCATTGCAGTTTGTGTGGCTTTAAATGTTTTTACATTTGATGCTATCACCTGTCCAGACAATAAAAATGTGTATTTGCTAGATGAGAATACCAACCATGATAGCTGGCGTGGCATTTTATTTAGCCATAAACAAATCACTTAACCAGCAGTCCAAACAGAACTTCTGTTCAGAAAGTTATGGGGAAGGCTTTTCTCAGCACAGCCCTTAAAGTGTGAATACTGAGAACTGTGCTTCGTAGAAAGAAGAATGCTGCAAACCATGCAAACGTACATGACAGACTAATGAATGCACCTTATAAATAGCCTCTGATAGAGGTGACTGTTGAAGCAACTGAACAAAGATTGAGGGAATCAGCAGGAGGGATGTTGCAGCCTGGAACAGTGGGGTTAGTGTAGAGGTTATTGCCGTGATAGTCCGTTTCCCTTCTCTTTAAACAAAACCTACCAAACCCCGAACTAACAAAGCTAAATAAACCACCTTCTTTCTTTTCTTTGTCTTTACTCGCAAATTATATTCTTCCATATAGACAAGAAGCTATTTTTCCATGCAACTCATTTTTCAAGATTGAGATACAAAAATGTGTGCCTTCCTTTGAGTCCCTTGGCTTGGTGGGAAGGCAGCTTTCTTTAT
Organism: Arenaria interpres; assembly: GCA_013399435.1. Lineage (NCBI taxonomy): Eukaryota > Metazoa > Chordata > Aves > Charadriiformes > Scolopacidae > Arenaria > Arenaria interpres. The sequence goes on from VXAK01021035.1 coordinate 11,953, forward strand.
TGACTAACTTTTTTTCCTAGTAGACATATCTACAGGACAGAGTCTGCTTGTGTAGGTGCACAAGATAATATTGATAAGTGATTTGGGTTGGTAAGCACAAAGGAAATTGTTATTCTTGGGCTTTTTATTGTGACTTTGTATGGATAGTATAAATTAGAAGCTTATATGTTTATTGGAATTTATTTACATTTATTCAAACTTTCCTTACATTCAATTATTTTTTTATGCTGTTTGCCTTGCCAAGCAGGTCAAAATCTTATGGTTCTTTGTTCTTCACAAGTTGTATTTTCAGCATCTCTTAAAATGCAAATGCCAATTCATGCAAAAAAAAATTCTACTTACAACTAATGTTCTTTATTTATTTGTTTGCGTATTTATTTATTATCTTCTAAATCTGCAATATCGAATACATGACATCCTTAGTACATAAATTCAGCTTTGTACAGTATACTTTAAGTGGTAGTCCAGGGAGGTGCAGGTGTCCATTTAGCAGGATGAACATGGGGTAGGTTTATGTGCATCTCGGTGGTATGTGCATGAGCTGGCAGAAGCTGGTTCTGCAATGCAGTGCTAAATGGTCATGGTGTGTGACAACTGATGGAGCTGCTGTGCATTGCAGCTCAGTTCTGAATGTGTAATGTGGCTGGTGTAGTTTTGATTATTAGTATGATGTATTTCAATATTATACCTAATATGTTACCAGTACCAGCATTTCTTTATCTAGTGACTGACCTTGGAGAACTCGCTTCTAAAAACCCATCCATCTTCTGTTGCATATATACAATAACCCAAGGTATTGATTACTTTTTACACTGGAAGGTGCATTAAACACATCATTAATAGTGCAATGCTGCCACATTTTGTAGACACACAAGACACTGTGATACATTCTGGCTGAACTTAGGTCTTCTGAAGGGCAAACAGTACGCTCATGACAAAGGCATAACAGATCTTCTGTGGGCGTGAACACAAGATTTGAAATTTCATGACCTGCCGGGTCATCCATTCTTCAAGGGAAGAGTAGTCTGGGTAACTGTCCCTCAACACTTAGTAGTGCTGGCAGATGGAGGTATTGCTGGGTCACTGTCCCCTGCCACGCAGTAGTGGGGCTTATACTGGACAGGCTGTAAGCACTTTGAGGCAGGAGCTGTCATTCTGTCCTGTGAATTTTCCCCATCTGGAATAAGGACATCCTTTTCCATGAATGAAATGCCAAAGGACTATTGCAGTATCTGTAATAGCAACAAGTGCTCCTGATCCTTCCTAGGACTAAGGGAATCCCAGCACTGTAGAAGTGTTTCTCTGGCTTCTGGGTTGGAAAAATGCCACCAATTGCTATCAAACTGGCATCTCTCACTTCTTCAGGCCTACAGATTTTTCCCTGGTAACACAGTCAGCTGGTGTTCAAAGCTGACTTTAGCCACTGAGCTAAAGCTATTAGCCTCACTGAGCGCAGTGCGAGGTTGCTAGCAGCAGGAGAAAAATTCTTCCCAAAAGGATTTAGATACACAGTTCCCCAAATACAGTGGGAGCGCTAAGCACATCTTGCCTGTCCATCAGACAAGATGACAGCAGCTGCTTCCTAAGGTCTGCCTGGCTGGTATTTAGATGACACCTACTGGTGAAGCATTCCCACTCTTCAGGAATATTTTCCATGCACATAGCAAATAGTTCATGGATGTGCCAAAGCACTTCGGCTTAATGTGCCATCCTGCTGAGAGTCAGAGCTGCCTGTGGAGAAAGCAGATCCCTTATCTTAAGCTATGAACTGGTGTCATTAGAAAGCTTGGAGCCCAACCACAGAAGAGAAATGACATTCCCAAATATATTTTTTTTTAGCTTGGCTCTGTCTTGCGCCTTAATCCCTGACGTTGAATTAGGGGTAACATCTGGATGCGTGTTTAATCCACCTGGGGGGGAAATTCATGACTTCACTGGACAGGGCCCTCAGCAGGCCAGTGTCACTTTGGAGTTAGTCCCTCTTCAGGTGGCAATCAGAAGTCCCTTCCGACCTATATCATTCTGTGATTCTGCAATAACACGGTTCTGTCTGCAAGTGTTACAGCCATACACTTCAGATCAAGCTTGAAAATATTTTGAAGTCAGCATTGCTTCTTACTTTTCCAGATACCCTCAGCTTTTTCGAACAGCAGCAGCATCGGAGGGAGAGGTGGCAACAAAATCACATGGCTGTCAGAAAGGTTTCTCGACGCTCTGTCAGCAAGGAGCGATGGGTGGAGACACTTGTGGTTGCAGACAGTAAGATGGTTGAATATCATGGAAGTCACCATGTGGAATCATATATCCTCACTATAATGAATATGGTATGTACAATATTTCCCTTTTGTAGATAGCTGAATGAAGGAAATTTTAACTTGATTATTTATTGATCACCTTGAAACAAGTCTGTAACATTGTTCTCTGAAAGAAATGTAATATCATTCATTTATATTAATTGAAACTGTATTTTTAAGCATTTTTTACCTTATATTTTGCATAGGCATAATTTTTCTCTGGATTTTGAGTGAGAGAACTTTCATAATTATAAATGCTAGCACTAATTTTCTTTCCACTGAAATTCTGTTTCTCCTGGAACCTGTTGCTCATTGGTAATTTCAGGTTGGTAGCTACAGCAGCAGAGAGAAGTTCTACAGTTTTAAGTATATGGATTTGTTCCCATGTCTGTGGATGAGAAAAGCACACAGGAGCCCACTGGAAGTTGTAGTAACTTAGCAAGGGCTAAAATATCAGTGTGTTACTGTTTTAGTCACGAATCCAAACAGCACCATATGAGCTATTATGAAGAAAGTTAACTCTGTGGCAAGTTTCAAAATGTAATCTGGGAAAAAGCAATAGAGTTTCATGAGACAGCCTACAAATACGTCTTCTGTTATTATCTGTATCATAGTAGATATTGACCTTGGAGAGTCTATTGAGGATGTCTTTTATGTCGTTATCGTGGTACATGTGTAATATATGTGAAGTTAATCACAGTGTAATTCTAGCCATGGTAACCAATCTGTCCCTTATGTTTATCCAGTATGTTCCTGACTGTGCCCCCAGCACTCTGGCTACTAAGGCAGTTAGCCTGATTAAATAGACACAAAGCTGATTTAAGCACGTGAGGGTTTTTCCACACAGGGAAAATATATGGAATAAAACCCTGCCATGATCAGATTCAGGAGCAAACAAGTCTTAACATTTTCTCTGCAGTCTGTACCTGGGGTGTTAGGGTTACTCACAATGATTCAATTTTCAGTCTAATACCTTGAAAAACACCCATATCAAAATCAGACCTTTGTAAACACAATTTCCACTTCATTTTGTTAATTTATTTTTAATGGTCTTCTCCAAAACAGTTCTGACCCAAACACAATCCATTTTGTCCATGCATGTTTCTGGTGATACATGGTGTAGCTCACATACAGATAGATTACAACTACCTACTGCTCTAATTCCCTTCCCTGATGCCTAATTCAACATTATGATGATGTTTTGGACATTTTATAGGGGTCAAACTTTTGCTGAGTTCTATTCTTGCTCTTCTTTGTGTGGATTTTTTAAAATGGATTCATTATCTTTGCTTTTTTTTCTTGTAATCCTCTTCTGTGCTGTGTAAACACAAGTATCTATCATTTAACTGATTTGTCTTTGCTTAGTACTGACTAATTTTGGCTTTGTTGTGGCAGAAGCTGATTCCCATCAAATCAAAACTGGATAATTTGATATGCTGATTTTTTTGCACTCTGAGTGGACATCTCTATCAGTGCTGCATCACTCTAGATGTTGCACTCTTTTCTGCTAGTGGTTTTTAAGAACTCTGCAGTTCTTGAAAGGGAAATGGACATAAAATAATCTTGAGTGTGTTTTTGCTCTTTAGCTTAGTAACTTTTGCCAAATCCTGTATCATCACTCATTTGGCAGAGCTGCCCTTTGCAGTGGTTCTAACATTTGTTGCATTTGAGTAAACTCTCAGTGAAGCGCTTTGAGGATTTTAAAAATAAAACAACACCCCCACCCCAAGATGAACAGTGTGCTTGAAGTAAATGTCGTATTTTCTCTCTAAAGTCCTGTTCTTCTATAGAGGAATCAGTTAATCTCATACCTCCTGGCTCTGGCACAGGTCACAGGGTTGTTCCATGATCCAAGCATTGGCAATGCCATTCACATTGTGCTGGTCCGGCTCATCCTCTTTGAGGAGGAGGAGGTAAGGTTTTTATTGTCTTCAGAATGTCACTTATAAAGCTTGGGAGTTCAATGAATTGAGCCACAATTATGAAGAGGAGGGTTTATTTGCTTAAAATAATGTGTTCCTTTTACTCTTCTAATAATCTTTGGCACGTCTGTTTTTAGAATAAGTGCTGCCCTAGGTAGCAAAATATCTAGCTAGTGACTTCAGGTATTCTGCATAATATCACTGAGGAAAATGTAATTAAAACAGGCAAATTAGGAATGGGGAAGTGGAATCTTACCAGTGTCAAAAGAACATGGGATACCAAGGAAAACTAGATGAGAAACAGAAATTAATGTGTGCATCATCACTCAGAATCTAATTACATAGCATTACCTGAAATATATTAAAAAGTATAATGCTAGACTATTTGCAGGTCTCTGAAGAAGTAAATCTGTTATTGTGAAGCTCAAGCACAGATTTAACTTTTTCGATAGTTTTCAAAATAAAAAAAAAGAGGACTAAATTAGATGCTAATTGCTGTAATTTAGCTATATATTTATAGTTTCCAGTGTCTCTCATTCATTACTTTGTTGCTACATGCATGCTGATTGTCATCGTTTTATAGTTATTTTTAAAACACCGTGCATGACATCGCTTGCTCTGACTGCAGTAACACATTAAGGGGGTTTTCCCAGTGGCTTGTGATTTATGACCCCAATGCTAGAGAAGCCAGTGAACCAAGCCATGGGGCCAGGCTAGGTCTTCTGAAATAATTATTAGACTAGAGTCTATCCTTATAGTCCTCAGTATATGAGTATGCTGGCCAAGAACTGTAGTTCTCATCTTAACAGGACAATTAGGACTTGAGGTCCATGGTGACCTCCAATTAAGTTTACTTACTAAATTTCTGTGGCTGTTTTGATAAGCATTTGAGCATGGCAATGTTGGAAGCAGCAGTATTGGATATCTTTCAAATTTTGATTTTAAGTTACACAGACATTACTTTTTGGTAACAATGTTATTTAGAAGCTTTGTAGAACATTTATTTGACTTAAATAAACTGAGACAAGATACAATGAATGCCCGAGACGAGAAATTAGAACATACGCTTTCAAATGAATTTATTTTGCATACTTTCTGTTTCAGAAGAAATTTCAGTAACTTGCACACATACTATATAATAATAAGATGAAGAAGAAACATCTATGACTGCATTGTTTCTCTTTGGAATTGAAAAATATTGTGAAAGAAATACACCCTTAAAAGCATAAATGTTCTTTGGTCATGACATTGTTCACATAACATTGAGTGACAAACTTGAGTATGAAGTCCCACTCTGATTAGTCTTTACCTTCTTTACAGAGGAAAACTTGCTTTCAAGAGAATATAAAATGTTTGTTTGAGAGTTTCAGTTCAGTGTTGGATCTTAATTAATCTCACCGACCAAAAAATGTGTACATTTCTGCATTTCATTTTTCCTTCAGCTGCACCAATTACAAAAATGCCAACATTTTAACTTAATATTCAGTATGTTAAATAAATACATATCATTACTCCTAATGGTGGTTCTAGCTTTAGGCAAAAGCATAATCAACTGCATTTCAGAGATTGCCCTGCTTCAGGGCCGATACCACTGACACATTATTGCCATGCAGTGTGGTCTTTACAATAATATTTCCTTTTGTTGCCCATTAGCAAGGCTTGAAGATAGTGCACCATGCTGATAAGACACTTGCCAGCTTCTGCAAGTGGCAGAAGAGTGTCAATCCCAAGAGTGATGTCAACCCTACACACCACGACGTGGCTGTCCTTCTAACCAGGTATGACAGCAGTACGGTGGCTGTGACTGGCTACTGTTTAGTTGTGTTTTTTTGGTGGCTGTGACTGGCTACTGTTTAGTTGTGGTTTTTTGGTGGGATGTTTTTTTTGTAGGCTCGGGCCTATTTAGTTCATCTTGTATAGAACCCAGTAAAGTGATATGATGAAGACATGCTGTTTCTGAAACACAGTGTTAATGCAAAAATGACCTAGCATGAACAGTCTGACACTCACACAGGCAGAGAATATGAGCTATATTATAAAAACGTGTGATTAAAGTTATACCTGCTGTAATCCCCTGTAAAGGGATTGCTTTTCATTTGTTTTCAAAGTACATGTAACATTTTATGTATACATATGGGTGTTTCATTGGAGATGCATTGGAATGGAAATTGAGATTTGTATGTCTCAGGAGATTAGCAATTTGCAGAGCTAAAGTTGTTTTCCTGACTTGATCCTACCTTAATTTGTGCTCAATCAATTCTCTGTACTTCTTTGAGGCAATATAGAAAAACAACGTAGCATGTAGATGAACAACTCCATAGTGACAAATTCTGAAGTAACATACAGGTACATCTCAGGATGGAAGAACACTTTGTGAACACGCTGCGATTTATTTTTAACTTTTAAAGTATATGATTTTAAAATATTATCTCCATATTCAAGGAGACACAAAATACTTTTTTACACATGAACAAGGGAAGCATAGAAAACTTTAAGGTGATGTCTGAGGTAACACACCTGAGAGAAGAGATCGGGTCTAAGGTCTGCAAAAAAAAAGTCCTAAGTTGAAGTCTGTCAGGCAAAAAACTCACCACCACAACAGCGCAAAACAAAACAAAACCCAACAACAAAACCAAAATCTTTACTTTTCAAATAGGGCAGTAAAGAAGAGAGTCAACAAATCTTAAAATAAGTCTCACAATGATGCGTGGTTTACCTCTCCAAATAAACAGCCTTAAATAGATGAAGCTGAGTTATGGTGAATTTAATAAAACCCACCTCAAAATGCTGTTAGAGGTGGAGATTTTAAAACTTTTACTTACGCAAGTTGACAATAAACGTGTATTTAGACACTACAGCAAGATATGTTTTGGCTACAAATTACAGCAGTATAATATAATAGTAGCAGAACAAGTGCATGTTGTTGTTGCATATGTGTTTGTCAAAATGTTAACGCTATGCTTTGCTTAAAATGCAACTTAGCACTGATACATTACACAATGGAGACTTACCACCCAATGCAAGTGACACTCTGCAGTTGGTTTTAAGCTCTTTTAATGGCACATCTCTTTTGTGATTCTAGAAAGGACATTTGTGCTGGCATGAATCGTCCGTGTGAAACCTTAGGTTTGTCTCATCTGTCAGGTATGTGTCAACCTCACAGAAGCTGTAACATCAATGAAGATTCTGGCCTTCCGTTGGCTTTCACTATTGCTCATGAACTCGGACACAGGTATAGTTGGAAGTGAAGGGGTGACCTGAGTTCAATTTATTATTTGTATGTTAATACTCAAATTGCCAGACAAAAACAAAACAAGGAGTGAGTTATTGTCTCTATTATTAAAATCAAAACTGTGGTTTTTTCTAAGTGAAGGAATAAGAAAGACATTCTTAACTCTTTGACCTTTTGTCATGGTTTAACCCCAGCTGGCAGCTAAGCACCACGCAGCCACTTGCTCACTCCCCCTGGTGGGACACGGGAGAGAATGGGAAAAGTGAGAAAACTAAGGAGTTGAGATAAAGACAGTTCAATAAGTAAAGCAAAAGCCGGGTGTGCAAGCAAAGCCAAACAAGGAATTCAATCACCATTTCCTATCCCTAGAGTTCATCCATCCCGAGGAAAGCAGTGCTCCATCACCCATAATGGTTACTTGAGAAGACAAACACCGTAACTTTGAATATCCCTCCCTTCCTTCTTCTTCCCCCAGCTTTATATACTGAGCTTGATGTCACGTGGTATGGAATATTCCTGCGGTCATTTGGGGTCAGCTGTCCTGGCTGTCTCTCCTCCCAGCTCTTTGGGCCCCCCCATGTTCTTGTTGGCAGACCAGTATGAGAAGCTGAAAAGTCCTTGACTGCTTAGTAACAACTAAAATATTAGTGTGTTATCAACATTATTCTCATCCTAAATCCAGAACATAGCTCTGTACCAGCTGCTAGTAGGAAAATTAACTGGCAATAAATCAAGATGAAATAATAAAGCTACAAAGACTCATCACTTAATCATGCTATTTTTTTCATGTGCAATTACTTTAGATGATCTCCAAAGCAATCCAGATAATTTACATAAATCATACCTGTTTCATTATATCAAGGTATTTCAATATTGCAGATTAGCTGGGAACAATTTTTAATTCAAGCAATCAGATTTCACAGAAGTATCAGATCTTTGTTTGCCTTTCTGACAAAGAAATTAAGTAACTTTTGTGCATTTCTTAATAACTGGTGTCTTCTGTATATTAATATTGTTGTTATGGATACGCTTAGGTCAAGTCCACTAAAGTTCCAGAGCATTTAGTTTTGAACAAGGCTAAACTTTTTTTATGATTGGGTATTTTTGCTTGAAACTCAATTTCTCAGTATTTCCTATTATCTAAGGGTGTTTTCGCTGGTTCGTTGGTTTAATCTGTTTAATTAAAATCTGGGTTTAAATCTGTTTTGACACTGAGCTGTTATCGCCACAAAGAGGCCTATCTCATGAATGCTCGTTTGGCTATAGTGCCTGGTCTTTTCAGCTGGACCAAGTTGCTTGTCTGTGTGGCATGTTCACTGCTGTATCTACAGTCACATTATTTTCATTATGCACTCAACCACCAGTCAGGATGAAGTCTGTATTTCCTTATGGAATAATTATAATGATAATAGCAATAATAACAACAATAATAATTTCCTTATGGAATAATTATAATCATCATCATAATCTTAATAATCATAATCTGACACAAAGATTACTCAAGTATTGATCCTATCACCCATTAACTGTTGTTTCTGTATTCAACCCTTTAGTTGTCAGAAAGGAAACAGAAAAAGTAAATAATGCTGAAATTATTACAATTGAATCTGGGTGCTCTGGGTTGATTTACTTGGTTCTCACAGCCTCTTGCTGACAGGAAGCTTTTTTCATTAACGCTAGTTATCAGACGACATTTCTCCATAGAGGTGTGTGGGACCTCCTGGTCTAGCCCGGGTGGTTGGTAGCTCACAGTCCTTTGGATGCTGAGAGGCAGTGTACTGCTGTATTTGCCTCTGCAGGAGTGGTACAGGGACTTGCCTGTATGAATTTTCTCCACAAAGAAAACTGAAAACTCTAGGGTTTGTTGTTAACATGAAACCATCCTTCCCTCAAGCAAACTTGAGAGTACATATGTTAAAAAGTTCAAATATGGACAATAGAAGCCCTTAAAAACAGGTAAACAGAAAATGAGAAGAAAGCTGTGCACCCATCCCTTACATGGATGATGAAAGTCAACTCTTCCACATACTGTCCCTCTAGACATTCGCCGTCCCCTGTGTCAACCCAATTCATGGAAAAGAGCCTGTCAATAAGGGGACACGCTTGTTTTTCTACCTCAGACCCATTACTGAGTTTGATTCAGACTGAAATCATGCCCTACCTTTGGAACATTTGAGTCATGGTACAATTACATTTTCCAGAAACGAAGTCTTAAGTGGTTTGAACTCACTTTGTCTGATCCGTGATTGAATCATGACCTGAGTCAGTTTTCACTGCATTTTCATACAAGGACTTAGACACCACCAGATATTAACAGTGTAGGTGTCGACAGTCTCGTGTATCAATATCTTTGTATATTCCTATTTCAGATAATCTCCTTCACAATGAGACATGGAGGCAAGTATGTTTAATCAGCTGAATCCTGCCCAAAGTTTTTAATGTTTATGACTCTTACAAGTTGTTGAATAAAGAAATCCCTTAATAAGTGAGAGAAGCTGGAGAGAACCACGCTGGGAAGACTTGCTGTGGAGGTCTGTTTGTAAGGCACAGTTTGAGAAAGCTAAATAGGAAGAAGGACTGGAGGTTGGAGCCTATTTCACTGGATTAGTTTGGTAATTTGGAAAACAGTATCTCTGTCTCAAAAGAGATTTGAAAAGAAACAAGCAATAGAGATGTGATTTTAAGCATGATCTTAATTAAAGTGTACAAGTCTGAAACAACTGGGATCCAAGAGCTAGAAAGCTTGTAGGTTTAGCAGCTTAAGCATAACTGAGGTTTAAACTGTGACTCCCAGCCCAACTGTGCAATAGTGTTTTGACTCTCTTAAAAATACCCCAGAATATAGTCTTTGGCAGTCTGTTCTTTTTTTTGTGCCAGAGAATATTGCTATGCATAACAGACATGTTTGAAAGCCTGTTGGAGTGTAGAATTTTTTGTAGGCCTTGGGTCAGATCTTCTTTTTTTTAATTTTTTTCTCAAAAGGTATCTGTAGCCTGTCAGGGGAAGAAGTGACCTTAGAGACTTTTTAAGTACAGCATGGAACCCATAGATGGGTGTTGTGGTACAGCTAATCAGTTGGAATTTTTAGATGTTGTTTTTTATCTCCAGTTTTGGTATCCAGCACGATGGAAAAGAGAATGACTGCGAGCCCGTTGGAAAGCGCCCATATATTATGTCCCGACAGTTGCAGTATGATCCTACTCCACTCACCTGGTCGCAGTGCAGCAAGGAATACATCACACGTTTCCTAGAGTGAGTGATCAGGTTGTAGCATTTCCCTGAAATTGGTACAATTGTGTATGAGACGTTTGTGTGGAGTCTAAAGTAAATCTTGTATTATTGAATTCCCCAGGCTTACTGCTCACTTAGTATTTGGGAAAAGCTCCATTATATTCTTGCTTTCTGGAAGTGAACTCAAATCTTGTCGTACTGGCTCAGGTTTGGTGCAACCTGCAGCTTTTTGCAGTTACCAGGAAGAAAGAAGCTTTTCCATCAAGGACATTGATGGAACATCATAAACCTTGCCTTTGGCCACGATGACACGTGCTTGACTTCAATGATTTGTTCAAATTCATTATATTCTTTTTAAGAGCAGCAATATGGTATATCTTTAAGCAGAGGCTGTGGTGTGCTTTAAGGCCACTGTGCAAACCATAATGACCTCATAATATTTCCACATCAACAAGTTACATTTTGCCTTTGTAACTTTGCCTCCCTAACTAGATGGAGTGCTGTTTGTTAGCAGCACTTCAGCATATCTTAGCTGGAATCTGGACTATTTCCAAAGGCCATATAAAAAATTACCATTTAGAATTAGATAATGAAAGTCTGTATAGAAGTGTCAAAAAAGTGTGGTTGTGTTTTATTTTTTTTTTAATGTGCAATTTTGGTCTTTTAGCCGTGGGTGGGGATTCTGTCTCGATGATATCCCCCAAAAAGAAGTTTTAAAGTCCCCAATCATTGCTCCTGGAGTGATTTATGATGTGCATCACCAGTGCCAGCTTCAGTATGGTTCCAATGCTACTTTCTGTGAAGATGTGGACGTAAGTGCTGTATGTTTTTCTTCATTCTCCTAGAACTTAAGCTTCTTGAAAGGTGTGGAAGTACAGTCAGTGAACCTCAGTTGCTAACTACAGATGCAGCATGATCAGAGTCTCACAGGCTAGATGTTCAGTGCGGGCATTGTCTCACACTGCTTTAATTCTGCTCTGCAGATTCTGGAAGTGAATTGCTGCACTGTTTGCCTTGTATTTTGCAAGACCTTTACTGAATCTGGCCCCACATGTCTTGTTAAATGCCTGTTCTTCAGCAGTGGAGTCATTCGGATTTAAAACTTCGAATACTGATCCTAGGTAAATTATCAATGCAGCTTAAATGCCATTTTAAAAATCAAGATGCTTCAAGCTTATTGCTTTCAACTGACCAAATAATTCTGGGAACAAATCTTCAGTTCCTGGAAGAGAGCTCAGGAGGAGAGAAATCAGGGTTGTGCTCTCTTCTGATTTTTCCTGATTTTCACACTCTTGATGGTCTAACTACTTAAAAGAAATTTCAGTCCATGTACCCTGAAGATTTTTTTTCCCATCAAACATGAGATTTTAATATGGAAATAAGTAATTTACAAAGTACCTGGTGTTTGTCTCACAGCACAGCAAAATAGTGTTGTGTGGAGATGGAAGGGAGCAGTATAGTAACAGAAGCACAACTCTCTACAAGAGCCAGGAACCACTGCAGAGTAACAGGTTATATTAGCTAAGGTGCAGAGATATGATATTTTAACCATACCAAGCATTTTCAGAGCTATTTGACTCCATGCAGCATTTTTCTACTTAGAACAGTTCAGAAACAGTGGTTTCAAGTGCTAGTCTAGCTAAGTGATCACTAATTTTTGCAGTGTTTTTAGCAGCAATATGCAGTAAACATGGCAGACAGCATCCAGCTTTCTCCCCCTGTTAAACAGGGCTGCGGCAAAAGTGGCGTTATGTCTATCAGCAGAGCTGGAGTGTTTTTAGGCAAGGTATTGTGCACAGCTGTGGATTGGGGACTGCTGATGTTGACTGTTTATTCCATTCAGATAATTATGTGTATCCTCATCTACCTTTCTATTAGGGAGATTATTTCTGATTAATCTTCTCATTCTTAATAGATAACATGATTACCAATGTTGAACTGCAACTAGTGAATCTTGAAGCAGGGATTGAAAGATTGCTTTCATTACCTGCTGTTCCAGTTTCCTCAGTTACTGTAATTTGTCTGTTGGTACAGATAGAAAATTGAAGTATAATTTTGCAGTATTGGTTCATTCTGTCTCTCCTTGGGTTTGAACCTAGTAGGCCTTTATATTCGATGTCTCCTGATTAACCAATTTTACAGCTAGACATATGTCAGAAAATTAATTGGTATCATCTCATTCTGCATTTCACTGGAAGGCCTGTGTTCTGCAGGTAGCTGTACTGTCAAGGAAAGGAATTATGAACAGTATAGTCTGCATGGCACGCTAAGCAATCAGTATAGTCATTTTGTCTAAGAGGTCTGACTGTTCTTTGCCTCTCCACTTTTACTTAATGCTCGCTCACTGACCAGGCTAGATTTGTTCTGTAACTTTTAGTGTCTGGCTGAATTTGATCCATGGGTTGTTTTTGAGAGAAGAATCTGTGTTTAGCTAAAGGTGCCCAGAGGTTCAGTGGTAAAACTGTGGTTTAGAATTCAGATAGTGATTTCCACGAACCATTTAGGTAGGAATTCCTCTAAGCATCTTGTGAAGTACATAAATATTGTCCCTTTAATAAGGAAAAGACAGGCAAAATACAGGTTAAGGGGAGGAATTTTCCAAGTGGTAGGTAGATCTATAGCTTCCTATAGGACAGGTTGTAGGACCTCAGAATCTTTATCTTATTGCCCCCTCTTTGTCTACAAAACTTCCATTGACTGCAATAAAACAGCATTTTTTTTGACTCTCTTTAAGGCACAGACCCTGATCTCACAGATTGGGTGAAAAGTGTGTACCGTGCTGCTGATGGTAAAAATCACTTGCCTTGCAGTGAGTCCGTGGTAGAGCCGTGAATTTCTGGCTGTTACCTCTGAAAACACACAGTAAAGAGTGCTTTCCTTGTACAGTTGTTAATCTGGTATTCTTAAAGATGGAAAAAAGCTCTGGTACATGAAGATCAACATGGAAAAATTCTTGCAGAGCTAAAGAATTTCCTCTATGGACTCTTGCCTTTGAAATGCCACCAAGATGATCAAAGAGCTGGAGCACCTCTCCTATGAAGACAGGCTGAGAGAGTTGGGGTTGTTCAGCCTGGAGAAGTCACTGGGGAGACCTTTTAGACCCTTCCAGTATCTGAAGGGGGCCTACAGGAGAGATGGAAAGGGACTCTATCAGGGATTGTAGCCATAGAATCATAGAATCGTCTAGGTTGGAAGGGACCTGTAATATCATCTAGTCCAACCACCAACCTAACTCTGATAAAAAACCAAAAGAAAACCATACAAAAAACCCCCACACATTACTAAACTATGACTCTAAGCACTATATCAACCTGTCTTTTGAAAAGATAGGATGAGGGTTAATGGTTTTAAACTGAAAAAGGGGAGATTTAGATTAGATATTAGGAAGAAATTATTTCCTGTGAAGGTGGTGAGACACTGGATCACGTCACCCAGGGAAGTTGTGGATGCCCCATCCCTGGAGGTGTTCAAGACCAGGCTGGATGGGGCTTCGAGCAACCTGGTCTAGTGGGAGGTGTCCCTGCCCATGGCAGGGGGGTTGGAAGTAGGTGGTCTGTAAGGTCCCTTCCAACCAAAACCATTCTGTGATTCTATGATATGCTATATTCAAAGGTTAAAAATAAAGGATTAATTTCATAAGGAAAGAAAATTCATCAGCCAGAACACTTGGGTAGCTCTGCCTTAAGAACCTGACAACAATGGCTTCACAAGGAAGTGCTAAGCAATGCTACCCCTGAACTCTAAATAGGGAACTGCAAAACAATCTTTGACTTGTATGTGCTGCCCCAAAGCAGCTAAAAGAGCTGAGATGCCATGCTCCAGACATTGTATTCCAACTGGAGATTTGGAGTGCATTGAGATGTTCTGTCCTATCAGCTTGCTTTCCAGTGTTCTAAATGAAAACTAAGCGAACACGGAATGCAGAAAGTAAATGTCAAAACAGACTGTGCCCAAGCTTAGCTATTTTAAATAGAAGCAGGACAGAAACCAGCAGCCAAGTTTTGCATTTCGCACTCGGGCAAATGCTGCTGCTGGCTCACTGGGGCTGGATTTTCACAAGTGCCCAGTTTCTGTGTTTGCTGCCAAACCTGGCATGTTGTTTGCTCTGAGAATCCCAGTGGGAGCTGCCAGTGGGATCCTTCTTGTCAGCCCCTTTGTCTGATGGCAATTACAGCTGTCCCTACTTCACAGCTGCCAGTTCCCTCTCCCAATGCCAAACTCAGCAGTTCAAACACCCTCAGCCAAGACCTGGCCCAGAGCTCCTGGGCTTGTGCTTCTGCTGTTCCAATTGGGAGCACAGAGTCTCTCCAGCACCCCTGGTTTTTCTCCATCTTCGAAGTGGTCATCCACTCAAAGCCCTGCTCATTCGTGAGTTCCAAGCATGCAGGGCTCCTGTGTGTCAACCAAGAGAGGAACTGTTGTGCAT
This sequence comes from Arenaria interpres, assembly GCA_013399435.1. Lineage (NCBI taxonomy): Eukaryota > Metazoa > Chordata > Aves > Charadriiformes > Scolopacidae > Arenaria > Arenaria interpres. The sequence continues at coordinate 27,058 of VXAK01021035.1, forward strand.
GTGAACTGAGGAGAGGGGAACAGCCCTTGATGTCTGTCCTCCCTCTCTAGAGAATAGCTCTGATGGAGAGAAGAAGGCTTGTTATAAGGTAGCTGTAATGTTTCTTGCCCCACTAGTTTTGTTGACTCTTGGGAGTTTCTCTCCCTTCTGTGGAGTTGACCACTGCATGTGGAGCAGTTGCTGAAATGATGGGCTTTGCTGGCAAGGTACTGCATTAAACTGGCACAGGTTTCTGAGTAACTTAACATGCAAGCATTCGCTAACCAGAGCCCCTACTCTGCCCAGCCCACTAGGCTTTTTTCTCTCCCAGCTAGCCTGGACTGCTTCGTTTAGATGATTTCTTTGATGTCTGCTTGGCTGATGTTTTAAGAGACGTGTTTTGCTCTCCTTTTCCTCATGCAGCTGTGGGACCTCCATGAATATTAACCTGGGTATTCTACTTGGAGACGTGTTGCTGACCTGGCTAGCTTCTCTAACCTTTGATTTCACTGTATGCTGTCAGGCAGACAGCAATGCAAAACTGAAGATTGCATTCATTAATACACACCAAATGAAAATAATACAACCCTTGTTCACCTTAGCTATAAGGTGAACTTACAGCTATTGTAAAGCCGTTTTTCCTGTGCGGAGCTAGGAGCTGAGCAGCCAATGAGGACAATATTTACACTCAAATCATTGAGATCATTCACTTGATAGAAAATATTCACCTTTTTGTATTTGTCAAATAGTTCCTCCTTGTATGCTAATGAGGAGTACTCTTGGTGGGTAAAAACCTGTGGAAAACCCTGAAAATCTGTCTCCAGAAATGCAGCCCTTATAAGGCTTTTTAAATGGATATACAAGACCGTGGGAGAGTTTTGAAATTCTTGGCCATAGGAGTTCAGCTCTGCTTCAGACTGCTGCTGTTTTCTTTCTTTTCCAGAACCTTTGCCAAACGCTCTGGTGTTCGGTGAAAGGCTCCTGCCGCTCCAAACTGGATGCAGCTGCGGATGGAACTCGGTGTGGAGAAAACAAGGTGACTGTGAGGCCACTGCCTGCAAGCGGCAGTGCCTGCGAAGGGCTGTGGAGGAACCATGAGTAGCTCTGCCATTGTTTAGTACGAAGGAGGGATGTCCTGTGACATCCCCATTTGTGTTTCCACTTCGGTTTTTAATCTTCAGGGGCTGAAATAACAAATAATTCACGCTAACATTTTCCTGCAATAGTGATCTTAAGCTCTTTGTCTTTTTTCTTCTCTCTTCAGTGGTGCTTCTCTGGTGAGTGCATTACGGTAGGCAAGACTCCGGAAGCAATCCATGGTGGATGGGGTGTTTGGTCGTCCTGGTCCCATTGCACAAGGACATGCGGGGCAGGAGTTCAGAGCGCAGAGAGACCATGCGATAACCCAGAGTAAGCTGAGTGCACAATCTTTTCTTACCTTTTATTCAAGCTCTTTGAGGTACTCATGACATTGGCAACTTTTATATGAGACTGTTACCATCAGGTACCGCAGCAAGACAGACACTGAGCACTTCTTCCTAGCTAAGTATACCTGTGTGAAATTCTGTTTGCTCACCTTTTACAATCATTAGCTCATTCTTTAATCCGTACCCTCCATGGAGCTTATTTCTACAGAAAATGAAAAAAATCCTGGTATTTAGTGTTCAGGCTTTGTAGAAATAATAATTGCTTTAATAGTCCCGCCATGAATAAATAAATGCCCGCAAACACTGGGTGAGAGCAATAGTGAGGAATCTGTTCCTGAGGGAAATCACAGACTCACCTTTCACGTTTGTTCTAGTCATCAGCTTTGTTTGAATTTGGGACATAGGAGTTCATAGGTACAGAGCATGAAAAGCAGAATTTTCTAATACGTATCTGAGTTCATGAAGACTCTACGTCTCATTTTCAGAAATCACTAAGAGGGTGCCTAACAACAGAAGTCAGTTGGCTATTCTGAAAGAGCTGTCAAACATTCTGGAAAATACGGTATTTTGTGGGAGTTTATTTGACAAGGTAATTTGTTGTGAGCTCAGCCAGGGAATGTATCAAGCACTTCTTTGGGATAGGGGGTTTGTCGAGATCTCTGTGCTCCACAGTGACATGTTTGGGTACTTGAGCGTGTGAATGGTGTCTGTACCTTGTCAAGGATTCAGATTCACCTTACTATCTCATTAGAACCTGCAAGACATTGCTCTTTTAAAACTACTTTTTACCCAGAATCTTATGTCCCAATCTTAATGTTCCTTTTCTAGACCACAGTTTGGAGGAGACTACTGCACTGGAGAAAGGAAACGCTATCGCATGTGTAACATTAGCCCCTGTCGCAAAGGCTTGCCAACCTTTCGTCAGATGCAGTGCAGTGAATTTGATACAGTTCCCTACCAGAATGAATTCTACCACTGGGTGCCCGTTTATAACACAGGTATGAAGCTACAAATTTTTTAATATCTTTTATAAAAAGTAAAATTGCAGACCAATGAGAAACCTCTATGAGGGCAAGAAGTCACTGAATTACAAGTATTTTAATTAATTAGAGAGAAAAATGCTTCCATATGCAAGTGTGCATTTTCTGTATACAGAAAGCCAGTGGTTCTCCTCTACACATAGATGTTTTTGCAAAGCTCTAGTGATAATGGCTGTGAGTTTAGCTACCCAGTTCCCGGAAAGATATTGCACTAAGAAAATCTGTTGAAGTCACACCTATGCTAATTGTCTGGGATAGAACTAAACCTTCTTTTCCAGTGTCCACCACAGAACAAGAAGTGCAGTAGTATAGTGTAGAGCTGCATCTTTGGGCTGCAGGCATCACCGCACCCAATAAGCAGAGGTCTACTGCACAAACGTGGCTTTACTACATGGTCGGCATACCTGGTACCACACCAAGGAAGTAATCCTCAACAGGTTCAGTATTAACTGCCCTGTATTGTAGAGACAGAATCGACGTCTCTGCCTTATAACTTGCTTTGTACGTAGCTACTAAATAGCTACTCACTACTAATGCAGGGGCAGTAGTTATTACCATGCAGTTTGATTCTTGGTGTGTGCATAAATGTAAGGAGTAGATTATCTGGTAGAAGCTAGCAATAGTTTTTTTTTAATGAAAAAATAAACCAGTTAGGGAACTGAAGCTCAAGATTCAACTTTGGATTTTGTTTGCTAGTAATATTTTCAGCATATTCATTGCATTTTCACAGTTACTGGCAGTTCTGAATGGGCTTTCTAAATTTCAGCTAGAGTTTCAATTTCATCTAACAAATGTACTATCAAAGATGAACCTGCAACAGACAGACTTCCAGGAAAATTTCTGATGAAAGAAAATATAGGTGATAGAAAAAGACTCTTTCAGAAGGACTCCCAGTAAAAAAAAATGGTAAATGCTAACAGCCTAATGCTTAGTCCAAAGCCAAACTCATACACCGTTTTCTGCAGTCATCTGTCACTGAAATTGGGATTCCAGTCCCCTCTGTTACTCATGTGTAGGACTGCAGGATACACCTTAGTTCTGCTCATGTCCTCTCTAGGGCAGTGCTACAGAACTGGTAGTTCTACATGTGCATTTGTTGCGAAAGGTCTGCTTTTAAAAGACATCAAGAATAATGAATCAAATGCTTCCTGCACATTGGAAGGCAGGCCAGTGGTACGTCTGTGCGATATTTAAATAGACCTTATTGAGATTTACAGACAATCCACTTATCTTTAAAATGCTGGCCTGTTGAGCCTGATATATTTCATCTGGAAAATCCTGGGTTTCAGTGACCTTTTGCAAAATCCTTCAAATACCAAGTAAATATTTTTTCTGTGGCTTAAAGAGCCTTTTGACTGTTTTCACCTGTTTTCTCAGCAGCCAGAATTTCAGTCTGGAGGTACGTGTCTCCCCTGTGGCATGTGACGTTCTTAACATTTGCAACTTCATTCTTACAGTCCATTAACAGCAGTTGAAATGTTTTGTTCCTGCTAACCTCTAACTTACAAAAATCCTGCCTTGTCAGATAGGCAGACCCTTCATCTGACATCATCATCGTATGATTGAGTGTGGGTGTTTGTCATGGGCACCCTGCTTCCAGTTTTGGAACTGCAGTAAAATACATCCGTGCAAAAAAGAGCTGATGTTTCAGGCCTCTGGAGACTTAATGACCACGTCTACCATATGTCCAACAGTCTTTGTCAATGTACACCAGCTTCCCTTCCTTACCCTCCTAACTGGTGCAATCCAGTTTCAAAGACTTTTCACAGCACTCTGTTACTACTTTAGCTTGCTGCCAAGAAGGCTTTGGCTTGTGTTTACTCATCAGGCATTTTAAATCTTCTCATGCTGCACATGGGATATAAGGGGAAAAGAAAGTATCTTTAAGCTCTCCCAAACCCTAAGTGCACATAACAGTTTTTGTGTGGAAGTGTATAGTTGAGGAGATGAAACCCTGAGTTAGATATTTTGTGACATCTTAGACATTCTGTGTTCCTTCATCACGCTGGAAAAACAGTAAATGATCTAGATGGTCACAGTTCTCTTTCCTGGCTTTAATTTCATAGCTCACATAAGCCAATCCTAGTGAATGTCACATAATTAAGTGCTGTCGTAATGTCCTTTCCTGTTGTATAAATTGTACCCTCAGAAGTGGACAAAGACTATTTTTTTAATAGCTTATGATTTAATATAAGGTGAGATGCAACAAGCAGCTTTAACAAGCAACCTGGCAGAAAAGCAGTGAATGATATCTTGCTGTTGCTTAGGCCAACCTATATTTAAAGTTCCAACTGAGATTTTCCCTTCTGTTTTGAGTGAGTTTGGGCCTGTCAGGGAACTTGCAGAGTCCTATTGTGAATTTTCCCTAGAGAACAGAACTCCATGTGCTCAAGTAGGAACACCTGAGTAACCCTGGGAGTCTCAGCATGAAGATGGCTTCCAGATTCAAGGGTGACTAAAGCATCCAACAGCATTGACCAGGGCATTTTCTCAATTGTTCTCATGACCCAGGCCGCTGCTTTGACGCTTTAGTCAGACTTTGGTGATACTCTACTTCTCTTGCCATCAGGTTCACCCCACTTTTATTTATCTTATACCTTTTGACAAATTACATTTATCTGAATCTGATAGCTTCTCAGGGTTTAAGTTCCATGTAGGAAGTATGAGTCCTACATTGAATCATATAAATACCTTTCTTTTCTCAGTCAGTGCCAGGATCATCTCATGTCCTGGGGGATAGAGGTTATGTTGCTGAAGTGTTTTAAATTTCATATTTCTTCCAAAATACGTCTGTGTATCAAGTGAGATTCGTACTGATACAGTTGCAGGGGCTGAGCTAACAGCAAGAGATAATGTTTCTGCTGCCACTGTTTTGAAATTAAACTTTCTCTTGGAGTTCCAAGGTTGGTTAAAGTGATAAAGTGTCTTCATCTCAGCCTTTTTTTTCCTGTTTTGTCTGTGTTTGGTAATTGTCTTTTCTAATTTTCGTTGTTTTGGATTTCCTCATCCAATTCTGAGTTCTCACAGAGGTGAGTGTTTGAAGAGGCCCACCACTTTTCTTCCTTGTTAAGTAGGGAAAGGTATTGAAGCCTTATCATCTGCTGGCAGACACATTAATCACATCCTTCTCAGTCAGGTTAAGCTGGATCCTTCCTGCATGTGAACTCATGGGAGTCAGCTGTGAGTGCAACAAATTTAAATTAGGAAGGAAATGTGTTCTTTTCTAGTTATCTTCATGTTATTCTATTTACACTTGGTGAATCTGAGCTCTGTTAAAATATACACAGTGGAAAAAAACCCATATGCCTAAATTTGGGGATTTTTACTCTCTTTTTCTGGCTTGCTTCCTCAGTCCTATTCTGATTACAGATAAGTCACTGGCATTTATGGGAGCTCTGTGGCTTGGGATTCCGTTAGATCTGGGTTTCTTCTATATATTAGAGGATTGATCTTGTACCTGTTCAAATCAGCAGCGTAATCTTGGTGCAGGATATGGGCACCATGGATAAAAAACAGGATGTCATTTTGCTTGGCTGCTGAGTATTTGTGACATCTCAGCTAAACCTTATGTCCAGCTAGGAGCAATGCAATGCCAGAAGGATGCAGCCAAACTGGAGGAGGATGACAGGGAAGCAATATGGAAGTCAAATGATTTGAAGAACATAGTTTATGGGAAAGGTTGAGAAAAGCAATGCATATCCCTGAGCTAGTAAAGATACAGGCTAGCAAGACTGCATGGCTCCATGCAGTGTTGTGCTTGGGTCTAGAAGAAGCTGTCAAGGTCCACCAGTTCTGTGCACTTTTTAGCTGACTTTGGAAAGCAGGACCCCGTGGTCTGGTCAGCTTAGTTTGAATGCAGCTCTTCTGCTTTCAAATTCGGATTTGGCATCAAGTTTTCTGTACTTCATACTGCAGTTTCCTATCCCCTTCACTCGAGCAGCACAGGAACCCTCAGAGACGGTTAAAGCAGTTCTTCATGTCCATGGAAGGTAAGGCAAGCAGAAACAGCCAAAACAGCATGTCACTACGCCTTTAGGTTACATATTAAGAAATCTTCATTGCTGTATGGATGGTTAAACATTAGAGGCAGGTTACCTAGAGGGACTGAGGAATTAGTATTATTATTGTATGTATAAGTGCAGTCTAAGGAGGAGTAGTCTAAGTGGCTTTGATCCTGCTTTGGTGTGGAAGGATGGGAAAAATCCTGTAGACTTTACCTGGAAATTAGCTCCAGTTAAATGGGAATTCAGTGTGCTTTTTCTGAACAAGGATTGTGTGAATATGGTCACTACTACTGAGTGTTCACAGATTGGGTATAGTATGTCGTGCATATGCTGGATTGCAAGAATGTATGTATATTTTGGCCTAAAAGTTACGGAGATAACAACCTTTTTGTTAAAATCTCATCATGAAGTAGCCGAATTTGCTGAAGTAACTAAAACTAAACCAGTTGATGTAATGGCGTCCCTAGTGCTCTTATTTATTTCAGTTTAGTCTATTTAGATTTTCAGGACTGAAATAAGATTTAGAAAACCTGAATTCAATGCCAGTCTTTGCTTTCAAATTCTTCCATGTTTTGGGGAAATGTATTTCTTTTCCTTGTGTGTCAGTTCTCTATCTGAAAATAGGAGAGAAAAGTGCTTTTGCGTCTGTATGAGTTCTGTGTTTAAAATGCTAGACTTTTTGAGGACAGTGGCTGATTCTGGTGCAGTTTATTTACAGTCCTAGAATAATGGAGCCCTGATCTTTTATCAGGTACCTGAGTCAGATGTAAGAAAATAATAAAGGTAGAAAAATAAATAATTTCAGAAAATGAATGGCTCATACAATGCTAGGATAATTTCTTCAGTGGTGTCCTAACCAGCCTTCTATGCAGATGAAATATCAAAATAACTTGGAGAATGATGGCAGGAGTATAAATACTGGATAGGATTGAGTTTGTGGGAGGGAGAAATATCCTCAAATTTACAGTGGGGCTTAGTAGAAAACCAACAGGAGTAAAATCAGTACAAAATTTGCAGAAACAGGTATGATCTAATTTTAGATCAGTTACTACAATTAGGAAAACTAGGAAAGCTTTCATGCCTAGAAAGCCTTTCGTTGAATCATAAACCTTTCCAAGTCTGAAAGTTTGCTTGTTATTTATTTTTGCTTTTTATTTTAACTTAGTAAGGGAGTTACCTTTCTCTGCAAACTTTTTCAGAGTTACATACTTAAAGCATCATAGTTATGACAGCATATATCAGCAGTCAGCTCTTCCTGCTTTTGGTTGCTCAGTGGTTTCTCAAATTAACTTGCATGCCATCTTGCTTGTTATGTCAACGTACAGCTGGGGAGGAGGTCCAGATAATAAACTGCTGCTCTACATATTTCATTATGAGCTATGTAAAAGCTGAAATGGCTTTATGAAAAGTCTGCGTCCACCAGGGTTGATTCTGAGGAGGTAACAGACTCAACAGACTCCTTTCCATAAGGGTATTGTGTTTTGTGTTTAAAAAATGATGCATTGAGAAGGTAAGCAAGGCAAAACAAAATTTAGAGCACTAAAATAATCAAGTTAGCCACAAGGCCAGAAGAAGATTTCTGCAGATAGAAGTAAAATTATGTGTATTGCTTATCATGACAGCTCTCATCAGAACAACCAAGGAATGTTATGGCTGGCAGTTTTCACGGAGGGGCTGAGGGCTGATAAGGATTACAAACTTTATTTTCTTGTCTGACACTTTTTGGTAGTTCCGTCTCCATCGATATTCTTGAACATGACTCACATCACCTTGAATTCCACCAGTTCTATAACCTTGTTCCATGTGTCCTCTGCCTCTAATCACTCTGTTGCTCTTTACAAGGACATCTTTCTTTGAGAAGCCACAAGCCACAACATCATTGTCAGAACTAAGATGCCATTTTAGCCCAGTTGACAAGAGGGAAAACATGAACTCCTCATTAAGGTTTTAGATTTCCTTTAGTGTCCCTTTTTTAATTTCTAGATCCCAGTTCTGCAGAGATCCTGTTTACATGAACAAGATTCATAGTTTTAAAGCTCAGTTTATGTAGGATTCAGTCCTTGAGCTGCTCCTTCTTTGGGATCAGGAGCTGCTGTCACTTTTGTGCACCATGTGATGCTGTGTATATGTTGGTGCTGTACAGACCAGAACACTGAGAGCAAATTTCCCCATTCAAAAGAATAAACCCTTTTGTCGGAAATTATTTATTTTCTTTACGTTACCAAAAGTTTGAGTTTCTCTCATTACTAGAAATTCCTCTGATTTTACACACAGTTCTCTGTATGACACAAGCCAGGTCAAGGTCAACAAAGGAGGAAGGGGAGGAAAAGGGAGAAAGAAATTCATTAGCCAGGTTGTAGAATATATGTAGTCACCCTGCATCCCTCTGAGGCTGCGGCTTTTGTTGGCTCTGTCAGGTGCAGGATGAAACTTTCACTCCACAGAGGCACCTCAGCGGCACACAGGGAGATTGTATTAAAATGGCTCAAAACCAGTACCTTAAAATCCCTACTGACTGGCAGTTTTAAGGCCCATTGTTTTGCTAAAGCAAGTTGCTTTAGCACCTGGCTAGACTGGGGTCTTGGAACAGAACAAAACCAGAAGACAAGCCCTCCTTTGCTGTGCCTCATCAATATGACAGTGGATGCTTTTTTTTTTTTTCTGTCAGATAGCTCTAGCTCTGCTGGAGGCTTTCCAGGGAGTGATATAAGGGCAGGGATTATGTCTGGCTTTGCTTTGACCCTGGTTTCAGTTCTAACTCATCTTCCATGTACACAACTTATTTACCAGACTTGTGTGCTTTGATCCTGCAAAGCCTGAGTTTCAAAATTTCCCATCCCCAAGGGGGAGTGTCTGTGAGGCAGGGAAGTGTGTGTTTGCCTCCTCTTACTCCAGGGATGGAATAGACTAAGGCTGGTCCAGTGCACAAAATCTTGTTTCAGAGATCCACAGATTGCTTTTGCAACAGCTTTTCTCTTCCCTGTTGCTTCCATGCACATCTATCCAACAACAACCTGGGTCTGTCAGATGCACCAATATTATCCCCATTTCATAAGTTACCAAGCAGGAAAAAAGTCCAGTGTTTTAAATAATTTATTAAGTGCCAGAAGATAGCTGAAAATAAGCAGTGATGTGACACCCTGCTGACATGCAGAAAATCAGAAGCAACCATTTGACTGCTTGAGAGAGGCTGGCAGCAGTGATGAGCACTGCTCATTATTATCTCTGATAAATTATCTCTGAAATCACTAAGTCATCAGCTGGTGGAAGACTGTTGCATGTCAGTGTCCTTGGCGATCTCACCCCCAGATTCTTCCTTTCCCCTCGCTGATGACAGTTGTTTTTGCTGATTTCCCATTCCTTTCTCCATCACAGCTGATGGCCTCATTACAGCTTGGCTCAGCCAGCTGGCTGCGAATGCGGGAGCATGGAGGCGTGAGGGCACCAGCTTCCAGCTGCTTCCTAGAAGTCCACAAGTGGTGTTTATCACACTTGTGTCACTCTGCTAGCAATACGACCCTGGCGCTGCTAACTGCTTCTAATTAGGCCATTTCTGTCAGCCAGTGCTAGGGAAAGGGAGTGGAAGGTGCAGTAAAGACATACTGTCGTTCTCTGTGCGTTACAGTTCAATGTCCCTCTGAAGTACTTTCTGAGAAAGTGTCTTTGTTTTCCTTTCAGCAAACCCCTGTGAGCTCCACTGTCGCCCGATAGATGGCCATTTTTCAGAGAAGATGCTGGATGCAGTCACTGATGGTACTCCTTGCTTTGAAGGAAGGCACAGCCGAGATATCTGTATTAATGGCATGTGTAAGGTATTGGGTATGTTTGCATGTTTCTTTCTCTACAATTTTATTTTATAAAGTTATGGGAAAATGTTTAACAATTGTTTGGAGGATTGAGGCCAAGTACTCTGTTTTATCACATTTTATCATGGAAACAAGTTTATAGAGACAGCTTTTCCAAGTAGGCATAGGAGGTCTTGCCATCCTTTTTAATGAATCCATTAGAGTGCTAACTACTGTTTGTACCTTTAAACTCCTCTCTTCTTCTTCTATTATTTTAAAACATCAATTTAAGAAAATCTGTTCATGATGAAATGTAGTTTTAGGGCTGTAATTGGTGTCACCACTCTGTTTATTTTTTTACGAAAATGCAGTTTAACACTACACGTTATGTAGCAGTTCTGAACTGAGTTGGAACAGGATCAGACATTTGCTCTTGAAGGCAGTAAAAATTACCTTAGTTTGCAATAGTAAATTGAATAACACTGTACAAGGAGATACTGGGCAAACACAGAGTATATAGTTCAATGTTGTTTTGTTTATTGAAGAATAAATAGAAAGTTATCTGCATATTCTGCATGCTGATAGTTGGGTTTCCAGGATGATGTGTGCATTTGTGGCATTTGAAGGTGTCTTCTGTAAATGCTGTAACACCCACAGTCTTAGCATTGATTTTAGTGCATTTCTCCTAAGTAAATTGAATACTTTACGTGTAGGACATGTATTTGCAACTACAGTTTATTTCTTCAAACTGGGCAGTTGCGTCCTGTATCCGCTTGAAGTCTCATAGCTTTTTTGCTTTTAACATCTTTGGAAACAAAAGCAGGACTTGATGTCTTGTGGAAACTACATTGGCTTACTGAAGGGAGCTTGTGATTGCATGTCCTAAGTCATTGAATCATATGAAAATGCAACGGGAAAGGACTTCAATAAGTCATCTGTTCCATCCCTTTACAGAATCATGTTCCTTTTTTGACACTTTTCAGGTTCTTTTCTTAGAGACTTCTAGTGATGGAATGTCCACATTTTTAATAGGTCATTGGTATATCCTCTCTGAAGACTTTCTATTTCAGTAGAATTCCAGAGCCTCAGAGAGCAGCAGTAAAAGGTTTATGTCAAGATTTCATTGTAGGACACGCGTTTGTGAAAGGGACTTACCAAGATTCTGCTCAAATTCACAGTGAAGAGGTTCTGCTTGACTTTGCTGAGAGCCAGGGGGGACCTTTTAACTATGATGGGGAAAGGCCTGACCTGACCTTGAGCAGTTCAAGCCAGATGGAAACACATATTTAGCGTATTGAAACGTGTAGTAAATGTTGCATACCATATCAGTGCTTTTGACCTTCACTTGGAATAGGCCAAGTGCTAAACTCCAAAGGCTGTCTTTGTGATGTTACACTTTCATTTTCTGATTCCCAGCCCAGTAGACTGGAATTAGAGTGGTTAATTTTAGTTTCCGTATGCTTTCTGTACTGAACCTTGGCTGTGACAGTTCAAATTTATACCTATTTTAGAAATAGCAAAACTTAATTAATCAGAAGCAATGCATGAATGGTGAAAGGAAAGCTAATTCTACTTACAGTTTGTAGACAGTGTATGTGCTTTATTATTAATAGTTCTGGATACTCAAAGCCTTTCTAAAAAATTTCCTCCAAGGCACCATTGCCATCTTAAATACAGATTTGTCGGCATTTTCACATGTTGACTATTGCTTCACGTCTTCTGGCAAACAGATTTAATTGGAGTCAGAATCACAGAGTGAACAATACAATCATGCAACTGCCACAGATGAGACCAAATGATGAATAGGTAACCCAAATAGCTCACATTTCTGAAAGACAGTGTGCTTTTATCTGAAATAGGTACCCAACATAATACTTGAAAAAAAGCTTTTTCAAGTATCTCTGTATAATTCACTAGTATTTTAGTCCAGCCTGTTAAACACAATACATACATTACAGGTTACAGTGAATAAATCTGAAAATGTACTTAATATAATTAAAGTGGTACATCATTCTTGTACTCCGATAGCAACATGTTGCTAATGATGTGACAAAGGAGCTCATGGACATTAATGGCAATGTCTGTTAAAGCCCTGTTCTGGTTTTCAGTATAGTATCTCACAAAAGCACTTCACATTTGTTCTGAGTACTAAAATAACACTTCACTTAAGTCTGAAATGGAGCAAAAAATTAAAATGATGAGATGTTGTACATTAGATCCACTGTCCATATCACTCACATGTTTGGTGTGCAGAGTAGCTCTTTTAACAACAGATTTAAGAGTTTTCATAGTTTGTGGCTATGATGTCAAACAAAATAGATAGACTCAGATTCAATGCCGATGCTTTCCTATCCACTTTGGCAAAGCCGTAATGTGCATTTTCAAGTGGGAAGTGGAGACAGGCACTTGTGCTGATTCACTGGCCCCCTGCAATTTCTCCAATACATGGATCCTAATTTTTTAGAAGTGCTGCCCATGCCTCAGTGCAGAAGGAAGCCCTATTGGTGAGGTGTTGTTAGAACTCACCTCAATTCAAAGACAAGCTGGAATTCTCAACTAATTTAGAGGGTCTGGCATATAAAATAGCTAGGTCTCTCTCAGCTTTGTCCTTACACAAAAGAGGAGTTCCCTAAACACGTGTAACACTATTAAATCATTCAGAGCTGGAACCAGTGCCTGCAAAGGGGGACCTCAAAGCTAGGTGCCTGCAGTTGCAACCGTCTTTTGTTAGAGGTGGTGCTAATAAGGAGATGAGATATGCTGTCCTCTTCATTCTTTTATTGTGTTTGCATTCCTTCAGGTACCTTCTTAGATCCCCTCCTGTCATGGTGACTGATTTATAAGCAGCTTTGAGTGGAGGGAGTCAACAAGATCTGTCAGTAATTTAATCTAAAATCATCAAGATATACCATGACTAGTTTGCTAATTAGCCATATTCCTCCACACTCATCCTCTGAGTGTCAATGTTTTCCCTTTTTTGGAAGATCTTTAAAGGACATATCCTGTCTTCCTGTGCTTTAAATTACACATCACAAGCGCACTCTTAATTCTTGCTAAAGCAGGCAGTTGCATCCCCAATGTTAATAAGTAAAGATGCTGCCACTAGAGTATGTTTGTTGAGCAGTGATACGTACATGACTGAGGAATTCCCTCAAATACGAGCCATGGCATCATCTGACAGCGAAGGCTTACACGGTGTACGCACTAAGAGTGTGCAGACACTGAGGACCTGGCACCTCTGCTGTTTCTAACAGGCATTCATCTCCCGCACAGAATTTTAATAGGCTTAAATGACCTTTGGTCATGCAAATCTGTGAGCTGTTCTCTGTGGTAATGCAGGATTGTTGTATTGAGAGACTCACATTGTATTGGAGGAGAACACAGCTGTGTAGTACTAGGGAAGAAAGTGGTTTTTTCCCTTGTTGAAAAGCAGATCACACTTCTTAGGTTTTTTTGTAGTTGCTTTACTACCCCTCACTATGTATGGTTCAATCTCCTCCTCACACTGCTGTCCCAACAGGACATTGATTCAGAGCCATCTAGACAAATTATAAGAGAAACAGGCAAATCGGGACACATTTCTCCCCATTCAAGGCAATGTCATGGCCAACATGACATGAACATGGTTTCTTTATTTGAAGGCCAGTGCAGGAGACAAATGGAATGAAGACCTTAAAAGCACAGTGTAGCATCTGCGTAACTTTGATATTCGGGCAGTACATCCAGGCCGTACCCTTCAGTGAGAGCGAGGACTTTTTGTATCTGCCCCCCGCTGCCAATCTGACACAAAAGTCTCTCCCTCTTGGAAGTGGCAAAAGGGTAATATCTCTGGCTGTTCTCCCTTTAGTCACCGAGCAGCAGGGAATAAATTGTTTCTCCTTCCTGTAATGCAGCCAGGCAATTCAGGTCATTATTTCTGCCTCCACACTGTGTACTGGCACCAGAAATAAAACTAGTCTCAGGTGCATCAGAAGGGCTCTTGGTGAATGGGGCAGTGGCAAAGGGCTGCGTGGAGGGATGCTAATTCGCCCTGCACATGCTATGGCACATGGTGGTTGCTGTCGCACAGCATCTTTCACTGGCAGAGGGTGCACAAGGACATATGTATGAAAAATATCAGAGCCTAGCTGCTGCTGATTTTTCTTCTTGTTTTATAACCTGCATTTAGTCTCCAGATCCCTTTTTAACAGGCAATTTGGCAGAAATTTGAGGCACATGATTTAAGGCAGTTTTAGAAAATATGGCTACTGAACATCTAGAATAATCAGAAGAATGAGGAAAGCAGTGAGGAGGAAGCATCTAGAAATGAATCTAATGGATGACAAACATAATGTGATATTCACTGAATCAGGAAAGTAAAAGTGGCCTGGAAATTAAAGTTTCACGTAAATGTACTTAGAATGAATGACTGCTGGAGCTGTTTATTCTAACACACGAGAATATACTCTTTGTGATGGTCATTAATGGTCTTGTAACGTGAGGCCCTGTTGCTAGATATGAAGGCCATTGCACCACCAGCAGCACCCCAGAGCTGGGGAATAAAATGAAGACTTTATTTACTGTGACACAGTAAATTGCCTGCCCTGCCACGGTTTTCTGTGGTGCCTCATTGCAGGGGATCCCTGCTCCCCACACTGCCACATATATAGGTAAGACTCAGACACAAATGGTGCTTCAAATGTCAGAGGAAAAACAAAATACAAGCTTCTGTGGTTATAACTGGAAAGGACAAGGGGATTCCCTTCATGTCATAGCAATGTCATATTTTGATGCCACGAATGTGTTGGTAGAGGAACTGTGTGGCCAAGTGGGAAAGATCTCAGCTGGTTCTGGCTGAGCTGATGCAGACAACGGCCCATGCAGAGATGCTAATTGGCATCTCAAAGGCAGGACATTGACAGTACTGTGGTGCTGGCTGCCGGCCTCATTTGCTAGTGCTGGTGCAGTAGTTCGGGACTAATTTGTTCAACATTTGGAGATTTTTCCACTACACAATATTCAGAAGGGAAATATGCTTAGTGATGTTCATTTCAAAATGTGTGATTGACAGCCTGAACTAGATAAATTATTTCTGGGTGAAACCACTCAAACAAGCATGAACAGTAAATAGAGATGAACAGAAACCTTTTTAAAAACATGCATTTTCTACCAGAAAATGCTAATTTGTCAAAAATGATAAAAATTGAAGACACGTCTTTTTTTAAAGAAGATCAAAAGAGAAGCTCCAAAACACTCATTAATATTATTTTATAATAGCAAAACATTAAGTGCAAGGGTTCCCTTTCCAGATTTTTCTGTAACTTTCTGTTTAATAGTGAGTATGTCATAGAATAGAGAATAAACTTCAACTTTCAGGACTCTCCAGAAACGCTGGTTACTTCTCTGGTATAATAGTAAACCTGATAACAATGACTTTACTAACTGTTTTTAGATGATTAACAAATGTACTGATAGTACAGTAAACATACTGCAGAATGCATCTCTTTAAGAAAACAGTCACACACCTACCTCTTTAAATTCTTAGGAATTATTAAATGTAAACCGCAGTGCGTCTGTAAGTAGCAGGCGAAGAGTCAGATCTGAACTCCACAAGATAAAGAAACATCCTGCACTTAATCGCAGTGGCGTCTGTGTGCTTTGAATACTTCATTAAATCCATCCTTGGTCGAATAGCTACATGCTTGGAGGCAAAAATTTAGTCACCTTCTTAATATGTGCTTATCTCTGTAACATTCTGTACTGCTCGTAAATGTGATCCTTGGTGCCAAGATGTGTCTGTGTGCAAGACATTACAAAACCTTCCATTTTCTGTGCTGAGAGAGAAACTGAGGCTGCTGCAGAACCTTTTGGGATGGCCATTGTTTCTCAGAGCAGGCTAAGTGTTGGCATGGAGTGATGGATGAGTCTTTTTTTGAATCATCTGTAAAAATGCAAGTGACATGGTTTAACACCTTTGGTAACTTGAGGACTTTCCTTGCTTCCGTTTTTGCAGCTTCTCCAGCTGGTTCATTAAATCACTGGTGCATAGAGGAAAAGTTAAGGTGTTTCTTGAGCTGAAAATGACAGAAAAATATTAGAGAATGCAAGAGCCTTTATACCTGGATTAGTCTAATACATGGATTTTCCTGTCAGAAACTTACAGATTCACAGATTCGACAGAGTTGAAAGGGACCTCTAGAGATCATCTAGTCCAACTTCCCTGCTAAAGCACATTACTCAGGACTGCATCAAGGCAGGTCTTGAAAATTTCCAGAGAAGGGGACTCCACAACCTCCCTGGGCAGCCTGTTCCAGTGCTCTGTCACCCTCACCGGAAAGAAGTTTTTCCTCATATTTGAGTGGAACTTCCTACGTTCCAGCTTGCGCCCATTGCCCCTTGTCCTATCGCTGGAAACCACTGAAAAGAGTCCAGCTCCATCATCCTTCAACTCACCCTTTAGGAACTTCTAAACATAGATGAGGTCTCCCCTCAGCCTTCTCTTCTCCAGGCTAAAGAGCCCCAGCTCTTTGAGCCTTTTCTTGTAAGGGAGGTGCTCCAATCCCTTAATCACCTTGGTTGTCCTAAGTTGGACTCTCCCCAGTAGTTCCCTGTCTCTCTTGAACTGGGGAGCCCAGAACTGGATCCAGTATTCCAGTTGTGGCCTCACCAGTGCAGAGTAGAGGGGGAGAATGACCTCCCTCGACCTGCTGGCGACACTGCTCTTTATACAGCCCAGGATTCCCTTGGCCCTCTTGGCAACAAGGGCACATTGCTGGCTCATGGAGAGCCTGCCATCTACCAGGACTCCCAGATCCTTTTCCTCTGTAGTACTTCCCGGAAGATCCACCCCTAACCTATATTGGTGCCTGGGGTTCTTCCTCCCCAGGTGCACAACCTTACATTTGCCCTTGTTGAACCTCATTAGGTTCTCTGCCCAGCTCTCCAGCCTGTCCAGGTCACGCTGGATGGCAGCACAGCCCTCTGGAGTGTCGGCCAGCCCTCCCAGTTTGGTATCGTCAGTGAACTTGCTGAGGTTACACTCTGTCCCCTTTTCCAGGTCATGGATGAATATGTTGAACAGGACTGGGCCGAATATTGACCCCTGGGGGACACTGCTGGTTACAGGCCTCCAACTTGACCCTGCTCCATTAATGACAACCCTCTGAGTTCTGTTACACAGCCAGGACTCAGAATCTTACAGAAGATTACTGTAGATGATGTATTTTACCTTTTACTGAAGGTAAAATAAGATCAGAATCAAAAGAGGGAATACCCAGATTTTCATAGATCAAGAGGGTGTTAGGGAAGTTGGCAGGTATCACACCTGAAAGCCTGTTTTGAGAATAGTCAGCTGAGAACAACTTCGGATACCACCAGACTTATGGCTATTCGTCTAAATCACAGGCCTCCAGATATGTTAGACACTATTAACAACCATCAACTGTTGGACATTAGGTTGTGTTCTGCAACCTTGCTAGTTTTTATAAAGAGAGGCAAAGAACACCACAAAACCAAATGAAGATTTTGTTGAAGTTCAAACACATTAGCGAATTTTTGGCTTGCGCAGGGAAGAAGTTTTGTCCTGACTCACTATGAATAAATTATTCTCTCACTTTCTCCCTGTAGCAAGCCTAAACTGGAAAAATCAGTCTTCACCAGAACTTTATCTTGACCCACTCCCCGGCACTGGTGAGCTTGAGAAGCAGATGTCAGGGGTGTAAAACCTAATGCCTGCTGAAGAGCTTCTCTTTGCCCAGAGGTTGGACTGCATTAGAGGTTCTGCTCTATCTGATGGCCACAAGAAGCTGACACAGAGATTTCAGTTCTGTTGCTGCATTATATTCCTACGAATCCATGGATCCTTCTACGACATAAGAAAGCTGACACAAATCCTAGATGTATTGGCTAGTCCTAGGTTTTGAGTCCGTTTTGTTGGCATGTTTCCATCTGAACTAGTGGGTTGTTGCTTGCTTGGTTGGTTCTTGCCTTCATATAATAAACGAGTTTGACCTAGATATAATAATCTCTACAGTTAGTTTGTTTATATAGGATATATAGTATTCCACAAAATTGATTCTCTCCCTTATTAGAAGAGCAGAGTACACTGAAGACAGTGATACATGAGCTGTGAGTATTTCATTGTGGAAGCCACATTTATTCTGAAACTGTTTTTCCTTCTAGACTGTTGGCTGTGATTATGAGATAAATTCCAATGCAACTGAAGACCAGTGTGGAGTTTGCCTGGGAGACGGCTCTGCTTGTCGTACAGTGAAGATGATGTTTAATCAAAGTGAAGGATTTGGTAAAATGGGTTCTTTTTTTAAACTCCTCAGTTGGTGAAGTCATTTCTCTCCATAAAAAGGATTAAGTGCCTCTCATTGCAAACTGAGTGATCGATCTGCGTAGGAAATTGTAAATGGATGTTTCACAGTGAATCATGCTTCTCCAGAAAAGAGTCTGTGCTTTTTAAGTTCACCTTATCTAATAAAAATTATGTCAGAGACCAACAGGCCCTGCGCAAGTTATGCAGGAATAATAAAACCAAAAATAGCAAGTGTGTTTACAAAATGACCATAATTTACCACCTTGGAAAATCTGGACCAAATCTCTGGACAGTGTAAAGCAGCAAGAACATGCTGGAGTGATTGGTTTGGGGATTAATTTCTAAGTGTCATAAATCTGATGCCACTGGTTCTAGAAACCATGTGTCACCTCTTGTCCAGGCAGAACTTTGCACTTCTGATTGCTCTAAAATTTTCTGTGGGATGCCTCCAGCTTGAAACAGGAGAAGAGTAACTCCCTGCAGGGTTAAGCTGGTCGGAATCAGCCCTTAGAGGACTGAGCCTTTCTTCACTGATGGCAGCGAGACATTCAGGCTTTAAGTTGCCTTGTGTGGGATGAATGTGAGACAGCCTAGGAAAGGGAGTGAGTGGGAGACTGAAACTGAATGAGAACTGTGGCAGTGAGCTGGAGATGGAGGAGACAGCCAAGATGAACAGCTTTGAATGGGAAGGCAGGACAGGAGGGAGAGAGGTGAGAAGATGGGGCACTGAAGAGCATGCTTAAGGCAAGGTGCATAGCTGAAGAAAGAGGCTGGTGCAGAGATGAGAAGTCTCAAGAGCACTAATTGGTACTGTGCTAGTGAGGTAGGATAAACTGCTAGGAAGTGTGGCTTCAGCTGGCTTTTGGGTTTGTGGGTTTTTTAAAGAAAATAATTCTGATTTGCACAAATGGGATTTGTGTTAATAATTTAGAACAGATTTAGAAACTTTGATAAGATTTTCCAAAGTTTGGGGGAGAAGCACTTTTAATATTTCAGGTTTTTTCCTGTACTGTGTACTTGCATTTGCTCTCCTCCCCTGCGTATCCCACAGGTGAACTGTGAAGATGCCAGCAGCCATTCAGCAGTGCACGTTGTATATGTGTGTGAGACTTACAAAGGAAAATCTAGAGCTCCCTCTCCTCCAGTGCTGTAGGAATCCTCCAGCCCAGATTTTTTGCTTCTGCTACTCTAAAATTCACTCTGCCTTTGACTGTCTGTGGATTTTCCAAGGCTGCAAATGATGTGAAGTTTATTTTCAAATAACAGTTTTACTAAAAAGGCCTAGTACTGTAACATATGGGAGGATAAGTGCCTTTTACTTTATTTAAATTCATTTTCTGTTTTATCTTCATTTAATTTTTCCTTGCCCCAAGATCCAGTAAGCCTCACTGACGGATACTGCTGAGGGATACTGATGCTGAGTGTTAAGTAAAATTATTTCATATCTTTCTTTAGATTCAGTAAAAAATACATCTATTCTACAGATTCTTTCCCTTGTACAGACATTGACTTCCTTGCAGACATACTAAGGAAAAGTGTCAGGAAAGGCAGATGTTGGTGGGCTCCTCAGCTTTTAAGACAACTTGTGGATCTCACTGATGTTCACAGGTGTCAAACTGAGAATAGGAAAATGTTTTTTTTTTACTCTATTTGGCATCTTGTTGTCTCTGACAGTTACTGTGGTGTTCTCTCTTGCAGTACAGATTTATGGCAGATTGGCTACTGAGCAGTTTATCTAAACATAAAGACTTCAGGCTCATAAATTCAGTATAGGTAACAAAACTAGACCAAAACTTGCTGGCAGTTACTGACAAGGAAGATCTGAAGAGCTTTTTCTATGATTAATGGCACAGGGAAATATAAAATCAAAGCGAGTATATTTTGATTTAAAGCTTTATTCAAAACCTAAGTCCATCAGGGCCTATCTTGTGTCTGGTGCTGCAGCAGAGTATATTCTGTCAGCAAGTTGACTTAGTTTCCAGGTGAGATTAATGAAATGCTAGGAGAGAGTTTTAAAAATTCAGCCTTTCACTGCAGACTTTTACCTGAAGTCTTACCACTTCATGTTCAGAAAGAAGAGTCATAAAATTTGTATTATTACTTGAATTTTCTTTGAAATTCTTTGCCTTTCCTGTGAATGCAAAATGGGATTAGCAGTCCAGGGGCTCCCAGCACAGTCTTGGGAATGGCAGCATCATCTGTGTAGTGGATTCCATTGGAGTCTCATGATGGAAAACAAATCAGTCCTCCTATGTACACACATGGTCTCAGCTAATATTAGCTAATATTAGAAAGTACCTGGTCTGGACCTCGCTAGCAAGTCCCTGGTCCACACCTTGTTTTCAGGGGGTTCATTTGGAAATCATTTAAGTTCCTTCAGCTGAACTCTTATGGCAGAAAGGTTTCAACATGAGCAGGGCATTGAAAAACAAGGTCTAGGCCTGGGCAGAGAAGTCACAAGCTCTCCTGTTTTGACAGTAGAAGGGTCTGCTTTTATTTTGAGGTGGAGTATTTAATGGAAATCCCTGGTCATATTCATATTGTGATGACTGCAAAAGAGTATTACTGTGAACAGCGGAATGTTTGCAAGGCGTGCAGAGTCTTTTGGGAGGAGAATAAATTGCACTGCTGGATGAGAAGCGTTGGGGTAGGAGAAAGACTGTGGCAGGTGCAGGGAGTGTGGAGAAAATGGGCAATAAAATGGGGGAATGAGCTTGTAAGGGTCAGACAAAGGGACCTGCCTGGGAAGAAGTGGCTAGGAAACAAGTGGGGGTCAGAAGGATGGGTAATTGTCCTGTCTTCAGTTTTTTGTGTGTGTAGGGGCAAGTGAATTTTCCAGCTTGCAGTAGCAAGGGGACAATGCATTTAAATTTACGAAAATTAGGAAATGAGGGACTGTGCAACAGGGGTGTAGGTGTTTTACTCTGCCAGTCAGAAGAAAAGATTAGGTGCGTGTCACTCCTGTGAAGGGCTGGATTTTAGCAAAGTGAAGGGCAGACAAGGAACCTGTGGTTGTACACACCCAAACCTGGAGGTTTACCCTGGTCCCGTTGTCTCCTGAACAACTTGGTTGGGACTGAATCAGCATGGTCTTCCTGCTACCCCTGTTTCCTTTTCGTGCAACCATAGCGCAGACGGAGATCTGGTGCATGCCTGGACCTAGCCCTGAGGCGGGGTCTGGACATAGCCATGATGCTAGTACTGATCTGAGAGACTGGAAAGTCTCCTGGATCCTCACTTACGAGGCTGTCTCTGGACTGTATTTTTTTTCCTGTTACCATCACGCACTGCAGTGCTACCTCTGAAACCACAGGAAGGCTGTATGCAGCCATACCTTGACTTGCAAACCCAGTATGCCACTCGAAACCTGTGCTGTTTTCCACATAATATTCTGGCAGTAGTGCCTAGAGCCTGGCTTAGAACAAAATTGTGCCTCAGGAACATGTATTTTTAAGGGAGAGAATCTTGCAGATAAAACCCAGTGGGAGATCAGGATGGGAGCTGTTGTGATAAGGAGAAATAGCCAGATCTGATTATCATCTGATCTGCAATACTGTGCTACCACCTGAGTGAAATTACTCCCCTCTCACAGCAATGGGAAAAGAGCAACAAGCTCCTCAATCCTGGTAGAGCTGTGCCTACAAGGGTTGCATGAATTATTCATGTTGTACTCTCATCCGTGTTAGGAGCATATAGATTTAATTTTAATTAAAAAGGGAAAGATTAATAGTGTCTGAGAGATGCCATTTCACGGGTGCATGGTAGAACCCACAATATGGATGCTCCAGGATTTAATGAGCTCAGCATCTAGGTTGGGCAGCTGACATCTTGACATGTTATTGAATTTCAGATCTCTAGATCCTTATCAGATGAAATTATATAACCAGGAACAATTATATAAACACTATCCACATCATTTTTAAACAAAAATTTATTGTTACACGTGACAAACTCAATAGCTTGCTGCTGATTAGGTTTGCTTTCAAAAGCAGATAACATTCATTGGGAATTAGTGTGAGATTCTGGGAAATCAGGAGGTAGTTTACCTAGTTGAAAAAGGGAGGGCTGGGGAGAAGGAAGTGTGATAGTTTGACCAAATGGCAACATCTATCACCAAACAGTTACAACAAATTTAAAACCAGGTTTATGAGCAAGAGCAGGTGATTCAGACAAAAATAATTATGCAAAACCTTGAGAGGATGCAGATTTTTGTGTTAGAACAGGAAGAAAATTGTGTTTTGTTTTCCTTATACTTTGTGTTTTGAACAAATGTTACTGTAATTATATCTGAAAAAAAAAATGCTGGAAAAGGACACCAATATTGCAAAGCCAAGCTGTCAGACATGACACAATCAAGATTTTCCATGCTGTGTTAATTTGGCCCACTTGTGAGTATGCCTTCTAATCAGGTCTTTAGTTACACAATCACACACAGTGTTCATAACATGTCTCCTCTGCACTGAATGAAAAGAACATTTGGGAGAATCGTTAGACCTTGGTTACTTATAATAGACCTAGACTGCTGGTTTCCTATAATAGAAGTTATTCAGTAATCCTCCAGATTTTATTTTTCCCTTCACTTATGAAAGACTGAAAAGTTTGGATTTCCACATTCAGTCTAGGAAACTTGCAAAAGGTGACATCCAGAAAACTCCCTCTTGAACATTAATCATTAATGGAAAAAAATACATAATTGCTTATTATTAATATAATTAGAAGGGGCCTGAAGTAGGCTGATCCTTTTTTCTACCATAAGCAATATACTACATTAGAACCAATACTTATCACCCCACAAAAGAGCTGCAAAAGAAAATTCAGATGTTAAAGACTTTGGGGCACTTATTTATGACAGCAGGTTGTTATACAGCATGTAAGTACTTCCGGAAGGTGTAGAGCATTGGCACTGAAGGTCACTTAGTTTGCTCAGTGTGGTTTATCTCACTCCTGTTGTGTGAGCAATCAATGCTGATAAGCTTATTTCACAAGAAATGTGAATGGGATGTGAGTCTACAAATTTAATTCATGACCTCAGCAGTGTGTGATGAGAGCTGGGGAACCACGTATGTTCCAATCTTGAAGTAAAACATCACAAACTGCAGATCACACTCCCGGGGCACCTCCTAGCAGAGCTGTCCTCCATCCTATTTCTAAAGCCCAGCCAGGAGCAATAGCAAGAAAGCTATCTGAGTTTGTGTTCAAATTTCTATGTGAACTCACTATATTTACAGTTCAGTAGCAACAGCAGTTCCCTGTAAGGTGAGAAGCACACACACACTGATGTCTTATATTGCCTGTGGTGCAAACAAAATTCTGTACTAGAATCGTAGAATGGTTTGGGTTGGAAAGGACCTTAAAGATCATCTTGTTCCAACCTCCCTGCCATGGGCAGGGACACCAGCAGATGCTCTGGGTTCATTCTTAACATGCATACCAAAAACCACTTTTAACAGATAACTTTATGTATGAAGTGGCCTCAAGTTGCACCAGAGGAGGTTCAGATTGGATATTAGGAAAAATATTTACACTGAAAGGGTTATTAAGCATTGGAGTGGGCTGCCCAGGGAAGTGGTTGAGGCAACATTCCTGGGTTGACATAGTGCTTAGAGACATGGTTTGGTGATGATTTTTTATCAGTTAGGTTGATGGCTCGACTAAATGATCTTAAAGGTCCCTTCAAACCTGGACAATTCTATGATTCTATGCAGGGCTGTTGAACTTCCTTGGGAAAATCAGTACTTTAGAAAAATGGGTTGAAATGATTGCAGTAACTTGAGGCATTTGAATAATGTTCAGGTTTTTGTAGAAAGTTTATGTTTGGAAAATGCTCATGGAGAAGTTAAATGATTTAAGAGAAGATACATGGAATTTTGTACGTCTGTATGTTGGTGACAGGTGAAAACATTCCTTTCAAATTGAAGACACCTTTCCCACAATGGTGGCACTCGCTGGCTTTCTACAGATTTCTCACATTGCAGTATGCCAGAGCTCTTGGGTATGAGTATGGAGATGTTGAGGCTCATCTGTGGAGTAGATTTCCCCTGGTGCAGCTCAGAAAAGCATTCACCTCCATATCCCTTCTACGTTCCACTGGCAGTGCTTAAACACAGTTTGTATTCGTATTCCCCAACCGATACTGGAAAACCTGGCTTGGAAAGTCATTCTGTTACCCAACTGAAATATTAGCTCTGTGATAGCATGTTTGTGTATATTTTCAAGCGAAGATGATCTTTTAATAATCTCATACATAAGTAAAATGCCATGACGTTTTTGTTGTTCACCACTATGTACCTTTCTTGACTTGTAGGATATGTTGATATTGGGCTGATTCCAAAAGGTGCGAGGGGAATCAAAGTCATGGAAGTTGCAGAAGCAGGAAATTTCCTTGCTGTGCGAAGCAAAGACCCAGAAAAATACTACCTGAATGGAGGCTTTATCATCCAGTGGAATGGTGAATACAAAGTGGCTGGCACAGTATTTCAGTATGACAGAACAGGGGATCTAGAAAATCTGACTGCTCCAGGACCCACCAATGAGTCAATATGGATTCAGGTAAATAGGAGATCGTTAGCAGAACCTGCAGGGTTTGAATGGCAGCAGAAAGTGCTGGGGCTTTGCAACCAAGACTGGAAAAATACGTATATTTGTATATAAACCACTCTATTAGCATGCTGTCTTGCAAAAGAATCAGTTGAGCAATTTTGGAGAGAACTAAACACCTTCCATGTTTATTGTTTTTCATCCTGCCTAAAAATATATGTTCAGTGTCACAGTCTGATGATTATTAAAGGCAGGTATAATCCAGTGCTGCCACTAGGACAGATCCTGCCACCTGTAGCTGGTCAGTCCTTTGCCCAAACTTCCCTGTCTCTTGTGCCAGCTTAGATCAACACGTGGCTGTGAGAGAGCCAGATGAAAAGTAACTGTTTATCACAAAAAGGCAGCTGATGTCAGGCTGTGAACAAACAGTGAGAGCTAGGAAAGGCTGACAGCAGTGACAGCTCTCACTGAGCAAGAAAATACAGCCATAGATAGATGAATTAGTAGCTTCTGGAAAGGGAAATGGATCCATTTAGCATCCACTGAGGTTGCTCCCCTTTGTTTCTTTTACATTGCTTTATACATTCTAACTTAAACATAACCAGCTTCTGTTAATTCTGCAGAAGTAGTTTTAAATTGCTCCTTGTTCCCTGAATGTATGTTTCCTGCTTGTTTGCCTGTGTATCTACCACACAATTAAAAGGAGTATGAGGGCTGTGATGTGAGCCACTTTCACAATTTAAATGTCAGGTGAAAAGGCACATATAGGTGCTCAGTGTTCACTGTCAGTAACAAGGTCAGGGAAACAATTAGGAGTAAGAATAGAAGTTCATTGATGAAGTCTTTTATCCCTTGATGGTGTTTTTCTTTTCTCCCTCTCATCAGCGAAACATTAAATTTCTTGAGTGACTCTTCTCAATTGGAATTTTCTTTCTTAATCCAGAAACACTGAAAAATAGTGTTAAAGCAGTGTCTGAATGTAGTCTGTAATTTTCTGACCTACTGGTTGCTTCGTAACAGCGATTTCAGAAGGGTAGGGAAATTATAATTGATAATGGTGATAGGCAGTAGCTCTTAATCAGCAGCACATTTGGCAGTGCCTTGGATGGACTTTGCATTATCTTTTCTTACAGTCAATAGGATACCAATTATGCTGACCCACTTACTCCCACCTGTGCTTACAAAAGTGCGTGGCAAACAGCTGTGTCTTAGAAAGATACACGTATGGAAGTTTTGCCAGTCTGCTTTTCTGAACTGGTAGTAGGCTCCAAAATGGGCTGCTTTAAACCTTGCTGATTCTTCTGTTTTCATTCTTTGAAAGCTTTAGGCCAGTAGATTATTAAAAACATAAGTAATTAAATAAACCACACTCTTTTTCCAGCTACTTTTTCAAGAAACTAACCCTGGAATCAAGTATGAATATACTGTACGTAAAGAAGAAAGTCATGAGAATGAGATT
>VXAK01021037.1:5719-123412 GCA_013399435.1 Arenaria interpres
TGCATTTCTAGAAGTATTTGGTTTTCACAGCAATGCCATTTTCATCTGTCTCAAATCTAAGGCCAGGAGTATTTCTCTGAGAAGTGACCATTTTTTTTTTCAGCTGGAAAAAGGGAAAACAGCAAGAAGAGAATTTACAATGTGTTCTTTCTGAATCACAGTTTAGATAAGTGCTTAGCATATCACTTAGTTTTCTATGAAGTATAGATTTGCCTTCAAACACTGAATTCTATTATCATGAACTGCAGTATTTATGATTAGCTTTAATATGTCTAGTTCTTAAAAAGTAAACACACATGTACAATATAAAAGAAAATAATCTTAATCTGAAGCTTTACTTTAGCAGAATCAATATCTAGACAACTGTCTTCCACTGTTTAAATAAAGCAAATATTCTGATACTGCATTTGAGGTAGTAATGGACATAATATATTCCAGACATTTTAAGTCATCTAAGAAAACCAGGTTTAAAGTTAATATTATACCACTAATATAAAATTCTTCAAGTCTGCATCAACATTTTAATAAAGCTCTCACTGTACAATACTTAAAACCAATCCATATTCAGCTGTAGATCTAGATTCAAGATTGAAAATGTTTTGAAAAGTTGATTTTTTAACTTTTTTTTTGGTCAAAGACCGTGGCTGAATTTAATGAAAGTAATTTTGTTTCCTTAAATCAAGATAGTAAGGCAGGTATCTAAGGCAGAGAGCTATTTTATACCAATGAAAGGAATTGCTTTTGCTTTTTTCCACTTTGTCACAATTTGTTTTAAGGCGATATATTTGTGACCAGAGAATGTCCCTTCATTTCTGAGCTGTAAATTACATTATATGAATGCATTCTTGTCCTAAATTTCATATTGAACAAGATCAGATTGTCATAATGATAAGATTGCTGCATAAAAAATACTTGCTTTCAGAAACTGAAAGCCTCCATCCTTCATACTCGTTCTTTCTTTAAAAAAATTTGCAAAGTTCTACATGGACTGACTTAATGTTCAAAGTAATTTCTAATAACTGGAAAACATTTTAATGACCTTTAATTACAAAGTGCTGGTCAAACAGATTGTCCAATTTGTGCTAGCAGAAATGAAATATTTTCTGGAATATTGAAAGTCTGATGACTGAGTAAAAGTGATTGTGTAACAAAAGGTTCAGTTTTCCAGAGCAAATGATGACTTATGTACAATGTAGTTTGCTGTCTTCAGCAGATCATTAGTTGGACAATTAGCTAGAAGGAAAGTCCTCCTCCTTTGGCATTGATTTGTAGATAGAACAGCTTGTCTACCTCATTTGCAGCCAATGACATTTTGCCAAATTTCAGGCCATTTATTTTTAACATACCTTTTCTTAATATGATTACTATGTTGTTGTTTTCAAAATACTCAACCAGACAGAGTATTATTATTCTTTCAGCTAAATAACATACATTGGAAATATTTTAATACTTTATGTCTTAAGACAGCAGCAGTCATAAGAAACTAATTTCTTAATCAAATTTTATTTGTTTTCTCCACTGATAGCATAAGCGCAGTTTCAAAATACACAGCTAAAAATAGGCATTTCCAAGTGTAAAGGGAAAAAACCAAACCCTAATCCTCTGTGCTCCACCCAAAAGGAACTAAGTTAGCATTGACACACAAGCTTCGGCTTTTCTGGGCTCTGTGATGGCTCACTAGGTTGTATGAGAAAAGGCTTGAGATCCATGTAACAGGCCTAGTTTCTGGTGAAAGTGTCACTAAGTTTACCACTTTCCCATTAAAGATGTCAGATTCAATAAACAATTGTACTGAAATAAAAAGAATATAGACACCATGGTATTTCTGGGGCTGTTGATTCTCAAGCAGTGTGCAGTCCTCATTAATTTCAACTATACAGAGTGATATTTCAGGTGAGGTTGTAACGTAATTTGCAATGTACAAATACTGTTCAGAGGAAATGCTGAAGATGAATAAAAACCCAGCATTTTTTAATTGGTCAAGGCCCTTGAGAGATGGGATGACAGAAGGTCAGGCAGGATCTCTGCTCCAAATAATATTTAGTTATTCATACTAAGAGGAATGGTTTCAACAGGAAGAAAACATCACACCGAAAAGTGGGAGCAAGTACATTCCCTTGGGAAGCAGTGATGAAGGTTTGTGTACAGGCTACATTCTGAAATGGGTACAAACACACACAGAGAAATGGATGATTATCATGTTCATCTATCTTTTGTGCAGGTAGGCAAGCAGGATTGGGAGGATCTCAGCAGAGTGATAAGTTATCAGGTAATTTTATCCAAAAAGACACTTCTCTTGTTGAAATTTTCCTATTTTTGTATCTTTTGAAAAGTTTGTACTAATGAAAAGCTTCCAACTAAGCACGCTGGTGGCTTCTGCTGGAGGATGACATGTTCCTAAAGTAAGTCTTTTGTTAACAAGAAGGAGGAGGGAAGAGACTTCTCCACAAATCGCTGTTACCATTAATATTTTTTTGTTGGTTAAAAGCTGTATTGTGGCTCATCAGTTACCAGTGCTATTTGACCTTTTTCTTGACACAGAAAGTAGTTTAATGATCATCATACTTTAATTGCTACATAGGGAATTGCTGTGCAGAAGACCATGACTCCCAGTAGCAATATGTTTTGTTAACTGATTTTAGTTGTGCTGGAGAGAGTTTTCTTCAGTAGTTTCCACTCAGACTTCCAGCACAGGGGTAGAACCAGGTCGTTTTATTTTAACAGGCTCAGTAACATTATAATGAGATTCATGGACAGGACTTCCACATGTCCTGTGGAAGCTAGACTATGATTCACTCCAAAACCTTGAAAAATTTGAAAACAATTTTCTGGAGCTCATTTGCTTTTTCCCCCCAAAATTTAACCAAAACTTATCTACAAATCTACTCTTAAAGTATTGATCTTTGTGAGTTTCTGCTCTTAATTTCAGTTGAAATTGTATGTGGGAACTTTAAGAAAGTATTTTTAGACTCTACTTGACTGGAAATGTCAGAATGAACAGGTGATTTATGTTCTCAGGTGATGTTCAGGTGTTCTCAGAATGTTCTCAGGTGATTTATGACAGTATGTTTCCAATATCTGAATTAACCAAAGATTTCTTAAGATTCAGGTCCAAGCGCTCTATGTCCTCTCACTGGCAAAATTTCATGAGGATCAATCTTTCAAAGTAACATACCTGTGAATGTCTCTCTGCAAGACCAGGATAGTCAGGAGTGTTACTGGGGATTTAAATTGCTCAAGAAATATGTTGCTATGCTAAATCATGCGCTAAATGATTCATCTCCAAGACACTATCTAAAGTTGTGACAAAGAAATAATCAAGTCTAAAAGGAATTGATGCACCAGGAAGTCAAGCATGTATTTGTGAGACTATCATATATTAGTGAAACTCTTATGAAATCTGAGGAAATCAAATTCTAAATCTATTGGGAACCGCTCCACTGATTAAAATACATTACCACTTCAGTACTAAATTCTTCTTTCTTCCTAGAGATAGATTGATCAGGAATTATGAAGGGTCTCTTGGATTAAAATCATTACAACTATATCAAGTCTTTGCTTCAGTTCTTGCTTCTGTACAGTTAATTCTGCCGTTTTCTTGGTTAGCTTTTATCTTTATTTTCTACAAAGCTGTTTTGCAGAGCCAGAATTAGGTTAAACCCCATTAATGTCTATGTATCTAGAGCAGTTAGCCAGTTGGAATGAGTTCAGTGTTAGAATGCTCTGTATTTTGGAATTGTTAAGAACTGGCATGCAAGAAATTATTCTCCATGGAAGTGAGCTGTTCTTGGCAGCTTGCCTAACTACTCCAGCACCTCACAGCACAAAAACCCAATCTCAGCTTGATACTCTCCATGGATGCTTCCTGTGCACGCTGAGGGCATGCATACACTCTGCAGAGTGGCATTCTGTGGTAGTGTCCTAGCTAGATTTCAGTGAAAATGTTTAGAGGTATCAAAGAGTAGGGCTGCAGTCTTCTCTTGCACACAGTGCAAGAGAAGTTGAGTTCTGACTCAAGAAACTCTGAGGTGTTGGCTGGTACCATGCAAACACACCAGGACCATCTCCTTAGTTCAGAACAAGGAGCAGACAGTAACTTTATATCATGGCAGGACACAGTCTGCTGTACAGACACAAGCCTTTGATTGTGATGACAGCTGTGCTGAGGACAGAAAATGTCGATTGCTAGATGCTTTGTGTGTTGATTCGATGTCTGAGGAAGGAGTGAAGAGAGAAAAGTGGTGCACCACACAGTCTGGAGAGTGTGACAGTACCTGTTATACAGTACTGTGATTCTGCAGAGGGGTGGGAGATCTCTGCTGCCAGCCCTAGTTTAGCAATATCTGAGCATTTTAGCTTTGATATTATGGAATGGAATGGAATGGAATGGAATGGAATGGAATGGAATAGAATAGAATAGAATAGAATAGAATAGAATAGAATAGAATAGAATAGAATAGAATAGAATAAATTCAGTTGGAAGAGACCTGCAGTGATCATCTAGTCCAACAGCAAGATTTATGGATTTGGCCTCTCTTGGACCAGGAGGATCCTGAACTAAGATGTTCTTTCTCTTATGTGTGTACTCTTCGCACTAAGCTGACCCAGTGTCCCTGGCCACCAAGCTCCCTGGTGAAGGCGGTGGGATGGGTCCAGGCTGTGAAGGTCTGCCCTGCCACCCCCACAGTTTCTAGACGCCAGTGAGTTCCTGGCCCCTCTGGCACCCTGGCACCTGGGGTGTTTTAAAGGCAATTTATAAGCTTACACTCATTACAGGGCCAACCTCATTATTTCCAAACACATCAGAGCTTAGAATGCTCAAAGGCAGGGAGGATCGGCTTCACAGGAGCCAAGTGTCCCCTTCCACAGTCTTCAGCAGTTTGGTACGTATGTAAAAGCCAGGTATTTTGGGATCTTTCGAGTCAGCAGTTGGACAGGTGATGAACAGTTTGAATTTAGGTAGCTTTTAGCCTCTTTCTACCTTCTCTGTGTTTCTTTTTGGTTTTGTTTTTCATTTGTATGTTTGTTTATTTTTTAATCTATCCTTCATATTTCCATCTCCAAACAATGGAGAGGAAGGGAAGAATTTTTATGAGTCATAATTAGTGAGTTAATCTGCTATTAAGGGTGCTGCAACTATGTTCTTTTCATTCTCTCTTTGATGTTTCACTAACTAATTATTGGAACATATGACAAAGTTTGTTTGCTTTTGCATTAAGTTATTTAATTTGATTAGTATACAGCAGTAAATTATCTTTCAACATTTTCATTGCTGACAGAGGTCTGAACAAACCTGGCTGGAACTTGTCCAGACGCTACTGGAAGTGGGTGGAGTTAGAGGCAATACCTTTCCCCTCAGCCAAAATACTACGGGGTGAATATTTTTTGTCTGATGTGTAACGTTAAATGGTTTGTTATCTTCTTCCTTCCTTTTCAAATATACTCTTAAGAACACCAGTGTATCACAATCCACTTACTGGGAAAACAGAACCGTCTCTTGTTATCCTTTCATCGATGTATATATGAAAAAGATTAATGTTGTTCAAACTTCAGCTTGTTCAGCTTGTTTTTTTTTTTTTTTTTGGCATATGTATATATGTAGGACTAGTTAGAGCGCTGCTCTGATTTCTGTCCAGCAAACACTCACAAATATATCAGCTGCTTTTACTTTGGACTTTAAATTCCAAATAGGGAAATATTTTTCCAAACTTCAGAAAATGCTTCATATTCCAAAACTTTTCTCAGTTTGTGGTGAAAATAAGATGATCTGAAAATTTCTACAAACCACAAACTTGGAAGTAGACAGTAGCAACATGATACATAATTTTCCTTAGTCAGGATTAGTGCATTAACTGTCTGGCTACCCTACTAGTGGACCAGTTCTGCTTGAATTAAACATTAAAAAGATTTGAATGTCTTCTACTTATGTCTCATTTCAAAGAATAATCACTTATATGAAGTAGACTACCATCATTAGTTAAAAGTGAGACTCATGGCTCAATTCATTTATCCAAGGTACATTTTCAAGGCCATCTGAGCTGAGTTAGAGCATTGCATGTTTGCTGGGGCTGAGAAGTTATTATACAGGACTTGAAAGAATCTCATGATCTTTTGGGGTGGCAGCCAAAAGCCAGGAGATCTGTAACTTTAAATTACTGCCTTGAAAAACAAAAAGAAGGATGGGGGGGATGCCAGTAGAGGAGGTAGCTGTTTATCCCAGTCCTCTTTAGTGGCCTTAATCCTTCAGGACTGGCTCCTCTCAGTATCTCTGAGGTACCGCTGGAGTTTTCTGGTGCTTTTCCCAGTACCTCTCTGGAACAGAGAAAGCTTTCCCCATTACCAATAGATGTGTAAAATATTTCTTCCTTTACTGAGGGCAGGGAGATCAGCCCATCCAGTGCCTGGGGTGTGCATTCTGCTTATCTCTGGAAACTTTGCAAATTATGTTTGGGATTTTTTATTTTTTTTCTTAAGTTGTTTCTAGTGCTCTGACATTAACTTGTCACATCCCCAGGAGAGAAGCACTTTTCTGCTATTCAGTTACCTTAAAATCACTCTTAACTCAAGTTTATTCGGTGTAAAATGCATCTTAAAAGAATTGAGCTCGCAATAGCTGAACAGATACACTTGCTTCAAGTATTTATAAAAGTCAGAGGTGATGAAATGAAAATTCTCACTCCTTTATCCACCTGAATGCCTAAAAACTTTTCTGATATCCATTTCATCAAGAATTCTTTCTGCAAGCCTTAAATCTCAGATTGCATCCAATAAAGAACTTCTCCAAAGCATGCCAGCTTTTACTTAAAAAAAACCCACCCAACAATAAAATCTCATTCTTGAAATCCATTCAGGTAAATTTAATCTTTCTCTGTGAAACTTTTAAATTTCTTTTTTGTTCTCAAGGCACTCTTACAATTCCTCTTAATTAAAGAAGTTTCAATTCATATCCTTATAGATGTTAATATTTTTCTAAGACCAGATGTTATTTCCTGTGCGTGACTGATCAATTAACAGCCTTTTGTCACAGGAGGGATCAGTCCCCTTCTTTGATAACTCAAGATACGTCTTTCAGTGTCAAATGCCTGTTCTGCTGAATCTTATATTTTATAGTAAACTGTACTTCAACAAAAATACTTAACACAGGAGTCTAAATGGGTAGATGTATGTAGCTCATTAATGGATTTTAATTACAACCAGGCATGCTGGTAGGTATGACAATAGGCTTAGAATGATTAATCTGGAGAATTTTACTCTAAGGCTACTGTAAAAGGCCTGTAATCTCTTTGTGCCATTCCCTCTTTCCACTTACCCTTACTAGTACTGTGCTTCTGAAAAGAACATCAGGAATACTGCAGAAAGTCTAAAGTAAGAGATAGGTTGAGTTTGGGAGGAAGGGACCTTAGGTAAGAATGGTCTCACCATACGAGCAATGGTTTAACTGAAGAGTCCTGTATTGCTTTGTACTTCTCTATGCGGGGATTTTGCACTGAGTTTTAAGAGTTTGAAAATCTAAATCATAATGGAAGGACAACTGAAACCACACTGAGGATTCAATCAGTCCAGGCATAATTTCAAACTGAAGATGAATTTTCACTGCAATTGTAGAAACAGATCCAAAATAATGAAATCCTGCCCTGAAGTTACCACTTGGGAATTGAGACATTATTTTTGATAAAGCACTTATTATAGAGAAGCCAGCTACCCGTCTGGTTCTTTCTGATTTGGAGGTAACTGTCCAAAAGAGCCAATCTGAAACTCCTTTTATTCATAACTGAGAGAATTCATGGATGGCTGTGGTATTCACCAGGATAAGGCTCTCACACTCTGTAACTTGGATGCATGTAATTCAAGGGTGGGCATTTACTTGACCCAGTGTTTGATATCTTGATTGGTATTTTATCTTTTGTCTTTTCCTCATTTCTTATGCATGACTAGCTGTAAAACCTGATTTTATATGTTGTTGATTTAGCTTTTTTTTGTGATGATCCTTTTCCCCACTGACTTGAAAGATGTTTGTAGTTAGATTGCTTTTGGTTCAGGAATCCCAAATGATGCCAGGTACTTGAAAAATAAGCCTCCTGCAAAGGATTTAATTTAAGTTACTAGAGTCATAGATAAGAACACTGGGGAGAAGAAGTCCACTGGTTAGACCGGTGCAGACATCAGCCTGCTGGTGTCCAGAACTCATCTGTCTCCTGAAAAGGTCTGTGTCCTGATCACAGATAACTCTGGAAAGCCGGGGGCCGGGGGTGGGGGGGCGGGGCAGAGTCCAGTTTGCTCTTTTATAGGTCAAAATAATAGATTCTGGTGTTCAAATATATTTAAAACAACTGATCCATACTATGTGTCAAAAATCAGTTTGGCCATTCTTTACAAAATCAGTTTGGCTCTCTTGACTTGGAGAGGCTAGATTTTAAAATGCTTTAACAATTAATATGAAATGGTGCAATTTAAGTCTGTTTTTAAATTAATACCCATAGGTACATCTATGCTTGATGTTTCTATGAAAGTACTTCAAGAATTATGTCATATTTTATTGGTTTTATTTTCTTGGGCAGGGGGAAACATCTTTAGATTTTGTACCTTTCAGCCTCTCTACTTCTGTTTCTTTTTCTACAGGAAAAATGATAAGATTTCTTTAATCAGTTTGGATATGTTCTGTCTCTTTGCCTAGTCTACCTTGGTATGAGTGTCTGAATTATTTTTCTGTCTGGTATTCACTTCTTTGTTATTAAATACTGCATATTTCATTCTACTATATTCTTTTCCACTTGAATTTGCGAGAAGACAGCAACCTGGAAAGATATAAGGTTGACTATGACTTGTGCTGGGGTACTGGCCTAAGGAAGGGGAAATTGTGTTCAATGGCAGAGGTTCTTTCTCTTATCAGTAAAGGAAGGCAAGAAGCTGGCTTGGCTGAGTTGAGACCTGCTGGTCAAACTAAAGGGCAAGAAGGAAATGCACAGGCAGTGGAAGCAGGGGCAGGTGTACGGGGAAGAGAATAGGGATGCTGCCTGGATGTGTAGGGATGGGGTCAGGGAGGCCAAGGCACAGCCAGACCTGAACTTGGCAAGGGACAAAGAATAATAAGGGCTTCTGCAGGTATATCAGCCAGAAAAGGAAGGTCAAAGAAAGCGCACCTCCTGATAAGCAAGACTGGCAAACTGGTAACAACCAATGAGGAGAAGATTGAGGTACTCAGCAACGTTTTCCCATCAGTCTTCACTGGCAATCTCTTTCCCCTGAGCAACGTGAAGATATCTCTGTTCACTGCAGAGTCGTTGGACTAGATGACCTTTAAAGGCCCCTTTCTACCCAAAAGATTCTATGATTCTACTCTATAATTCTATGATTATTGATGGAGGCATATCCTACGGGGGCTATAGAATCATAGAATCTTTTAGGTTGGAAAAGAATTGGACCAATCATTGGACTTTTGGAGCTATCCGGCTATGATCATCCGAGTTACTCAAACATTACATTGTGTCCTCCTGAAAAACAAATAAATTAGGCTTTGGCATTTGTTCTTTTCCCAGGATAGAGAAACCCTGTCCCAGCCCCACTCATGGACAAGGCCAGCTAGCTTCCCACTGTCATGCTTAGCTTCTCAGCCCTCACGTGGCCATGTTGCTTTCAGCAAGGCAGGGTCTGCATTAACTCTGGTTGAAGGTAGTGTTCCCATCTCCTAAAACTTTTTAACTTTCAGATGTAGAGGGAAGGGATTTTTCTTGCTCTGATAGTACAAGATTATTTCATACTTTGTCTTATTTACTTATTGGCATAATGATTTTGTTCTTCAAAAATATCCATATTTCTTGAAACCTTTCAAATATTTTACATCATAGTGATCTTTTTCTAAATTCACGTAATTCATTTGTACCCTGTTATCAGTCATTTAGTAAAAAACTAGTAAACTATCATAATTTAATTGATGCATACATAAACTTTCAATTTTTAAATTCTTCTCTGTCTTGATTTGTTGGTAGAGGACTAATTCAGTATGCAGCCACGAAACACATGGAGCCAGGATTATTTTTTTTTTTCTCTTGAAAATAAGAAGTTTTGATATAGTTTCTGGAGCTAGGAGACTGCTTAATTTTCTTCATCACTGCTCTTTATGTCACACACCATAACCATAATCTGTTTATCTAAGGGCTAATTAGGTTTTCATTAGCAACTCCAGTGTATCACTTTATCATCAGCAATGTATGCATTCAACACTTAAAGTGTCTTCTATATAAATCACTTTAGCAATATTGTATATTACCAAGTTATGCCATTATTATGTTAAACATTATATGCCAAGACAAACTGAAAGTGAGGAAGAAAAAAGCTTACTTTCTCTAGATGTTTCTAAACAACTTTCTTTATACTTAGAAACTGAATTTGGGAACCCTCTGCTAGGTTTATCTGTGTGTGTGTGTATACACGACAGTGTACGCATACACACACACACAGAGCTACAAATTAAGATCCCATTTTCTACCACTATTAACTTAAAGCCATAAAGCACAGGAAATTCAAAGATTAGGAGACAGGATTCTGTTAAATTTGTAGATGGGACCTGGACAACAGTGAAACTGTGACTTCTTCAACAGACCTTTTGCACCACAAGCACAAAACCTTCCTTAGGATGCATCCTTGGAGCTATGTAAGCCTGTAAGAGATGCCAGGAGCTGCACAAGAGAGATGGTTGTTGCATTGTAGCGAGGAGATGTAGAGTCAGAACAAAAGAAGCAAGAAGGAGAGTAAAAGGAGGATTCTGGATTCTGAATTTTCAGGTAGAGTTTGAATTGGTAAACTTCCTCAAGCATTTTGGGATTTGGCAGGAAAAGAGGTATTGAAGGTGTAGTTAGTTTAAGGTGAGAGGAGATGTCATTATAGATTAAAGGCTTGAGCAGAGATGGCATCAAATCTGTAGCACAAGCAGACAACTGTGCCAAAATAAAAAAAAAACACCTTGGTGACACTTTTTATTGAAGGAGGAATTAAAAAAAATATAAAGTTGAAAGATCAAAAAGTATTCTGACAATTTTACAAGAAAGACAAACTGGAGGGCAACATCTAGAAAAGAGAAAGGGTTTGGGTTGGTGGTGGGTCTTCTTTTCTGCTGCTGAACTGCATGCTTCTGAAGACATACTGTATTCCTGACGTTACACCTCCAAAAAATGCTGCGCAAGCTCAAATGACTAATTGTCTAATACGCTGAAAGGAAAAGACAAAATGACCAGTAGTAATCATACATTTGTAACAGTACTGATAAGGTTATTACAGCATTTTATTTTCATAGAATCCTTAGAAGGGAGCTAATATTTACCTAAGGGAAAGAAATCAAGTGGGAAAGTAGACTTCTTAGCAGATGGTCATATGACAAAGAACTAACTTGGGGTTATAATGAAATCTCTAAAGGATCCTGCTTGACAATGCTGTCCAAAGATGTGTGTGTTGCATACTACTAAAAGAACAACACTTAATTAATTTCAGGATTAATAATGAGTTGCATTATAATATTTCTCAATAACAAATCAAATATATCGTTAATGCACAAACAGATAAAGTAGAATAAAAAAGATTTGCATGTGAAGGTAGGTAGCTAAATGTGAATCGGCTGCCTGGGACTAAAGATTTAGGCTCAAAGGTCTGATAGTCACATTTTATGGATTTCACTTCTAGTAAATGATTGTGCTTACTGCTGTGGCTTCTGCTGCTGCCAGAAGGTAGGTTGGTTTCTTGGTAGGTTTCTTAGTGGTGCTTGAAGAGTGAAAATAACTACACAAAGTGTTTAGTTTGGGTAGAAATAGACAGTTTAATTAAAGAAAAACAAAATGGAAAAAAATACCTATTATATAAAAAGAAGGATCAGGTAATACAGGAGTATAAGGAAGAAAAATGAAACATTAAAACTAAAACATATTCATTAACTAATAAAATTAGAATACTAAAAGTTAATATAAGCTGGTTTAATAAAATGAAAAAAGTTGCAAAAATGATAAAATTAAGTCTTTGCCTCGAATTCTGTTCAGCTATGATTGCCAGTTTAAAAAGAGAGAAACGAAAAAACAAATAGAATTATTAACATGACTCAAGGTTATTACACACATTATTCTGTTTACGGAGAGTTTGTGAATATCAATCTGTTATTCCATAATTTAATAGTTCTGTCTTTTTAATGCTCTATTACATTTCATTATTATTTAATTTTGTTACCTCTTTTGGACTAAATTATTTTTCCTCCAGTGATCAGTAAAAATATATCTGCATTATTCATGGATTTTATTATTTTTTTTTTTTTTAAATATCTGTTTTAACTCTTATTTGCACATAAAAATCCCAAAAGCTTTTGTCTGGGCTACAGCAATGAACTTATATCCTAGTTTTGTAAAGCTGTGGCCCTACCAACTCTAATCACATTTTTAAATGCTTATAAAATCTAATACTTCTCCAAAGTAATTTGTTAAGATTTCTTCATCTTGCAATCATTTTTCTGTTGTTCTCATGCCAGTAAAGGTGCTATTCACCAAAAGGTGTGTTTACTCGAAGAGAGCAAAAAATATTTCAGCTTCCTGCTGTTATGTGGTTAACTTGGAAGGAAAACATCTTTGAAAGATAATTCTGGAAATTTCACTTTCTACTTATTATGGATGTTGTTTTCACTGCCATCACCATTGTGACAGTCATGCCATATAAAATACGCCTTTTTGGCTGGATGAGGTTCAGAAGAGGGCAAGTTCATTTTTATAACTGTGACTAGTAACCAAGGTCTTGGCTGGAGACAACTCACACTCTGTGGTGATAGAGTTTGTTGCCAAATTGTTTGTTTTTTCCCAAATGCAGCCAGTAAACTTCTCCACACTGCTGCACAGGGTCCATGCTGTCTTTGTTCAGCTCATAGACAAAATGCCCAGGAGTCTTGGTTTTGTAATTTGCAAGTTGCCATGTGCTGTATTCTTCTGAATGTAAGAAGCAGAAGATGGTAAAAATGCAAATATGTATTAAAAGTAGCAGTACTGTAAATGAATATCTCAAGGGCCATCTGCCAGGAGAAGAGCTGTCATAAAACATGAAGACTGATTATGGTAGTTTTTCCACTGTTACTTTAGGCTTGAGACTAGTGTTATGTTACATTTAATGTGTTTCAGAGCTCTGAGATTAGGTAGCTCCTCCTCACCTCCATGTCATCTATAGCGCCTCAGCTTACATCTTGACGATTCCTCTTGACAACAGACATCACTTCTTTAGTGATATAAGTCTTCTCTGAAAGTGTTAGGTCTTTCCTGCTGCATGACTGTCACAGGTGCACGGTGCTGCTCATGTTCCACGTCATAACCTGTCACTTTTTGGTGCTAATTGTTGGCCACGGCTATAGTGCTTAATTACAGTCTAGGCTGCTATAGGTTAAAAGCTGAGAACAGCAGAGACTAGATTATCTGGTGGTTATTTTGGCCATCTGATAAAGGTGTAGCTGAATTAACTTACTCCAACAAAACTGAATAAGTAAACAAATAGTCAAAACTCATCAACTATAATAATGATCTTACAATGGGAAGTGCAGGCAGCTTAATTAGCTCCTATATTATAACCATGAGGCCAAACTGGACCACATCCAGTACTCATTTTTAAATCTTTCAAAAGAGGTACAGGAAGGCAAATACTACTACTCTGAATTACTCTGACTGAGAAGAAAGATCCAGACCAGAAACATCCAAGAACATGAGGGAAAATACTATACAGCCAGGTTAAGCCTATCATTCTATTAATAGTTATCTATGCTTACACTAACATGAATAATCAAGGAAAATAAATCCATTTGTAGAGTTTTCATCCAAACAAACGTTGTCCTCAATGGACAGAAAGATAATGCAAGTCTTCATTAAAAACCCATGAGGTAAATCCAGATGGCTGTGTTCTGAAACATACACGATCATGCCAAAATTCTTTGGAAATATCTCAGAAAGGCCAAAACAAGATTCTTTGTCTTTTAGTAAATAATGTGGGAATTTTGGTTCTGTAGGAAATTTAAACAGTCAGTCTTCTCTGAATCTTCAAACATCTATTTTCAAAATAATGCTCCACAGAAATGAGCTTTAGTTTTCACATGAGTCCTTAACTTTGTCTAAAATACTGGCATGGAAACTAGTGGAGGAAAAAAAAAAGTTATTGTTCTGTAATGTCTCCCGGGAAATAATGTTTTGTATTCCCATTCTGCCTATTAACTTGCAGAAGAGCACTGTACTAGCCCCTATAGTAATGCATAGTCCCTGTTAAAAAATGTATTCAGTCTAGAAAAAGTACCTTATTGCACATTTTAGTGTTGAGCATGATGTCCTGTCAGAGATCTGTTAAAATTCCTCTGTTTGGCTATCAGGGAGATTGTTGTGCTGTATCATCTAATCTGCTCTTTATAGGAAGTGCACTAGGTATTTTCTGCAAAATAAATGCACCTTTACAAAATTTGAAGCATGAGGCTATTGAGTGCACTTGCAGCTTGACTTGCAAGGGAATGATAAACAAAAGCTGACATTACGTGACTATTATAAAAAGAGCTTGTTCAGATAATCACAGTTACCTTGAAAGATCTACACCCCCATTAGTCACAACAATTTAGGGGAGGAATATATAGGAAGATGGTAAGGGCTGAATCCTTTGCAGGATTTTTATTCAGCACCCATAAATTGCACTTTGACGTCATTCTATACTGCTTCCTCCATTATAAAAGCCCATACCTGCCTTCCCCCATGAAAGGTTTCCACGTATCTCCATAAAGTGTTTGTTTGGATCCTGTTGAACTTCTTTTTCTCTTTTTCATTGCTCTTTCTTGTTGCTTTGTCCAAAGTTTTCCGCCCTCCTCACTTTTCTCCCCTTGCTATCAAGAGAAAAAAAAAAGGAAAATTATTTTCCAATCTCCAGTGAGCCCCTTACTGGAGCTCAATCTGATTATTGATCATAACAGGAGTGTTAAATTTAACTTATCGCCTTTGTGGAGGTGTTCTGACAGACAGTTGGTTAGGTCCTTTGTCAGAAAAACAGTATTTATTTACATGTAGACGTGTGATAATTTCAGTTGTAGCAACTTCACAGTGTTCATGAGAATTCGTAAGTTTTGCATGCGTTCCTCCAATCTGCCCCAGATTCAGATGGCTTCAGCAGTGATGTTTGCCGCTGCAAAGTTAAGCTCATGCTTAGACATATTTCCAGTTCAGGGCCTTAGTTAAGATACAGCAAAAGAGTGTAATAAATAAATGGAGCAAGGATGAGGAGTTTTAATAATTTATTGATTGCATGAAACTTGAGCTATTTTTCATTGCAATTCTGGGTGCATAAATCTTGTGTTTAGCAAAGAAAGATACTCCTGACAGAGAAATCATTCATTGTTAGCTAAACAGTACTTGCAAACTCTGTAGAATTTACTTGTTGGGGAATACTATTTCAGGAGATATTTCTTAATATGTGTGCTTTTTCAAGAGTCGTTATTCTGGGTTTGTTATGTGTTGGGTTTTTTTTAAATCTCATATTTATTTAATTACATTAAATACAAATTCATTTCATAAGCATGAAAACACCTCACACTTTGGCTTCCAAAAATAGTATTATCTAAATATAATTAGAAATTATTGGTATTCCAAAGTGACTATTTGTATTATTTACTTGAAGATTGAACATCATTTAAACTCAGCAGTATATTTTGTACAATGTCATTATCCACATTAAGTTTTGATATTTAACATGAAAATAAAATCTCAGTTGCTCTCTATAGGCACCTCTGAAATGAACAGTTTGCTTCATGTTACCAAGGAAACAGATCTTTGCAAAGATGTAAGGCCACTTTGATGTCATTGTAAACCACTAAAGTGGAAATCTTTAACGTTTGTCAACCTCTTGAGAGTAAGCGGTTTGCTCTAATCAAAATGAATATAAAATTATTCTGAGCATGTAGAAATGCAGTATTCTTGGAGCAAGCATGCTCACTAGTAACTGCACATCTTTTTCTCACAATGATTCAGGACCAAAAATAAATCTGATTACACTTTACTGAAAGATACATGGATATCTAACCCTACATATTCCTCAGCTTTTTTGTTCCTGAAAATTTTAAATCGCACATGTATAACAAGTTAAAAACAGTATATTATTCAGTTCAGCTGCATATTGTGAATTGCTCTAGGAGGCAAAATGTGTTTATTTTTGAAACTCATTGAGAGTAAAATGGTTGAAACAGAGAGAGGGACAGCCCCCCACCCCTCCAATAACTACTGCTGTTCAGGGCTACTCTGTGGATCTGGAGAACAAACTAAGTCCCTTTGTATGAAATGGCCTCATGGGCATTTGTACTTAGGGAATGAAATGATTGAGTAAATCACAGAAATAGTAGAAAAGATCTA
This sequence comes from Arenaria interpres, assembly GCA_013399435.1. Lineage (NCBI taxonomy): Eukaryota > Metazoa > Chordata > Aves > Charadriiformes > Scolopacidae > Arenaria > Arenaria interpres. The sequence goes on from VXAK01021037.1 coordinate 22,099, forward strand.
CAGGGAAAAAGAAAATAAATCTCATTTGAAATATAAAGTCATGTTGCTGTGAATATGGAAGGTCAATTTCTGCTTATCTCTCCTACAGGAGTTCAATACAATAATAATAAAATCCTAGATTAAGACAGCTAGCTGTTTAATGCTTCTAAAAATAATTCTCTGGCTACAGTAACTGGAAGGGGGTACTGATACATATAGGTTAAGGCAGCGTTTTGTCATTGGAAATGGGGACTGTAGAAATGACAGAAAATGTTTGAAAAATTAGCATCATACTGACATCTCATCAGGCATCAGAATCCTTCTGGCTGACTATGCTGCCCTCAACGGAAACAGCTGGATTCATCATGAGGGCAAAGAGACCAGCAAAGTTGAAAAGTACTTTCAGGGAATGGGGAAGTGAGTTAAAAAGGAAGTGAGAAAAAAGAGAACAAAGCAAGTTGCAAGGAAGAGCAGTAGAAGAAATGAAAGTAGCTGAGGCTTTGGAAGACATAGCCTGGAACCATCAGCTACAGAAAGCTCGGCGAGAGGGCGTGCATCCACAGGTGAGACACACAGAAGAATAAAGCAGCATTAGAGGGTAAGTAAATATAAGATACCAATAACTTGTGGGAGTGGAATGCCTTTGCTTTCCAAGACAATATGGTTGATCGTATATGATGGGTTTTGTCTTTTGTCACCTGCTCTCTCCGTTTTTCAGCCTCCTTGTTTATTTTGTTGAAGGTAATGTAAAGATAGGACAGATAAATGTTTATCTCTTTGTTAAGTACATTCTGCTAAATCAACACGTGAATACCTGAATATGTTTGTGTAGCTCATAGTATAATTAGCTGGCTGTATGGTTTTGGTGAGGTAATACGTTTACATCACTTCAATACCATCAGCAGTATTAGGGTCGTTGTATGTGTTATTATCACAGTCTGACCGTACAGCTATGCTAATGTTTGTATCAATACTGCTTAACTTACTTAACTTTTTATGAGAGAAGTTACAATTAAAAATACTTATTACCTCATTCACATATATCCGAAAAGCACTGAAACATTAGTCATATGCCCTCTTATGTTAAAGATAAATCATTACATATATGTTTCCCTTGTACTCTTAGATCTGCTATAACCTCCTGACAAGTCCAAGTAAATGACTTGTTACTTTCTAATTGATTTCTTTTTGTCAGTTGGAATAGCCGTTATTGTCTAGAGCCATGATATAAGCAACAAAACCATGGCTCTACACAACAGGTCTATACATTTCTTTTAGCCATATACAATTACACATATATGAAGGATTTCTATGAGGCAGAGAAAATTGCCACTCTACTTGACAGTGATAAAATGGCATTTTAAATGCCATGTGTATGATCACTCTAGTTCAAGAGGTACAGAAAACCTATGTTACTATATATTGGAAGATCTCGGTTTTGTTAGCCAATAAAAGCAGTGCTCTGAAGACATATATTTATTCGTTACAGAAAAATTGGGAGTGAGAGATAAACAGCAAAGAAGGTGAAGAAATATATATTCTTTAGGGCAATGGTGATATAAAAGCAGGAAGATGGATGTGGATTAAAAAAGAATATCTAGGGCTGTAAATTAAAAGAATATTCCAAATATCAAAGGAAAAAAATTCTAAAATAGCCTTCCTACAGGCACAGTGGGAGCGAATAGCTGATGAATTTTACAGTATAGCTTGGTAAGTTTCTTAACTGGATTGTCTACAATTGCAAGGCATGCTCTTTGATCTTTGAAGTAACTTTCAGCCTTTTATTCCTATTTAATGTAAGAATCTGATTAGAAGGTGAGCCAGAAAATCAATGGGTGATCAATAACAACCATACAACAACTGCAGGCTTTATAAATCCACACACACATAAAAAGGCTGCAATACCTGCTGCTTGTGCATCAGATATGCATACACAGAGCTGTATGCATAAAAATATATATTCCAGCTTGTAAATGCACACAAACACCATGAGATTAATATGTACTGAATTTTAAATACATAAATATTGGCTGGGGATTACCACAGCTTTAGCTGTTTAAAAATTAGGTGTCTGGTCTAAGTCTTGGCTCCCTCTGGGCTCAGTACAGACATCCCTGGAAGCTTATTCATCCCACCTGCCTTATACACCTATTTTAGGGCAAGGTGAATTCTTTTCTCTTTATCCTAATCACAGCCTTAGATGACTGGCTTAAATTAAACATATAATTTTAAATACTGTCATAAGTCAGTAATTTCCCCCTGGAAACTGTAAAAGGAAAATCCCACACAACATCTAGTGGCAGTAGTTTATTTTTAGTAAAGGTTACTCAGCTCAGCATTGAGTTAATATCCACAGTGAGACACAGCAAATGAGAAACAAGAAAGCTCCACAATGAATTAAAGATTTCAGCTGTGTGGGATAGTGAGGGGCCTGATTTACAACTTCTTACTACCTGATACAGGCAACATGTTGGCAGCATCCACAGATCAGCTGAAAACTTTCTGCTTATAACGATGCAGTCCAGCATAAATCCCTAAGTAGCTTCCTACAAGTCAGCAGCCAGTTGACCACCTACTCTAATGAGCAGAGGCTGCTGTAACGTGAAGCGTATCACATGCATCTGTGCTAATGAGGAGTGGTTGGAAGAACTTGCTCCTGTAGGAATGACATCTCGATGTGAGCCGTGTAGCCAAAGTTCATGTTTCTCCCTGGTTCTGGGGGAAGGAGGGCACAGTACTAGGATCAGTTCTTACAGCTCTGCTTCTATTCTGACAATAAAAATGCCGCCAGCCAGAGATGATGTATGTGAACCAGACTCTGGTACAAGGCAGTTCATAATGATGTATAAAGGCACCTCTCCCCTTGGCAGACTAATACAGTCAGTGTATTCTATAGGGGGAGTACTGGTGATAATAAAGAGAAGACAACACTTGGCATGTCTTGTTTGCAGAGGAATTCCTGCCGTATCATGTGTCAGTCACCAGCCAGTACTTTTTGCTAAATATAAATTGTGGGCAGTGTTCAGCTTGCAGTATAGTATAGGTAAAGATGGTGGAACACCTATCAGTCAGACTCTTTCAAAGCTGTGCTCTGTAATAAAATAAAAAGAAACAAGATATTCTGATTTCTATGTACATATATGTATAGACATGCCATGATCGTGTGTAGCTAAACTGCCTCTCAAAACGACCCCCATCCTGTGTTCCACAGTGTTTTCTGGGGCTTTGATCTTGTTTTGCACTGCAATGCAGAGCAAACTCCCTTTTTGGGTAGGGAGCCTGTGGCACATTCTGTCTGTTGTTTTAGCTGCTTTGTGCCAGTTTGCAAGTGAATTATAAAAGTTTTTCTAGTTAGGGGCAGAAATCCCTAATTAGTCTAAGGCTGCCACTTATTGTCTGTCTTTCCCCCATCTTGGCTCTTTCTCCTACTGTAAAGGTTTTGGACAGGGAATTTCAAACACATTGGACTTCCTAAGATCCTTTTTTGGTGTCAGGTCTCCCAGCAGATACCACCTCCAATAGCACTTCAGCCACTGTTTATAATGCCTGCTCTGAAACTCATACTGGTGGTTTCCAACCTAGAGTTTGTGGATACTAAGCAGGAGGGTTGTAGACTGGGGGCTCTCTCGTCCTCAGACAGTACATTTTATGGCTTCTCACGTGCAGGTTACTGGTCCTCTTTTCCCACTCCTGGAGAGGAAACGCAGAAACTCTGTTTCTAGGGAGAAACTACAGGGTGCTGTGACTCCTAGGTGGCAAAACATAAGCATAAATGCTTTCCACTGTAATGCAGAAAATTGGATTTAGGCTCTTTGCTTTCTAAATTCATGTTCTACACTGCTCTATAAAGGAACATAGAGAAAAGAGAAAAACACGAGGTCACTTAAGTGAAGTAATGCTTGCTGTTACTTCCTTGTTTGTGTTCTAAACTGCAGATCTGAGCAATCGATTCATGCTGAAGTGGAACATCATGTTCCAAGTGCTAAAATGAAAACAATCCAAACCTACCTCATCTTAGAACAACAAACTGTGATTTAAAAGTGAGTGGATCATCTTCTGTTAGTTGTAATTCAGTCCCAGCTCTGCCACACCTGCAACAGCGATGAAGTTCCAGAAATCACTAGTATTTCTTAACTGCCGAGTCTGTGCATTTTAACTTCAGAAAACAATGGCAGGTGCTGAGGGACTTGAAGATTTAATGGCTCCATTATTGTCTAGCTAGTAGCATACTTTGTTTCTAATGTTGTTGGGGTGTGAAATGCTTCTAACAGATAAGCTGTTCCAACATAAAGAATTTTCTTGCTGGAAAAACACAAAGCAGAGAATCTAAGTAACACACCAGCAGAATACCATGCCAGTATTTTTGATTCTGTCAGTAAAAAAAAGAAGAAAAAGAAAAAAAAAAAGAGAACAGGAAAATTCCACTGGAATTACGAGGTCATATACATTATATTAACCAAACTTTGTGCTAAAAGACCAGTGTACAGAATGTCATACAGAAAGAAACATGACAGGAATGGAGTAACAGAAAGAGGATAAGTTTTATTGAAGCAGCAGTAGTACTAGTAAAATTAGAGTAAAAATCTAGTACATTTTACATCACGGATTTTTTTTCCAACAAGAATTTCTGGTATAAACTTCACCCCATGGAAACCTCTTCACATGAAAATAATATCAAAGAGGAAATTTAATGTAATTAGTGACAAAGGATCAGTTTAAGCTACTGGTATGATGTGAACTAAAAAAGAAGAAATGTAAACACAGCAATCCAGTGAGATACTTCTAGTACAAACAGAGAAGTTTAAATGACATATAAATGGATATAAACTGGCCAGGAATAAAGTTAAGCCAAAAATTCCCAGAAGATCTTAAAAAGATTAGATTGGTTCATCATTTTCTTATGGGAGTTGTAGAAAAGAATAACAATGAAAAAGAAACACGCAAACAAGAAGATTTGCTTTAAGGTTAAAAAGCATAAATTAATGAATTTATAGACCATCATTCGGCAATAACGAATTCCTTGATCCAAGGATTAAGGAGGCCCCCTTCCAGTCATACATTTGTATCTTGAGGAATTCCTCTGCTATGAGGACAGGCTGAGAGAGTTGGAGTTGTTCAGCCTGGAGAAGAGAAGGCTCCAGGGAGACCTTATTGTGGCCTTCCAGTACTTAAACGGCCCTTATAAGAAAGATGGGGGCAAACTTTTTAGCAGGGTCTGTTGCCATAGGACAAGGGGTAATGCCTTTAAATTAGAAGAGAGTAGATTTAGACTAGATTTAAGGAATAAATTCTTTATGATGAGGATGGTGAAACACTGACATAGGTTGCTCAGAGAGGTGGTAGATGCCCCATCCCTGGAGACATTCAAGGCCAGGCTGGACGGAACTCTGAGCAACCTGATCTAGTTGAAGATTGCAGAGGGGTTGGACTAAATGACCTTTAAAGATCCATTCTAACCCAAACTATTCTATGATTCCATATTTTGTCTTTGGTTTCTACAAGTATTGAGCTATCATCCTCAGTGCCATAGCAAAATCTTTTTTCAGATTTAAAACATTCCTGTGAACTGCAACAACTGTAACATTTATAAATTGCTTTGTTTCTATCATAATATCCACAAGGCTCCTAGCGAAGGGTATATGAAATGAGTTAAGAGTATCTGTGTCATGAGGTTGAGACCTTACCTCTAAAAGTCTCAAGATTTTACAGGATACCCTGCCTTTAATAAGACCACTGAGAAGGTTTTAGTGGCTCATCAGAGAGTTTTGGCATTTGATAGTGAGAAATCCTTCAAAAAACACGTTGTGAGAAATACTGGGCAGGTGATGACAATAGCATTACATTGGTGTCTACAGCTGTTCTCCAAGTAAATGATCCTCAGGTCCCAAGTTAGAGTTGGGTGGGGACAAACCAGATGAAAATAAATCTGCACAGCATAAAAATCATTGTGGGAAGTCAGGAGAAAATTCATTGTGAACAATGGAGGAACATACTTATATCTCTGCAGTCTTTTTCTGAACACATTATAGTTTTGGTTCTGAGTATGTTCTCAAGTGTTCACTTTTCAGTTATTTAAATACCTAAAGAGCAAATGGATGCTAATAAGGACGACCAATAAAGCCTATGACTAGGCACAGTCATCTTTCATACTTTTGATGCTTTGGGAAATGGCACCCTTCCTTTGTTTCCAAAATGGGCTGGCTCTTCTGAGCTGATCCATCCTACTGGTCAGGTTACTGTGTTAGTAGGTGTTGGGTCTCTGCTGATATGAAAGTCGCCTGAATAATAATTAGCGGGGACATCAGAGGGGCTTCCCCATAAGTGAATGCTTGCTTTATGTTTTTTCTGCTTCCCATGTTCAGGGTGTCTGGTTTTGTGGTTTAAATGACTGTTGTGAATGAAAGTGCAAATGACTGAAATGCAGATTCACCAGTATAGCCATGGTAAAAGGTGAATTAAACTAAAGACTGTGTGCAATTGCATTTTCTGGGCATTTGTCCTGGTAGGTGGTGTGGTGGCAGTTTTTTTCCTCCTAATCTTATTGCTCATCAATTCTCATGTTTCTAGCAAGAAGACAAGTGAGTTGTGACTGATTTATAGATCTTTAGAGAGGCCTAAAGGAACGACCTTTAATTCCTTTTCAGGTTCAGACATTGTCTTACTGCTTTGGAATGGTTACTACTGCTGTCTAATAGATTTTAAACAAAATTGCTGACTCTCTGTCTAAGTCTGTTGCTGTTTCTGAAGCACATTGTTTCCATGTCAAACTGTTATCTGTTATTAGAATAATAGGAGGAAATGGAAAACAATAGTTGCAAGTTTTGGAAGCTGTCACATTCATGTCATCATTAATTTTGATTTATTTATTTTTATTCTGGAAGCATGTCTGTAAAGGATAGGAAGGAGAAATCAGAAAAATGTCAGATCCTATCAGAAAAATAGAGGATTATTAAATAGGAAGAAGGAGATGAAAACAGCAATTTAAATGCCAGCACTGATGACAAGCTCGTTAACCTGCACAGTCCATGACAAACAAGGACAACTGGCGTGGGGGTAGCAGTGGAGGCAGAAGAACCTTGATCAAATTTTGAAGCAAAAGTACACAAGAGAAATCTTCACACTTGCAAATTATAAAAGAGCTCATCTGTGCTGTGTCTACAGCGGGGACTGCAATACATGTGTGCACCCTAGAGCTGCCTTTGCTGTCTAAAGTGCTTCATCCAGTGTTTAGTGGTAGTCTAATCCAGCTTCTTCAGGGTTGTCTTGCTTTTTTTAAGTTCAGGTTGAAATAGCTGAACTCCTAACAATATTCAAGCTAGATAGTTTAAAAGTAGCTTCAGGTATGACTACTGAACTGTTGTCATAGAAAACAACTTCAGCATAGGTTGTCCCTAGGGGTGAGATCTCAATTTCTTTACTGGAAAGATTCACATTAACAGCATTCTCGAGGAAGTGTCCTTTTAGACTTTAAAAGTCTCAGGCAGAGATTAAATGCTACCTATAAAAAAATTAGTGCTCCAGTGGGTGGAAGAATCAGATTGCCTTCCTCCACCTCACTAGCAGAGGAAAGTTAGAAGTGTACCATTTTTACAGTCTTCCGTTTCAAAGTGGTGCAATTGAACTGAAGAAACGTTTTTGAAAGTCTCTGTGAACTGGAAGGCTAGAATGATAAGAACTATTTAACATTTAATATAAAGGTCAAGCATTTAAAAAAGGTAAAATGCGCCCATATGATGGCTCTGTAGGACTGTTGGATTTGGTTGTCTATTACAAAGAAAATAAAAAAATCTCAGAGCTAATGCTGTCCCCACCACAATTGCCTCAGTAAGAGCCTTTCCATTAATATCAATGGGAATTGGATTTGTCCTTCTGCTCTTTAGGCTAAGTAATGATACCAGTCAGTCTTTAAAAACGTGATTTATTCTAAGTGCAACCTGCAGAGTGTCACCGATAGAGCATTCCTTTGTTCTCAAAATAGGGTATCTTTTCAGACAGAAAATACAGAATCTGCAGTCAGTAGCAGCGTTAGAATCATGCTTGCATTATTGCTACTCACTTCCAAAGATGTCAGCTTTTAATTGGCCAGAATATGCTACTGAAATGGGCAGCCAGACTCTCTGGTTGTAAGTTAGGATAACATCTGTCTTTTCAACTTGCTTTGGCAAAGGAAACATGCACAATTTTTTGTTATTCCAGAAGCCCTTGAAGCATGAAGAACATGAAGTTCCAATGAACTGGAACTTCCTCGTTCCACTGATGCTGTGAAAAGTTGATTTCTTACCTTTTTTCTTTCCCGTTGTTCCCCTGCCCCCCTTCCTTTTTTTTCTCTTTGGCAGTTTTAGTGAAGCTTTTAAAGTCATTTTGAGACTGTCTTCTCTTAGTTGTTATACTGGCTAGATATCCTTCCTCCTCAGCTTATTTACATTTTTAAAACTACTCTCCAAATGATGCTGGCATGTATGTAGACATAACAAAATTAATGTTCAAGCAAGCTCTTTGTGTTCTTCTTTTATGTGAGACTTTAGAGAGACACAGTATTAGCTGGCTCCTAACATGTAAAGCTAAATAGAAATTTTCTTCCTACAGTGCAGAAGCCTATCTGATACAAAGTCAGAATGAACATGGTTCTTCAGCAAATACCAGTTTAATTTTGATGAGTGTTTTTTTAACATGAGGTAAACTGAAGGGCTGAACAGGGCAGAGGAGGAGAAGGAAAAATGGTCAGATGTGCAATGAAGCCAAAGAAAGACAATTGTAAAGGAGCACTGAGAAGAGCAGCTAGTTGCACCGAGGCAGAAGTTTGGATCAGTTAGCCAGGCCTTGTGAGGACACTTTCTATACACTGCTTTTCACCAAAGGTCTAAAGGTGGGAACACCATGTACTTCCAGCTGAGGCTGAGTTGAAGTATTTCAGGTGCTTCAATACCTTTGAAATTTAGACCTCCACAAGTAAGTAAGGCCAATGTTGTTTATGATATAATGTTATTACATGTGACACTTCTGTGACAGAGCTCTTTTATTCACTTTTAGCCTATGGCAATATGTTATGGACAGAAGAATTCACTGACACATCCAGGAAAAGAAAGCCGATGCATAAAAAATTGTAAATGACAAGGTTGACAAGGTTATTTCATAGCTTTTGCTGCATTATGATAATAACTAACAAACTGTTATGCTGCTTGGAAAACTTCTTAGGATAAGCAATGCCTTTTTTTTTTCTCATGTTCTTTTCAGTACACTTCAATATTAGCTTTTGAATCTTATTCCTCTTCTCTCAGTAGAGTAAAATGAAATATTTTGTAGTTTGATCAGTTTGACCCCTCTCTGCAGCTGCTATATTTTGGATTCTCTGAGGGTGTTGGCATCCTTTTTTATTTGGTTTGGTTTTTAGATTGGTTAGTTGTTTATGTTACCATCATGCCTTCCAAATCCAGGAAGGGATAGTACCACACCAACATCTTCCAAGGCTACTTCTCTAGCAACAAAGGTTATTTTCTTTTCTGTGTAACTACAAGCTTTCCCCCCACCAAGCTCAGCGCAGTCACCACTGTACTTTCTCAGCCTTCCCACTTCAGTGATGTCTGTCAGCCTTTCCTAGAAAAATGCTTAGCTGCAAATTGAAGCATCCATGATCAGATCCTTCCCTAACTAGGCTTGATAAATGAAGAGGGTTCATGACCCTTGAAGATGCAGGCTATTGTCCTGATTAGATCTTTGCTTTTTTATTCTCAATAGGAACTTCATTTCCTTTTTTTTTTTTTAATACACTGTTAAAAGCCTTAAAATGGAATAGCATAGATAAAATCACTATGATTGGGTATTATTCACTGAATTCTTTGAGCCATTTAATATAAGCCTGCCTAAAATATAGTGAAATATGTAAAGTATAAAATTACTGGGAAAACAAAGATTTAACTCTCTGAAGTGTAACAGATGCACAGAGTCATAGACTCTGGAGATCTAGTGGAGCTTTCTTTTTCTTTAACAATGTGAAATACCTATTACATACACAATGAAGAACTAGCTAACTCAAAACAAGCTTCTGAAGTAGTAACACGTAAGCCTTATCTGTCTCGTGCCTGTACCATTTTGTAAATAAGTGTGTTTGATGTTGCTGTTGCTTCTTTGATCTTATAAAAACCACCACAGAGATCGGAATATGTTCAACAAACACTGAAAATATTTCTTTTCTAGTGATGGCAGTCACACTGTATCATTAAAAAAATTTTTCCTCCACTAATGGTGCATCATTTCAAGTGATGCATTCTCAGTAGGGGAATCCAAGTAATTTATGGCAGATTTTGCAGTTAAGAGGTAAGATCAATAATTTCTCAAAGCACCAGGAAACAGCTGTACAATACAAGTGCACAAAAAAGGAAAAAAAAAGGAAGACACACTGGAAGGATTATTTTAAATAAAAGTGTAAAAAAAGTCTTGTCCATTGTCAGAAAATCTATATTTGTTTCTGAGCAGTTTTTTTTCCACTGCTCTTTTTCTGTCAAAGATACACAGACAACACAGTGCATCTGTATTAAAAAGTCTGATAGCTTAAAATATTTCATACTCACTTTTCGTACCCAGTATATGGTATTAATCTTCAACTTACACATCAGCCAATAAAACACTCCTCCTTTTTTTTTAATGTAAGTTGGTTTCCAATATAAATATGTTGTGTTGTTTTTATGTCTTTAAAACAGCCACTTATAGTATAAAAGGTAACAGTGGTAAAGACACCTGGAAATTTACCTTTCAGCTATGCATATGGTTGTATACGTAGATGTACTGTGAAGGTAGAAGGACATGTGCTGGCTGCTAAGCCTGATGATGGAAATCGTAACTGGAACTCACGGGGTGTTTGTGTCATTTCTGTCTGAGCAGGGACTGTTGACACTTCGTGTTTATGTAGCATGCTCTTAAATAGTGGAAACTAGAGTGAGTTCAAATGCTACATAGAATGCCAGAAAGGTAAAGATAATTTAGATAAATATCAGCCCAATCTCCAAACTGAAGCTTAATTATTGATCTATATTTGTTAATGTCATTTTCATTAATACTTTTTATTCAGAAGATAGATTTGTATTTAAATACTCTACCAGGTTTCAACAGCCAATAGCATATTTCCATTACTATTAAACAGGAAAGCTCAGTCCAAATTCTTTCTGGATGAAATTCTTAGGGTGCATCTGAGTTGTTCCTTTAAAATTAACTGAACGTTGCTAACTGAAAAATTATTATTCTTTGTCTCATTGAGATCATACTTGAACCACCTTACCTAATTTCTTATTGCAATGGCCCAGTCTTGAGCAATGTTAAAAAAACAGAAAAAGATTATTGTCAAAATTCTTTCATGTCTTTGTCAAAAAAAATGTGATGTGTTTGAGCTTTCCAGATTGAATGCTCTTGATTCTTTGTCTAGTTTGAAAGGCTTCTGCAATACAGGAGTGGAAGATAATTTTATTTAAAATAATAATAAAAAAAGAGTTCCATATGGCTCTTCTATGCAGTGAAGAATAGTTTGAAGTAAACAATAGAGACATGAGTGCTCAAGGGCAGCTGTCACACCCGAGACAGAAGGTTGGAAGAAATTAAGAAAATAATAAAGAGAATGACTGAGAAATTACAGTCCAGTGTCTACCAAGCTCCTTTTATGTAATGCTGTATCTCAGAAATTTCCAGTGGAGTCTAAAGGATGTTTATTTTTCACCAATGCATTTACTTAAAAAATCAGAAACAACCTTTGAATGGAACTGAAACAGAATATGCCAGAGTCGGTCTGACACTTTTAAGTGTGTTTTAAGTACTCCTCAATTAAGGAATGAAAATTGATACCTTCATGGATGCCAATGGTGAATGGGATTTTGATTAAGCCACTGGAGCAAATACAGTTATTCTTAAAGGAGTGGGGAGAAAGATCGGTATAGTAAAAATCTCGGTTTACAGGCAATTCAAATGGCATGAGCACCGTAAATCCCCTCCCAAGGTTTGATGAGCATTAGGATCTCTAGATGTAGAGAAAAGATATCACCATATATATTAGTCTTTATTGAAGATTTCATGAGAAATAGCAAAAAGGTACTGTCTCATTCCTCTGTCTGAGTACAGAGCTAGCTTGTTCTGATATAGCAGCTTCCAGTAACAAGATCTTCCAAATGTTGCCTCTGGGTTGGATTATATCAATGTGAAGTACCTCCATGAGGGGGAACCATTACACTGAATAGAGGTCAAATGTGATGGTGGGGATAACTTTTACAAATTTCGATGGAAGATACTGATGACATCAATCTGTGTGGCACAATAGGTCCCACTGGAGGCAAGGGATGCCAGCCAGAGGGACCTGGACAGGTTTGACAGGTGGACCAATGTTAAATTCATGAATTTCAACAAGTTCAAGTGCAAGGTACTACATGTAGGTCGGGAAAATCTCAAACACAAATGCAGGTTGGGTGGTGAATGGATTGAGAGCAGCCCTGAGGAGAAGGGCTTGGGGGCGTTGGTGGATGAGAAGCTCAACATAAGCTGGCAATGAATGCCTGCAGCCCAGTTAGACACCAGTATCCTGGGCTGCACCAAAAGAAGCATGGCCAGCAGGTCAAGAGGGGTGATTTTCCCCCCTGTACCTCACTCTCATGAGACCCCACCTGCATCCAGCCCTGGGGCCTCCAAGACAAGGACATGAACCTGTTGGACCAGCTCCAGAGGAATGCCATGAAGATAATCAGAGGGGAGGAGCACCTCTCCTATGAAGAACACTGAGAGAGTTGGGGTTATTCAGCCTGGAGAAGAGAAGGCTCAAGGGAGATGCTATAGTGGCCTTCCAGTACCTAAAGGGGCCTACAGGAGAAATGGGGAGGGACTCTTTATGAGGGCGTGTAGTGATAGGATGAGGGGTAATGGTTTTAAACTGGAAGTGTGTGGGTTTAGATTAGATTTGAGGAAGAAGTTCTTTACTGCGAGGGTGGTGGGACACTGGAACAGGTTGCCCAGAGAAGCTGTGGCTGCCCCATCCCTAGAGGTGTTCAAGGCCAGGTTAGATGGAGCTTTGAGTAACCTGGTCTAGTGGGAGGTGTCCCTGCCCATAGCAAGAGGGGTTGGAACTAGATGGTCTTCAGGGTGCCTTTCAACTATAACCATTCTATGATTCTATAATTCTATGATAAGGTTCTATGATAAAATGGAGCTACTTGCCTTGAGAATAATTAATTTATTTTTTTCTTTAATGTTAAGGAAAACTGACTACAGAGTGTGGTAAAGAAATGGATGATGGGATGATGGGAGGCAAGGGAGTTTATGGTGGGGAAATCAGTCTTGTAGTACTGAGTGGTCAGCTGTGAATCTTTCTGTCCTACATACTGAATTACAGGGGGACAGGGGAGTGGAAATCTAGCATATTTATACTATACCTTTACTGTTTGTTCCATCTTAATTCCACATGCAAAAAGACTTGCATTCAGCATTGTATCCTAAAAATCAAGAGCAGTGTAGATGATTTACTCTCTGTATAGTTTGGCTACAGGTAGTTTTACTTGTCTGTTGCATGAAAAAAAGTTGTCTTCCTTTCATAGCACCATTAAGCACACTTGATTATATTGATTAGACAAAGGACCTGTATCTCCTTTAATGATGTCTGCTGTACTGCTGGGACTATAGATATGTACACAAAAAATGCATCATGGCACAGTGGCCTGGTCCTTAACGTTTAAACTCAAGAACCAGGAATGGCCATAGCTCAGAGAGTGGTATGGTGAACTGTAAGGTAAGTTATTTGAAAATGTTAGATTTTCTTTTGGATAAAATGGAGTAAAAAACTGGTTAAGCTAGTGAATTATTATGAATATTACCAAGAAAAGGCCACTGACTCTTGTTTCCAATGATTACTTAAAGAAGGGAAACAGGACTTTATTTATGAAAGCGGAAAAAAACCTGATTGTATGGATAGATTTCTTAAAAATGTACAGCTGACAGAAAGAAGAAACTGCAGTATTTGTTAGCGCAAACTTTATTATGGGACTTCACTACCTATTAAGGCTAAAAGGAATGAACAGCACAGGAATTATGATTAGACTGACAGCTTCTTAATTCACCAAGGTATTCTTCTCTCTTATTACTGTTTTCATGTAATGAAGTCTTTGTTGGCATGGGAGTCAAGCAGACAACCCATTTCAAATTAACTGAAATAGCAGTAAATAGTGCAGGATTCAAGGAGTCATATGAAATTATGGTAGATGAACTTTAAAAGTCTTTCCTCCTTTCTTCACTGCCACTGACTCTTTACAAACAGCAGGGTAGTTCTGTCATGAGAGTTCAAGTCTTAACGCATTTATTCAGTGGAATCCAGTGGAATTTCAGTGTTATTTTTAATGGACATTAATGCCCATCCTCTGGAAAGCTACCACCTCGTGTGGTTTAGCACTTGGACATAATTGGCAGCCATCTGTTCAACAGAGCAGTCTTTATCTGGAGACTACATTATGTGGGGATTTTTCTCCTTTCACAGAAAAGCTGGAATCACAGGTATACAATTTGAAGTAATAGTAGTTACTTTATTTGTGGTAGTCTTTCAATTTTCACCAGACCTGTCATTTTCAGAGACACAGATCTACAACCTCAAAACCAAAACAATATACCTGTAGCAATGTTTTTTAAATCACAATTTATCTGGTGATAACTGCTATATGCTCATTTATAAATGCCATTCTGTTAAGTAATTTTCATATCTTTAAAATTGTGACTGGCAGACTAGCAGATTCTGCGACAACCATTGGTGCAGAGACGATGTCTTGTGCAAGACTTCATAAAGTCAACATATTCTTTCTCTGGCTAACATGTCCAATTCTTCAAATTCTTTTCTTGATGACTCTGGGAAATAGTTTAGGTCTCTCAATCCCTTCATGACACACTTTATTCTGTGATGTCATATCACAGCTGTCAAGAAATGCACTAGTTTTAATTTCATTGTTGCCTGTTGACTGCAGTAGATCCAACAGAAAACTTCCTATAGAGTCACCTGCAGCAATGCAAGGAGCAAGGAGCTGGGATCATAATAAATCACCACTGCAATATGCAATGTCAGTAGCTAAAATCAGATGAAAATGAAGGCTGAGACGATAGTCCCTAAAACCTGGGTTTGATACTTAGTAGATTCCAGAGGATACAAGATAATTAATTAACTTAAATAATTGCCCCAAGGGGAATGGGGCTGCAGGGGTGTGGCCAGCTGGTCTCTGAGATCTCTTACCAGGCTTAGTATGCATTCATGCTCTCCCAAGGCTGTCATCACCTTGGGCTACCATCCAGCAGTGCGTGCGGGAGAATAACTTTGTGCTCTACTGAAGCAAGGAACACTACAGAAACAGCAGAGGTATTTGGCAAAGCTATGCTGAAACATCCGAAGGGTGAAAGCTGTGAAAATTCGACATGTTCGCTAAATAGGTCTCTTCTTGCCTGAGTCAGTTAGAAAACCTGCCAACTGCCACAGCATATATGGCTCAGAGACTTCAAAGACATCAATACTGTTAATCTGTCAGCAAATGTGGAGACACCTGTAATTTTCCCAAAGAAAAATGATGGTAGGAAAATGTTTAGCCTTCATCTATGTTACAACAGAAGTTCTGGGGATCTGTTTTGATTTAACAATGTTCTAACTCCATGTTTCCTAAATTTCTGGTATCTAAAACTTACACACAGACTTCTGATTATCTTGAGCCATTTTTTCTTCATACTAGGATTGTAAACAAAAGGAGGTTTAGAAATGGATGAGTGTCTTGAGAAGCCTGCTTACTTTCATGGTGTTTATGACAAATTTAAAAGCATTTAGAATAAAAGTAAACTTTAAACTTAGTGAAATTATAATGATTTATCTTTTGCTTAATGAAGGAGATATACTTTCTGTTAATGTAATACAAATAATTTTTCGGTCCATTTGTTAATATGGCATACATGTAAAACCATAGAATCATAGAACAATTTGGATAGAAGGGACTTTGAAGATCATCTAGTTCCAACCCCTCTGCCATGGGCAGGGAAACCTTCCAGTACACCAGGTTACTCAAAGTCCCATCCAACTCTGCTGGCCACGCTGTTTTTGAGGCAGCCCAGGATGCGGTTGGCTTACTGGTCTGCAAGCGTACATTGCCAGCTCATGTTGAGCTTTTTATCAACCAACATTCCCAAATTCTTCTCTTCAGGGCTGCTCTGAAACCACTCTACGTCCAACCTGTATTTGTGCTTGAGATTGCCCGACCCACGTGCAGAACTTTGCACTTGGCCTTGTTGAACTTTATGAAGCTTGCAGGAGCATCTCTCCTATGATGAAATGCTAAGAAAGCCGGGAATTTATCCTGGAGAATAGAAGGCTCAAGGGTTACCTTATCAATACACATAAATACCTGAATTGTGGGTGTAAAGAGGGCAAAGCCAAGCCCATTTCAGTGATGCATATTGACAGGACAAGAGTCAATGGGCACAAACTGAGACATTGGAGGTTCACCCTGAACGTCAGGACACTTTTTTACTGTGAGCGTGGCTGAGAACTTGCACAGGTTGTCCAGGAGGTTGTGGAGTCTCCATCTTTGGAGATCATCAAGAGTCATCTGGACATGATCCTGGGCAACTGTCTCTAGGTGCCTCTGCTTGAGCAAGAAGGTTGGACTAGATGACCTCTAAAGGTGTCTTCCAACCTTAGGCATTCTGTCATAATACTGTTTCAAAACAATTTCTATGATAGTGTGTGAGTTTACTATAATGAGAGTACAACACCTGCAAATAAACTGTGATCATTCAAGTAGAATAGAATGAACTGGTGATTGAGATAGTTATTGGGGAGTTAGACTGTTTTTTCCATGAATGAGATCTCTGAGGAATTTTGTTGTTGCCAAGATAGATTTCTTGCACGCATCATAAATACTCAAGTTCCAATTTGTAAGAAACCAATAGATTTTTTCTGACAAAAACTCTTTAACATATGGCTTGTTGTTTATATCATGAAGGATACATTATTTTGTCTACCAATTTTATTAATTTTTTACTGTTTGGAGTGACAAAACCGATTACTAATATTCAATTCTTCTGTCTTTATCTAGCACTCACTAAAAGAAAAAAATTAGTACCCATCCTTCAGACCTTCTGTGGGTTGTTAGAGCCCTATTCATCATAAGCTCGCACTCGAACACTACCGTTTTTTGTATTATAATGATGCTTGTTTTACAAGCGCTTTGATATGCAGAGAAATACTTAACTACTGGCATCTGAGCTACTATCTACTGAAATGCTCAAACTCTGTAGGGTTTCTCATTTATGCTGAGATCACTCTATATCTCTCTGAAAACATAAAGTGGACACATCACATTTATATTCATTTTTGGGCTTCTTATCACTGCCATGCTATTGTAAAGTTGCCTTAGTTTTGATCTGCACTCAAAAGTTCTGTCAGCCATATAAAATACTAAATAGAAATCAGTAATAGTGCAGATACCAAAAAAATATTGCCTAAGTGGGTTTCCTTATAAACCACGTTACTTGAAAGACAAATTATGTATATTGTGATATCAAGTGTGGGTAGGTGTTGCACAAGTTGTCTTGGGGTTCTTGTTTTTACTTTTGAAGTTTTGTTCTCTGTATAGTATCTAAAAAATGCTGAAGAAAAGTTGTTAAACATTGAAATATGTGGGCAGAGCACACTTCTAACGCTTCATATGCTGTATAGAAAGATATGGCTATTCTATTTATTTTTTTGAATATTTTATTAAATACTTGCTATTAGAAGAATATATTCCTGGGCAGTTTATCTTCATTAAAAAATGATTTTCAACACATTGCATAGAACACCGCACAGGCGCATAACCAAACCACATAAACAAACATAGCTCTAATGGCATAAACAGTTAGGAAGAGTTTGTCTGAACACTTGCAGACAATTAGGTATGTTGTAAAACATGTTTTATGTTCCTTATGTTGGAAGAGAATCAACATTACAGGTCAGAAACAGGTGGCTTACTTAGGAAATATATCATACAAGGTTATTTTCTTCTTTTTTTTCTCTTTTTTAAAAATATTTTTTATATATCGAAAGCATAACTTTTCCTACCATCTCTTTGCAATGTAAGACCCTGCAGGACACTGAACTTACACAGTAGTTCTAAGTTGTCTATTACTTAGCAGATGTGGATGCAAGGAATCTAATCCCCTAAACATAAGTGGTAGGGGGTAGAAAAAGAACTTGGATGCCAATCTCAGTCACAAAAATAAAATATTCTAAGGAGGAAAAATCCCAGATCCCATATGTTTTTTTCCCAGTCCTTCAGAGTTTTCCCACAATTCATAACATTCAAGTACAACATACTAATTTCAGTGGTATAAGTGCCTGTACTCCCATTCCTAATGAGATTTTAGCTTGTGCAAACATTCTGGTATTATTGGACTTTTTCAGCTGCTTTTTATTATCTCTTCAGCTATATCAAATTTCTGCTTCAAAGCAAATATACTTTATACTCTCTCAATAACTTTCTTCAGCATGAAGAAGAAATAAAATGTGAATGATTGATTATTTCAGAATCCCATTGCATGATTTCTGACCAGTTTTTAAGAGACTGAGTGCTTTTTGATGTTCATGTTACTTAGAGCTCTGGGCAACACCTGTCACTGTCATTCACAAGATGGATGGCTGCTACTGCTATTATGTCTACTATGTGCAGTTTCAGAGAGTCACTAATATAAATGTTGTATGGTTTATTGCTTCATGGAAAAATGAGCCTCTTAATGCAGTGTGGCTCTGGTTATTCCTCATTACCTGAAATACTGTGGAAGAGCTTGTATGTCTAATGAGAATTATAGATTCAGTGCAGAGTGTACAAAATATAATTATCACTGTTTCCAGACTATAAAAGGGTTTTATTCATCATGTGCAAAAATATTCAAGCAACATTAAGAAACTTCATTCTTACTGATTAAGCTGAAAGTAACTGCATAGAAAAGTACATAATATTAAGGAAGCAACCATATATCTTCTCACTTCATTAGGTCTTTTGTGAAACATTTGTTTGATCATGAATGAAGGTGATGGTCTGTACGGTAGAACCTTGTGTCCAAACACAAATGTAGTCTATTTTCCTCCGTCTGTTTCTGTATACAGACATGTACAATTGATGATAACAAATATGACCTTGTCTTCCATTTTCCAGTAATGTGGTAAAAGCAGACTATAGATCAAAATCTAAATGTCTACTAAATGTATACAGACTGCTGAACACTAGGAAAAATTGGATAATATTTGGTCCACTTTTTAAATAGAGAGGTTGCTGTTTAGACCTGGTTTTTCCTCCTATTTCTGAATTTGTTCAGAAATATGACTGTGCATATCTATGTGTCATACAGCATGATGGCTTCTCAGATGAGAATAAGTAACAGATAATCACCATGTTCTGGAGTTATAGTTAGCATTATGGCCTTATTGTCGACTTTTAGGAAAAATCTAGGGGACTTAAGTGTCTTTATGTGTTGTCATAGTAAAGTGGCACAAGCAAAGGCAGAAAAGTCTTATAGAACTTACTAGAGTATTTTGGTAAATCTATTTTCATTTGAAATACATATACATCTTGTACTGAATATGACATAAATTTCCACACATTCAAATATGAGCAGCAGCTTTTCAGAAGGACTAAAGGATAAAAAAGCCTTTAACTAAAGGGTTAAAATTGCCTTCATTTTAGTTGGGTTTCATAGATTCAGCCTTAGAGGTTTTTTTCACTTTGTTTAGCCTTAGTCTTTAAGAGATGTTGTCTCTAATTGCTGGAGCCAATCTCTGAAATGAAAAGCTTGTAACCACCATATAAAACCAGAATGTGTGATTGTGTTGTTAGAAACCACAATTTTGCTTCATTGCTACAGCAAACGTGTGTGGGGAGGGGTAAACTTTACCACATGTTGCTAAGCATCTCAAATTTCTGATAGGTTGAAAGATAATTTTCCTCTGAGTTGTATAAAGGAGTTAGGCAAACAGAATAAAAATGCCTTTATGACTTTGGGGGTGTGTAGTAAGTGAGAGATGGAGAAGGTTTCTGCCTAGTGGCTGGAAGACCTCAGTATTTGGGAAAGGAAAAGACCAGATTCCAGTTTAACAATTAATAGTAGAATGAGAATAATAAAGTTCAGATTTTATACCATAAGTGAGTATTTGTGTTGGACTGGAGATAAGACTCAGACCTAGGTTGTCTTTCGCTAAATTGAGTGAAATTATTGCCTTGATTTCTCTGGTTTTATTGCCTTGATTTCTCTTTCTGTCTCTTGCCGTGCAGTCAGTGAATTGTTCTTTTGAATGACGAATGGCTTATTGGAAAGGATATTGTGAGACCTACTCAGAATATTCTGTAATTTGGTAATTGATTTGCTGTCCGTGTAGACAGGTACTAAATGCCTCCAGCATTGTGCATCAGCTGCCTCACTGCAGTGACAAAAGTTAGGTGACACATCGGTGTTGAACCCCTTTTCTGAGTCTGTCATTACATATTAAAATAGCTAATGAACACAGTATTACTTTTAAGGAGTTGAAACCAAATAAATGTAACTGCTGAACTGGAGAATTTGTGTGTGAATATGCTTTGAAGCTTTTCATTCCTCAGGTATGTAGTACGCATACTACAGGTTTATGAAAAACTTTGTGACCTGTTACAGTCTGTCAGTAACAATAATATGTTTACAGACCTTTTGTCCTTCATGGCATTAACTCACAATTTCATGGATGATACAAAAAGGTAACTTTTCCTCTATTTATTATTTTTTATGATCTCTTTAGCTAGAACTAAGCTATTTCTAAGATTGGAATGATGCTCTATGGCCAGAATATTATTGCCCATAACATGGTAGAGCTAAGAATGCTCTACATTAACCTCACTGAAGCCCGTGAAATTGCTTCTGCTTATAACAGGTAAGTAACAGAAGTATAGCATCAGGAAAGATGATTATGGATGATTGCATTACTTGTTAAATGGATGGAGGGCTTACACCCAAAAATAACAGAAGAGTGCTAAATCACTGAAACAATGTAGGGTTTCTTGAGGGTCTCTCTCTACTTTAGTCTGATTAATAAATCATACCAGTATGTGTAACTGCCTAGGTTTTCCAAATTGACAGTAGAAGAGTAACCAGGGGCATACTGGGTGAGGGAGGATGAGTGACAAGGCAAAACAAGAACCTGAATGGTTTTTCACTCAGATCTATTCATTTATCCCTAATTACCATAGAACCCTGTTCACTGGTGTTGCTGATACTTGTATCACAAAACACTATAGCAGAGATTTATATAGCAGCTTAATAAATGAGAATTTCCAAGTGAAATTGGCTCTTTTTTCCCTCCTGTAAGCAGAAAAAAATGCAAATTCAGATAATAAATCTATAGAATGAAGTCACTTCACAGATGTGTTAAATCAAATTAAGAGCGCTTTTATAATATTGAGCAAATGGCAGCTGTACAGAATTACTCATTTGTAAGCCTCATCTATTATAGTTAATTTTGCTGACTTCAAGTACTTAATTTACATTTGTTAAACTAGCTAAATAATGTAGGAGGCGGCACGAATGATATGTTTGTTCATACTAGAATTTATCATATAGCTTAGGATACAAGTGTTTTTCCCACTTTGGCATTTCTTAGTTTTTTTGATAGTTTTAATCAATGAAATTGAATTGCCAAAAGATAACTTTAAGACTTACTTTAAGCTGGAAACTCCTTTTTAAAGGACAATCATACTGTGGTAAAAAAATCCTACCAAGAGAATACAGAAGATACAAGAAAGTAGAAATCTGTCTTAGCTGTTTTGGTTTCTGAGATCTCAGAAATAGTCACAGCCTCTTGACCCTTCTTGCAAAAGCAAATCCATTGCTATCCTGTGGGCTTCCCCCAATTACGTCTGTTTCTTTGGAGCATGCCAAATAGATTTTCAAATTTGCACAGCACCCTTAGGATTTGTATGGCCAGTGTTGCAAGCAGAAGGAGGACACATAATCTTTCACGTTCTTTGTTACTAGTGATGCAAGCAGGTATTCATACTTTCAGAATATATATTTCACTGTTAGTTTTGGACTCTGCAGAGAACCGACAATATAAGTAGAAGGTAAGCTTGCTCCTGTCTTTATTGAAAATTGATTCTTGTGCAGCTAGTAGCTTCTAGTGTTTCTGTTTTCAAAGTGCTTTTTCAGTCTCTCCCTAGTTCCTAACATTTTACTTGCTTTGTGATTGCCACCAAGCACTGAGCTACTGTGTGACCATGGTTGTCTCAGCTTCCAGGCAGCTCATGAAGGATGACTTCAGATGCCAGGATGATGTGTGATGTTGGTGTTCTTTTTCCTCATGTACACCACTTTTCTTGCTTCGAATTTTTTCTGCAATCTTATTGCCCATGTTTTGTTTCATAAGGGTCTTCTGTAATTCTGCAGTCAGTTCTTGCCTCAACAATAACTTTTACATTGTTATAATAACACTAATATAACTATATTAACATTAATAACTTTTGTGTCATCAGCAAACTTTGGCAGATTACTCCTTAATTTTTTTCCAGACCATTTTTGAATGCTTTGAACAGCACACGACTCAGCCTGCACTCTTGCGCAGCTCCACTGTTGACTTCCTTTTTTAAGAAGTTCTCCGCTTACTATAACTGGCTATTTGCTTCCAGCATCTTTTTCCTCCCTTTTAAAATTTTTCATTTATACTAGGACCTTTTCTTATCCTGTGGCTGATTAGTTTTCTCAAGAGCCTTTGATAATTATACCAAGCTGATTGCCCACATGCTTGCTGATCTATTCAACGAAGGCCAAAAGGTTGGTAGAACAGGACTTTCCTCTGCAGAACTCTTACTGACTCTTGCAAAGTAACTTGCATTTAGCTAGTTAACTAATTCTGTCCTTTAATGCAGCCTCTGCACACTTATTTAAACATCAGGTTTAGGGGTCCTTGGGTTCCTCAGAGCCCTTTTAAAAGATTAATGCCATGTTCACAACAGTTTTCAGAGAGCAGAGAAGTTTCAAATATGAGGTTACACTCTACCATTAGCAGCTTGCCTATTTCAAGAAAGCCTATAATCTTAAACTGTTTTAACAGCTCAGTGTAAATGCTAGGACTGGGAGAAGGGTAGGGAGGCTACAGATGGCTTGTCCATAGCTGTTTTGTACATTAAAAGTGTTGATGTTCATCACTAGTGGAGACAAGGCCTGTTTTTTTTTTTATTGAAATGGCAGTCGATGAAGTGAAATAAATGTGAGTTTGCTGCTAATTAATATGAAAGTCTACTGTGTGGTGTTAATCTTAGTAGATCTTAGTACAGTAACTATATAACATTAGAAACCTGAGGTACAGGAGTTTAGAAGAACACAAGCAAGTGACATACAGACTGTGCAAGCTTACTTGTCGTTAGTCACTCTGAGTTAAATACAACAGCAAAAAAGCACCACAGACAAGAAATTTCAAAAGTATGAAGAACTGTGACTTTTCATTTGTAAAGTTTTAAAACGGGCTTGACTAGCAGCGACAGCTGCATACAAATACTTCTGCAAAACTGATAAAATAATGGTAGTAAGAACTCTGGACTGAGAGGATATATGCGATGGTCTTTTTTCTCCCTCAAAAGAAAGCTGAAACTCAGTATTGCAATTATGTGTGATTTCTTTATGTATTGTTCTTATCTACTTGCTACATGACAAAGTTTAGATGAAGTTATTTAAAATCTGTTCTTATGAGTGATTTGTTTCCTTGAAATTAATTTCTAGCATCTTCTTTGTTAGTCTTTAACTGTTATGGGAGGATTCAAGAAGCAATTTACATGTATCAATAAAACAGAATTTTTGCAGGTAAGAAAATATGACACATTTACTGGGTCAATATAGGGTGGGGGAATGAGAAAATATGAGATGTGAACAGTATTTATGTTTTCCTCTCTATTATTGTTTGTGAGTCTTATCAAATTGTAGCCTTCCTTGCTAGAACTAGCATTCTGAATGCTGATAAAACACTTACAGCACAGGAAGACCGGACATTTTAAGGAGGTCCTGAATACAAATACGAAATAACAGTACTGCTTATGTTGAAAAAAACTGTAACTGAAGTTATACCAGAAAGGTTGAAGTGGCTCAATCAATGTTTTTCTTGACTTCAGAATGTTTGTATTACTGACATGAATGGTCTGTATACTTTCATTGGTGTATCATACAATGAGGGAATACAAATTGTGACAAACCTATTGTCTTCAAGAACATCAGCATTACATGGTGATTGTTTCTAAGGCTTAGCTGACTGCTTATCTTAGCTTTGATTCCATAAAAAGGATCCCACTGTCTTTGCACTGCTCTGTTATAGGTAGGTTTAAGTCTATAATAGGAGAGGGAAAAGGTAATTGGTGTTTTCGCAATATGTTTTCAGCTGTCAGTTTGAAGGATAGTAGAGAAGACCAACTCCACTTCAAGCTAACTTGAAGTAGCATTCGGAATTCTGAATATTCTTTCAGGGATGCTGCTGGAGTTCACTGCCCACAAAAAAGAAAGGCACAGACAGGCGCACACACATAGGAGAAAGCTGAACAAAGGAAGAGTGCAGAACAAAAGATACAGAAAGATAATGTAATATCTTCAAGAAATGTTGATGCCATCCTTTTACAATAATGCATCTACATGCTATATTTGATTCCTATATTGTGAAAAACAGCTTTCTGGAAGTTGTGAGATATAAAAAGGGTGTAGGAATGCCAGTTTCAGGTGGCAGTAAGAGATAAAAGAGAAAAGATAATACCCCAGACAAAGAAGAATGACATATTTTCAATATTTGTGTTAAATAAGGAAAAATTACATCATCTAAAATATAAAAGGGTGGTTAAAACTCCACAAAACTGATACATTGTAATCAAAATTCTGCTCTATGCTGAAACAGTTCTATTAGGACAAATGCCAGTAAATGGTGTGGTTTTTATCTTTTATTTAGCATAGTTGTATAAATAAATGCTTTTACGTAAAAGCTACCCTTTTTTATTATTATTAAAAGCAGTGTATTTATAACCATACCTTACTTCATCTATAGGATTAAACTACTTGTGTTTTCGTATTGCTGCTAGCATATCACCAGGAGCTGTCAGCACACATGAGCTCAGACATTGATTATATCAGCATGATTAGTAACAGTAGATCCTGTATTGTGATCAGAAGTTCCTCATCCTAGTCCTACAGTGTATAACCAAATGAAAGGTCTTCTGCATTATTGCACAGCTTCACACCTGTCAACCATGTACTGCCTGATCATGGTGTCCTACAAATGCATTGGTACTTTTCAGGCCAAGGCAACAAAAACCAGGTGTCAGAATGATGAAATACTACAAATCTTAAATGTGAGGCCTGTAAAAATCATTGAGGGTGCCTGAAGTAAAAATTGAAATCAAAAGCAACCAACCAAAGAGCAGAGAAAGCAAAGCTGAGAATTCCACACATTGCTCCAGCCCCAGGAAGGGCAAAGAGCCAGGCAAGAAGTCAGCGGGGTGACTCAGACACACAAGTGGAGAGTTTGAAAGGACAGATGGGGCCCGTGTCCCTGGGAGTCAGATGCATTCTGTGCTCCTGTGTTCATGTAAGGTTCTAAGGTCCATACCCTAGAGGTGATAAAAATCTTCCTGATATACAAAATGACAGAGAGGCACAGCAATGGAATGGGAAAGGAAGCAAAATTCAAAGACTTCATGGAGAAGGGGGAGAAGGGAGTGTGAAAGGGTGGAGGAGAAGAGTGCTGGGAGGGAGCTACTGGTAACATCTGTTATATGAGGTGGGCTCTGGACCCATTGCACCCATCAGCTCAGTCAGTGCACTGACATCTGCAGAAGACGATGAGAGGAGAACACTGAAGTGTTTAAAGTAATAGACCTTAGGGGCCAAGGAAATGTGAATCATCTGTATTTCTGAGTAGTAACAGTAGTGAGAACATTATGGTATGTTGACTAATGGCCAGGCATAAGAAGGCTTTATAAAAGGGAGGTGTGAACGATGCAAAAAATTAGCATTAACAGGTTTAGTACAGAAAAATCATGTCATCTTCTCCTCATCAAGACTATTAGGAAAAGATTATGTAAGCAGTTTTCAACATTGACAAACAGAGTTTCTCAGCCAGGCAGGGAAGCCCTAAGACTTGTGGAGAAATCCATGCAAATAAACCCAGACACTAAAAAGAACAAGCCTTTCTTTGCACCTTTTTTTCCTGATAAGTCTCCTGAGGTATGTTTGAGTTAGATACTTGAAAGGAAATTTCTGTGTGGATAAACATGGCTCTAAATTGTTCATATGAGCATCATTTTAGACCACAGACAATTCAATTTAATTTAATTTAATTTAATATAATTCTTGAATCATTGGATAAGATTTTATGTTCACTACCCAATTTTTGCTGATTCCTACTTGACCTGGTAACACATGAATTAAAGTTGCCTTAATCTTATCTCAGAAATGTAATTTTGTTTTGTTGAACCAATTAAGAGACACACATGTAGAACGCCATGTACCAGGTAGAAAGTTCCTTGCAAGATAAGTAGAACTGGGGATGGGAGGGAAGGGGAGATGGGGAAGGCAGCTGCTCTGCTTCTGATGAAATACCAGTTAATAGAAAAATTCCATCCGACTTCAGTCATTTGAAAATCTGCCCTTTCAAAAAGAATACAGAGCTGTAATTCTGAATATTGAAGCTCTCTTTTATTTGAAAATGGGATTGAAAAAAAAATAATTTGGAACACATTTTCATTTAAACAATAACTTTTTTGTTCCCATTTTTTAATGTTCTTCTGTGCTACTAAAATGAGCTGCTACTAACATGGGTAACTGGTGTGAGAACCTGCTATAAATACCTTTAAATACACCTTTTTAACTGCTACCTTTAAAGATCTTATTTATGATTCTCACAAGGTAAGCACTTGTCATGCTTAATAAGTGAGCAGGAATCAGTCAGTGTGGATAGTCAAGAGTTCTGTCATACTCTCCAGAGGTAACCTCTGGCCCTAAACACCTGCAAGACTTATATAAAGTGTATGAATGTAATGTGCTATATCCACTTGTGCTTAGAGAGAGATGAAATAAAAAGAACGTAAAGGTTTCCAGGCTGTCCATCAACTCCAATGTACTTGCAATGTTTTTAGGGTCAATGCTTTTCGTTTTAAGAAGGAAGTTGACCTATGCTTAACATTTAGTAAGTGCCAGATATTCTCATTATTTCTGCCAAGAAAGCTGCTGCAGTGTATGAACACTTACAACAGATTTCCAGCCAAAAGTAGATTGGTAGCACTTAACTTTTTTGTAGGAATTAACCTTTCTTATTTTTGGTTCTACACAGTACCAGGGGAGAGGAGGGGAGGGGGAAGAAAAAGTGGGAGTGAGGGAGGGGGGAAATGGAGTGGGGAGAACCAAAACCCAGACCTCTCTGGCAGCTTTGAAAAGAAATACTCTTTTACCAGTTACTGTAGTGCATACAAAATGCAGATCACCATTTCTGAGATGGAGCTCTTAGGGAAACAGAGGGGCTTTTTTCTTCTTCTTTCCTGCTTCTTGCCTTGCTGTTGCTTAAATTGAAGGAAAAAGCATGTGAGGTCTGCAGCCTGATACAACAATTGCCTGCAAAGGCCAGGGAAGAACAAGAATGAAGTGGGAGTGGGTGTCTAAGGATGGAACCCTTCAGGGCACTACAGATAAACAGTAAAGGCCAGTGAGGGCCACTGCTGAACAGTTTGGAGATGAAGGAGTGAAGACAGCAGCTTCAGAGAGACAAAAATTAAATGGATTACAAGCCATTCCAACCATGTGCAAGAGAGAATATTGGGAGAAAAAGCAAAGAATATAGGTCAATAGAACTTTAATGTAGTACACAGGGGCATACAAAAGATTCCTGAATCCTCTGAATTCCTTAGTTTTGCTAGTTGGCAATGGAGAAGAAAATAGTGCATTTTTTAATACTACTGAGATGGACTGTACATGAAAAATTACACATAGCTACATGAGGTCCTTGTACACCGGTACAATCCAAAACCACTAGCCACAAGTGCTTGATCTGAAAGTGTTCACATTCACTAAACACCCTCTTTTTCTGGGCATTTTGTGCACCCAGAAATCAGCTTTTTGTAGTCTTCAGATTTGAACTGGCAAGCACATGGTCCCTCTCAAATGTCATGAGGAGCAGGGTGGGCTTCCAGCTGCTCAGAATTACTTGTTTCCTGTCTAATTTCTGATTAATGCAACCCTGGAGTCAGAGCTTCAAGCTTGTCTTTACCCAGCTGTTGTGCTTCCTTCTGCTTGACATCTCTCTGATGCCCTCAATTTTGTGTGTGTGTTGTTTTTGTATTGTTTCCATAGGAAAGATGCTTCTGTCAAACTACAGTTTAATCTGAGTGGTTAGAGATCTTGCTTTGGAAATAGATGGTGGGGCTCTGTGTCCTTTCAGGCTTAGGAAGGTAAAAAAACATGGATCTTCACTGGAGAATGCTCTGCTTACCAATTTGCTATATAAATGTCCACTGAGTATCTAGAAATTACTTAGTGATTAAGGGAAAATGTTATGAATTCGATATTTAAGTCACTGTAAAAGACAAATTGCAGAGTATTTTTCAATAAATTCAGTTTTATAGAGTCCAACTTTGATCATGTTATTATAAAAAAAATGAAATAAATAAATAACCCAAACCTTTGCATTTTTTTCTTGGGATTAATTAAGTAGTTTTGTCTCTTGTTTACTCCCCTCTGCTTATTTAGTTGTAAGTTAATTTAAAAAAGGTCTAAATTTTAATTATGATCAGAGATTTTATGTGACTAAATTAAGTAAATTGAATTGTATTCTACCGCAAAAAAGAAAAAGTTGGTCTAATTAATTGTGTTTGAATGGTATTTGGTTTATATGATCAGTGTTGATTTTATGCTGTTAAATTTTTTATAGTTCAGAATCATGTATTATTAACCATGTTGTAATCACTGTGAAGTCTATTGTTACCCAAATGAAGATGCTAACTTTGGTGCTGTAATTTTCATGTCTAGAAGCACCAATGCAAGCTTCAGTAATATTTATAAATATAAATAGGTTGCAAACAAATGTAAGGCATCATTTAAATGAATAATTCTGTGCCTTTTAAGTAAAGCTGTGCAGGTTGGAGTCAGCAGAGGGTATAACCAGATTATAGCACAGTTTTTCTGGGAATGACTGTGATAAAACATAACTTTGTTTTCAAGAATTGAACTTGTCTGTCCTCATAAACACTATGGAGAGGAAAAGAAGTGAAGACCAAACTTCAATGAGTTGTCCCTTGTTTTAGTGTGCAGGAGAACTCTGTTTTGTCTAGCAGAACAAGATACACATTTAAGTCTAAAACTGTCTGCCACAGCAATATGAGAATGAAGTGAATCAAGCCTTTATATCAAGACCATGAAATAGATAGGCATGTTGATTGCTCTACTGGATCTGACTGGGATGGAGTTCACTTTCTTCATAGCACCCCATATGGTGCCGTGTTTTGGATTTAGATTAAACCACTGTTGAACACATACCAGTCTTTTGGCTATTACTGAGCAGTACTTGCATAGCATCAGGGCCTTCTCTTTCATCCTCAGAAAGTAGGCTGGTGGTGGGCAAGAAACTAGGAGGAGACACAGTTCAGACAGTTGACCCAAACTGGCCAGAGGGGTACTCCATACCAACATTGGAAAACTGGTGGAGTTTTGTCTTCTGAGATGGCTGTTGCTCAGAGACTGGCTGGGCATCAGTCTGTTTATGGGTGGTGGTGAGCAATTGCGGCTATATCAAGTGTTCATTTTCCTGTTTCCTTCACTTATTTAATTGTTTTGATCTTGACACATGGGTTTTCTTGCTTTTACTCTTCCTATTTTCTCCCCTCATCCCACTAGGGCCAGGAGGAGTGAGCAGGCAGTTATGTGGATGATTATTTTATCATCAGAAGGTGGTTTTCACTAGCTGATTGAGTATGGGGAGACCAAAGGCATTTTGCACCAGTATGTGACACACTAGCAGAGGCTGGAATTGGCTACACCATTAATAGTTATATTGCATGCATGTGAAAAGGTGGCATGACTATATGGTGGTCTTTTTCAACATAAGCTTCTAAATTATTGAACAGAGATTCTTCATTATTTGTGCACATCACCCATGTGAGGCTCTATGAGGTGACTTGCCTATATTTGCATAACTAGCTACTCTTTATAATGTAGCAATCTGCAGTCAGTGTGATGCTTTTATTTTTTTGCCCTTATCATTCTCTGGTAATACTGTGGACAGCTTTTTCATGGACAGCATCTGAAATACTGCACAAACATAGCAAATAATTCAGTCCCTCTTTAACCTGCCTGAATTCCCTGTCTCATAAGGTGAGGTTTATTTCCTTAGCTGACGCTGCAGACTTAAGAAAAAAAAAATAATTCCAGACAAGCCAAGCAACCTTCAAACCAAACTGTAATCTAGCTCTGGTTCTCCAAACCCATTAATCTCTCAATGCTTTTGGCTACTGTTGATTGATTGGACCATATATGAAGGTTTAGTCTTTAGTTTTTTCCATTTTTTAAGTTTTTTTTAAAGGAAGGGTGTTGTGGCATGGTTTCTCGTGTGCAGGTTTTCTTTAGCCTTTGTCCAATAGGTCTGTGTTTTGGAAAGTTGAAAAAAGCTGTGTTCTGGCTATGGATGACAGATTATTGTAGTGATGCTTCTGGCCACAGAATTTATGAATCTATAACGAGAAATCTAAAATTAATTAGTAGACAGGAGCACAAGAAATAAGTGGTTGAAAACTATTTTGGGAAAGGTTTATAAATATAATGAACTCAACTGTAATATTTGAAAAAGAGGACATGTTAAGTGCCTGAATCACAAGTTCTGTGGTAGATCCCAGCAGGCCCCGAGCTCACTGAAGCCCTTCTGTTCTGTACTATGGATGGGCCTGTAACATTTGGTCGCAGGGGTGAGCTATTACCCGCAGATTTGTGCATGGCCCATGCTTCTAACTGTACCGATGAATCAGTTTTTGAGATCTTCTTTTTGCACCTTTCATTTCTGGAATGAATCTTTGCTTCAGTCTGAGCTAAAGTGCTGTTTCTCCTTTTTTTCCCTAAATAAATAAGCATAGAGGAAGGTGAACTGGCTCTGAAAATGAAGGGACTTTAACAGGACGGTGCATAAACAATGAATCTGTTTCATGTCCTAAAAGTTCCAGCTGCAGTGTTGATTTAATCAGATTTGTTCTTTATGAGATGGTATATTGCTTAGTAGTCTCTATGATTTATGATCACTTACATTTGTCAAATGGCTGCATGTCCTTTTTATTTTAGTGTTTGCCCAGTACGAAGTACAACCTGTCTTACTTTTTTTGTTATCCTTGTGTAATAAAATTCACAATTGCCTTTACTTTGTCAGGGGGATCTCACTACTACTGACTTGATCTGCTGAGCAGTCAGTAGAATACGGCAGAAATTCTGATCACTTCTCTCCCAAGTGGACGCTCAGCCCCAAAGCTGGTGAGCTAAACTTGCATATGGCAGGTAGCTGTCATCTCAAGTACACAGCCACATTTTGAATCAGTGGAATGAATGTGAGAAACAGCTTCTATTTACAGCCAAATTTACCAGGTTGCATACGGGAAGCAATAAGGACTTCTTGCCCTTTTTTACAGTTATAAGGTCTTTGTTGCTTGGTTATGTAGAGTCCAGTCTTTCCAATTTACTTTCAGAATACTTATTAGTCTACTAAGAAAAGTCACCAGGGCATTGCAGATATCCTGTTGGTAATGAAGGCAATGTGTTAGGTAGCAGCTCCTCATAACAGCCAGGACTGAGCAGAATCACATTTTTCAGGTCTAGAAACTGTTCCAGGCCAAAATTCCAGGCACCCAGAGATTGCAGTCATTGCTTGTGTTAGGCAACAACTGAACAGGACTTGTAAGATAGGTCATTTTAACAGCATACTGAACTAACAGCAATTATTTCAGTGCCCTCATTTCTTCAAGTAATGTGAAATCTTTACTGAAAAAGAACTGGGGGAAAATTAAGGTTAAGAGTATTGATAAAAATTTGTCTTCCTTAAAAATACTCATAATGTGCTTTTATTTTTGTTAGATGAAATTTTTTCTTGTAACTTGAAGACTGTTTTCCCAGAACCTGTGTCTTTGCATCAGATGTTAATCAAATTGTATTATTATTACACAGTTTCTATTATAGATACCAGTAACTCTGCCAGATAAGCACTGCTGTAGCATTCAGAGACGCTTTGCAGGGAAGCAAGATGAATTGTCATTTGCCATTACCCGTGAGCTGCTTTCTGGATTTGTACATTTCAGGCACAACAAAACTCAAACTGTGGCAAGACAAATTTAAATTATTTTCCTTCACACAAAAAGATTGCAGAAAATCAATGAAAATAACATTAAGGTTGTATTCTGTGTGGGAAAAAGAAAAATGTACAATTTATGTTGCTCAAAATATGGACAACTTAAATTGATATAAAACACAAGAGATATTAGACAACCTACATGAAATTATGAAATTAGTTTGTAGCATATTGTTCATCAAAGTTTTATCTCATATGGTGGAGGGTGGCACGAAAGCATATTCTGATATTCCCATTTTTGTTTCAAAACTCTGTGTTGCACTGCCATTTAGAAAGAGAGAAAAAAATGATTTATTTATGTTAAAATTAACAGAACTGGATGGCAAATTTTTGAGAAAGTTTATTTTGTTTTATTTCAAAATGATGGTTTTTTTGTTCTTGATTAGGGAAGAAAGATTTGTTTCAACTGGGTGATGGGTACCCAGGCACCCTGGTTCCAAATTTCTCTTTTCAAGTTAACATGACTTCGTGCAGCTTTTCATGATTTAGGTATATGGCTGGCACAATACCTCTTGATACCCTGATATTCCATGAAGATAAAAACTGATATGCTCATGCTGACTCAACCTATCTTTTATCAGTTTCAGACATTAACTTTTGTCATCATAAATCTTGGACTTTTCAGATGGAGGTGTTTCAGATGGCAATCATTGCCAAAATCTAGGTCTTCATGTATCTAATTCATCCAAGAAATTTCAGCATGTACTTGCGATTCGTCCTACCTTAATTAAGTTGGGGTTTCTTTTATTATAACAACTTAGAACTGTTTTTTTTCTTCTTTTTTTTTTTTTTTATCACCTTTATCTTCACTGTTGGAAAGGGCTATATTTTTGATTTTTGAGGAAAATTCTATTTAAATTTAAATTTCATTTTTCTTTAGTATGCTATGTGGGATATCATGGAATGTTTTTGATAAGGTTGTAACAGCTTATTGGTGCACCTTCAGTTCATTTGTAAGGCATTTTAAGTTATGAGGTGAAAGGGTTCATCAGTTGCAGGATGTTTTGTTACCATTACTGACTTTGAAACATTTACTTATGCTCTTCCTTACTCACACTCAAGAAAATGTCAGGAATTAATTTTCCTGACATTAGCTTCACAATACTTAAATTAGCTTTGCTTTAACTCAAGTATGAAATATCTCCCTTCTGCCTGTCTGTGCATACTGTGATGATTTCACAAATGATTTGCTTTATTTTCTGAAACTTACCGTAGCCTCCTCTACAGTGTTTAATCCTTTTTGAAAGTTGCAATCTTTTGACATGACTTCTTGATGTTATCTGAGCTCATTGTTCTGAATCAGATACGGAAAAGTGAAAAACCAGGACTTGTTACCTATTTTTTCTATCAGTGTGATTAGTTGTATCATTTTAGTTCTGTTATTTAAAGATAGTGACTATAGCAATTTAACACTATTTTGAGTAATATGAATTCAGAATTCTAAGTTAGCTAAATGATTATATAATTTCTGCACTGTGCCTATATGTCTAATATAGGTTGAGACCTGTTATGTCCTTTACAACTGATGAGTGAAACTTGTGTTTTTGGTTTCTGCTCTGCAACCACAGTCCTGGCTTTTCACACATTTACAGAAAAAGCCAGCAGGTCATCTCCTGATTTAGGATGTGCCTACTGAATAAAATTAGAAAGATGACCTCGTGGTATGAGTATAGAGTATGGATCTTGGAGGGCACCTTTGCTTGAAAGCAGAGAAATGCCATAGCTTCTCCTTCATCATGTGACCTACCCTGTCTTCTGGAGTACAGCAGTGTATGCAGTCTTAGATAGTAAGAATTTCTAAGATTGTTTTATAAGATGCTCCCTTATTGCTGTCCTTTGTTAATATCACCCAAGAGTAGGTGCTTATGTGCAGCGGAGCCAGTAAGTGGAGGGATCTGTTATGCATCTTCTCAGCTGCTCTTTCTCTCTGAAAACCAGATTAGGAAGCATTCAGCCTTTATGACCTTTGTCTTTTCAAACAGTACCAAATTATTTATTTTTCTTCCACGCTTGGTCAAAATATTTCATCACTGGTTGAAGGTGAAAAACAGTAGATAGTGCATGCTCCTGAGATGTCAGATATGGTGAAGTGTTAGTTCAAAGAAATGGCTTACTTTTTTCATCTTTTATGATTGGAACATCTAGTATGATGCTAACTTACACACATCTCCCTATCTTCCCTTGAGAAGATCTGTGGGGAACAAAAAATTTAATAAATGCCAGTTGCAATGCTTAATAATACCTACAAGTGTTTGGATACTACAAAAGAGAGTCCAATATAAGGGCCTCAGACTAGGACAGTTTTTTCCAGGAGATCTAACAAAAATATTCCAGGAAATTACCATTTGAGAGTAAGAAAATATGTAATTCATTATCAGTACAGCTTTTTCCTTTAATTCTTCAAATGAGGAAGCCCTAAAGGCAAAATAAGAATTTCTTCCAAACTCTTCTGAATGATACCTTGAGTTCTGTTAACCCACAGTAAGTGATAATATGTTGATCTAATAGTGTTATTAATTTATGAACTATTATTTTCCCAAAGGCTTCTGCAAGGGTTCTCAGAAGGGAATAACCTGTAATAGTTAATACTGTTTAACATTAAAAAACGTACATTAATGCTATCAGATGGTGCTTGTGTAAATATTCCTTTAAAATATCTTTGGGTGTATATTGAAATTAGAGGGATGTTTAAAATTAGAAAGTCAGCTTTGCATTTTAACAACTGACAGACCTTTAAAATATGATCTGAAGGTATTCAAGCTACAGATGTAAACCAATTGAAACTATACATGAACAATGATGGGCTCTGTGTCAGCCATGACGTACGAGAGAGGAATGCATGATCACCACATACAATTTTCTACATGTTAATTCAGTGCTCAGTGGCTTTTTAAAAAACAAAAAAACAATCCACACCAAAACCAAGCAAATGACAATGATTAATCTAAAGTTATTGGAAGAATGAAATTACCAGAAAAATTGATCAGAAGGACTGAGTAGTTTAAATATATAAACAGGTTAGAAACGCTAGATAGGCTTAGGTGTTTGAATCTGGGAAAGAAAGAAAAAAGCAAATGATTAAATGGAGAACATGTGAGTCATGAGTGGCAAGGAGAAAGTAGCAAGAGAGTGATTAATAACTCTGATATCTCAAGAACCAGTGAGTTCAAAAATCAAATTATTATGTATCAGCCTTAAAACAGTAATAAGATGAAGTATTTTTCACCTGATGTGTCATTTACATTATGGAACTTTTTGCCAAAGAATGTTGTGAAGCTCAAAAATATGACCTCAAAAAGGGATTAAACAAGTCCATGGACAGGTTCCATCAGGCATTAAACAGCTATTAAATGTGATGCTTTGAATAAAGCCTCCGGCTCATGTCAGAAGCTGGGGGAGAATATACCCAAGGAAAACTCTACACTTGCTGTTTCCAGCTCATTCCTTATCAAGTGCTTAAAGATTTCTGGTACATAATAACATTTCTGTTAAAATTTTACATCTAGGCAGTTGCTGAGTTAACTATACCTGCAGAGAAAAAGATGACTGAAGAGCAAAGAGTGGCATGATGAGGAATAGAAGTTACAAGAATTTTGCCTATTTGATCCTATTCTATGGGAGGTGAAACAGAAACAAACCACAGCTTTTATCCTGGGGATTGCTGTTTAAGGCATGCAATGTATACGCTCAGCTCTTTAGGCTTAAAGTTACTGCCTTTCAGGCATGAGATTTTCCACTGACCAGGAGTGTGTAGAGCTATCACCCGAACAGATAAAGTCGATTTTACAAAATCCTTTTTAAAAATACTATTTTAAAATATTGACACTTTTTCCTTTATTATAAGGGTGGTACTGTTTTCACAGCTTCCTAAGAACACTTCATTTTGAGTGGCAAGCCCATGCTGCTTCTTCTGATTTATATGACAGTTCGTGATCCATTTGCTTCATGGTTGTCTCCATCAATTTTGCCAACCCAATTCAATTAGCTGCATTGCTAATGGGTTTCCTTGTGGAAGCCATGAAATATAATAATAAAACATATTACCACTAAAGTGGCTTCTGCCTTGGAATGTAATACCTTTTGAGGTTATTTTGAAGAAAATACATGAGATTCCGGAAAAATTATGAAAACCTGGTTGCATATGGTACTTCTTAAGCTTGCTATCCCCCTCCAGTCAGCCACAATTTAGATATTACTTTGGGCTGATCTCTGTGGTTTCTTGAGGATCAAAGTATGGCCTACTTGAAGCGAACTCAGGCTAAGACTGTGGCAGCCAGTCCTTTTAACCCTGGTTTTCTACATGGCAGACCTTCTGAATTTGTCACTCTGACCAGGTATGAGAAAGCTCCTTTTCACATCTGAGAACTTGTTTTGCATTTGAGAATTTGTTGGATGTATGCATTTTTTTAGTCTCTTGTGTGGGCTCCTTCTCTTATCTTTTTGAATAGTTCCCTCCTGATTTATCTGGAGACTGTTATAAATACACTTTTGTGTATACACTATTGGCAAAAGTATTGCTGCGAGTAATGGAATGATAGTCACCGAAATTTAAAAAGCTTGGTAAATACATTTATGCCTAGAATTCAGAAGCCGAATTCATAAGAATAATAGCCAGTGAATATACAATAGATTTACAAACCCTTTTGTGCCTTTAATAACATGGTATCTCAGTCATTTGTGTTCCACAGAAATCCCTGTGGTTTTACTACAGGACTCCCCATTTCACATTTTGTCAAAACCAAACCAAACCAGCAATTTAGATTAAGTTGAAAAATGAAATGAAACTCACTCTCTTCTGATTGAACTTGAGTATTTGGGTTAACCTCCTTGGTTTGTCAAAGCATCAGGCAAAGACAGGATTCTGGGATTGTTCTTTTAGGAAAGTTGAGAAACGTTTCCAAGTTGCCTTGTTTCAAAGCACCAAAGTTAAAAAAGAAAACATTTTCCTGCCAAAGTCACCATAAAAGTGTTTTTTAATCTGTGTAAGCAGTGAAAATTTGGTTTAGATCTCAGGCCTATGAAGCCATACTTATTGAACTTTGGACTTGAGAAAAGTCTCATTGGGTTCAGACAAGCTCATTTTCATGCATCCGTTTCTGACAGTCACTGTGATATTAATGAATGTTCATTTGTGTAGACATTAGAAGGAAGACATCAAAGAGCTTGAACCACACAGTATGAATAGGCAAAAGTATTTTTGGCAACGATGTAGTCAGTATTCATTTTCCAAGGCAGTAAAAATAGAGGTATGAATATATTTGAAATTCTTGGCTTTGTATAGTATCTCTAAATCTAGGTGTAGTGCTAAAAATTAATTTGCCCTACTACTGTGAAATCAAAAGGTTGGGGCTTTTTTTTCCATTTAAACACAATGAAAGTTGCAATTATCTCATTATCAATGGCACAATTTATAAGCACACCTAGCAATTGATTCCAGCTATCTGGATTAGAAAATTAAAAGACTACCTCTGTGACATCTACCCTTTTTTACCTATGCACAAAATGTGATCTGAGAGTATGAAGTGTACTTTGACATGAAATGATATGTTGGATATATCGGGGCTCCAAATAAAGCACACAGAAGGAAGTCTATTTGCTGTGCAAGTATAGATTGTAGGTTTAGTTTTATGTACCATTATTTTCGTAACAGTTGTAGAAAATTGTCAGTCTGTTATGCATAGTGATGCAAAGCTATTCTGCTTAAGTGGCTAATTTTAATCCAGAGATACTGAAGTCTGTTAGTTGCTTTGAAATTGGTAATCTGGTAATCTAGTAGTCGAGTAATCAGTAGAGTGAAATCCTATATGGTTCGATGTAATTCCAAGATCTCCTGTCTGAAGCTGGATTGTTCTTCTCTCGAAGACAGGATGCTTTAGTGTCAGCCAAATCAATCAGTTTGCATATAGATTAATCTGACATTATGTGCAACACTTTACACATTTTAACGTAAGATTTTTGGCATGCTGTTTAAGTGTAAGGAAAGGAAATGAGACCCAACCCTGAAAATATGCAATGGCTTTCTAGTTTTTCTAGAATGTACGTTCATGCACACTTTCTATTAAATCCCATTGTCTTTTTTTTTCTTTTTTTTTCTTTTTAATCCTTACTGGGCTAATAACTCTAAAAATGGTGGAATTTAGCATGGATTTTCCAGAATCAGAGCACTGGTGATGAAAGAGCAAATGCTGACTTCAGGGAGAATTTTCCCTGTGTCTGCACTATAGGACTCAGTAAAGAATTCTCATTTATGAACCTCATTCTCATTATGGTGTTTTACCCTTTGAAGTAATGCTAACTGTAACCTATGAAATAAAGTAAGTCTGAAACAAAGTCAGAAATTCTAGGAAACAGTTTGAGGAGTCTAATTAAACTTGAGCTACTCATTAAGCTTAGCAGTCATTTTAAAAAACAATATCTAGCATTTCATCAGCTGAGCAAAAAGCTAATTAAGAATTAGCATTGTCTTTAAAGTTAGAAATTATCACAGCTTCCATTGCTTAGAGAATACGTGTTGTCTCACCACACTACATTCTGAATTGTCCTTTGTCAGAATGAATTGAATTCTGATATTCTCAAACAATAATGCTTTTTGTATAGAATTTGATGTGGAGGGGAGTTGGCATCTTGTTTCAGCACTCTGCAAAAGACCTCTGATTTCAAATCAATGTTAATTTATGGAACTCTGTTTAGAACTGTCGTGGTTTAACTCTCTAAGGTAGCTCAGCCCCACAGAGCTGCTTGCTTGCTCCCCCCAGGTGCAATGGGGGAGAGAATGAGAAGGGTAACAGTGAGAAAACCAGTGGGTTGAGATAAAGGCAGTTTGATAAGTAAAGAAAAATCAAAAGTAAAACATACAAGCAAAGAAAAAATTAGGAATTAGTTCACTATTTCCTACCACCAGGCAGATGTTTAGCCATTTCCAGGAAAGAAGAGCTTCTTCACATATAATGGTTACTTGGGAAGACAAATGTCTTAACTCCAGATATCTCCTCTTCCTTCTTCTTCCCCCCAGTTTTTACTGTTGAGCACAACATCATACAGTATGGGAGTCCCCTTTGGGCATTTGGGGTCAGCTGTCCTGGCTGTGTCCCCTCGCAACTTCTTGTGCATCCCCAGTCCACTTGCTAGTGGGGAACATGAAAAAATGAAAAGGCTTTGATGCTGAGCAAGGACTGTTCAGCAACAGGTAAAACATCAGTGTGTTATCACACTGGTTTGGTCACAAATCCAAAACATAACACCATACCAGATATGGTGAAGAAAATGAACTCAATCCCAGCCCCAAACCAGTAGAGAATTCAGTGGTTAGTGATATATTCTGTTATTGAAGGTACTGCAGTCCTCTATAAGGGCCTGTCATTCAGCAATTACATAATTGCAATTGGGCTTTTTTTTCTTTTTTTTTTCTTTTTTTCTGAATGTCTGGTTTTTACATCACATCTGTCACAGCAATGAGTGTAAACCTGTGTCTACATGATTTTCAGGCAGGCAGCTAATTGGGTCTTAAGAAAATATACCAGGAGAACCTACAGATAACAGTGGATAGAAAATTGCACCCAGTACAGAACCTTTTCTTGTAAAGCTGTGCGTGTCTGTATGAATGGAAATATTTAAAAATCATCCTGAAACACCCATACGGAAGATGGTAACTTATTAAAGAGCTTAGAAATTAAAACAGAAAATAGAGGGAAATAGTTTTATTTTTCTCTGCTGAACACTTAAAAAAAGTGCCAGAAAGTATTATCTTAAGTTGACAGTGTTTAATAACCACAGGCATCTGAAAAAGAGTGGAAGACGATAATAAGCAGAGTTTGGGGGTTACTTTACCTGCTATTTTTGCTTATTCTACGTGAAACACATTTAGCTAAGGCTACCTTAACCAAAATACACATCTCTAAAATGTACATAACATTATATTGAGAAACAAGTTCCCAAAAGTTGACACATAAATTATATGTGCAAAATATGTGTATGTGGATAATTATGCACAGAAATATATATTTGCATATGTAATTACATCTGTCAGTAACCAGAATGGTTTTGGGTTAATGATAATACTTGTATGGAACTTGTCTCTGACTTGCATTTTAATGTGGTTTGATATTCCTCTAACTTAGAACAGCTGCTGTTTCTGTTTTGACTTTAAAATACCTATTTAATATATAGACAGTAGGTGACAAGCTGAAAAGTACATTTCTAAAATTTTACTGTTTCCCGTATCAAATTCTGAAGAAATCAGAATGGGTTCCCTGCCAGGAAAACTGACATAATTTTTGGAATTCGAGAATATTCTTCACTAAATAAGAAATTGTGTAAGAGGACTGCTTTGCCTTGTGTCCTGGGTTGAGAGACACGGGACTAACTTTTCTTCTAATGCTGGGGAAAATTGCACTTCTAGAAGACTCTAGTGTCTGAATTTGTGAAAATATTTACTTTATAGCCAGCCAGGCTCTGTGGGATTCAAGATCTTAGAGTTTTCGAGCCTTGCCAGGTGCAGAGACAAGGAGGAGCAAGGCCTGGGCACTTGACCCAGGCTGGCCAAGAGGATTATTTCATACCATGAACGTCACATTCAATATAAATTAGAAAAGTTTGCTGCATAGTTCTCTCTCCCTTGATGGCGGTGGTCCGGACCCCTGAGACCTTCTCTTCCTCCTGAAGCCATTGCGCTCTCAGTGTCCGCCATTTGCTGTCCCCTGCTGAGAGTGCACAGCTTCCTACTGATAGAACTGGCTGAGTATAATTCCTGTATTTTATATTAGTATCGGGATTAATACTGGTTCTTTCGTATTATTGTTAATTATTTAGTCTTAGTCTATTAACTCTATTTATATTTCAACCCTTGTGTTTCTTTGTGTTCCCCAATTCCCCTTTCCAGGTGGGGAGGGGTCATTGGGTGATAGAATTATTGTCTAAATGACGATAGATTGTTATGGGTTTTCTCAAACCATAACACCTTATGTCTGGTAAATGAAAACCATAGATTGGTAGACTTGATTTACAATTAGTTGATGCCTATTAAGTTCATTCTGGTCTCAGTTTCCAATTCTCTGGTCTCACCCACCAGGAGGGATGAACCCAGTACATTCAGGCCCCACTAAAGAAAGATGCGTATATAAACACATTTTTGTGAACTTGTGTGTATAGACTGTAAATGTCTTAGCAGAACTTTCAAAACCATTTTTAATTAGGAAATAGCATAAATGTTTATGCATAAGCAACATGTTCTTATAACTTAGCAGAAGTAAAACCATATGTGCCCGTATAATATAAAATCCACATGTATATCTGGTGTAAGTCAGGCATGTTTAATATCTATTGGCTGTTGGCCAAGAAAAAAAGGAAATAGAAGCCAGGATTTTATGGGTGGTAGTTTTTGCTATATCAAGTGACAAAATCTTATAATAAGTCCAGTTCTTGTGTTCTCCACCATGGAGACAGAAGCAAAAAGTAAAAATACATTTTTATAAAGATACTTACACAAACCTCACAGTAGAACCCCACAGTCCGAGATGAATTTGTCTGTCCAATATCACTGTGAAGCAGGGCAGTCAATTTATCTTCTTTTCACAGACAGGGACCTGAGGCACAGAGAGGCTAAAGCCCAGATTCAGACAATCTGAATGCCAGTTAAATCTCAAAGTCTTGTGTTTCCAATTGGCTAGGTGCCTCTGGCTCAGTGTCCAAGGTCATATAGGATGCCTGTAGCAAAACTGAAAACTGAATCTCATTTTTCCTCATCCAAAAGTAAGGCTCTAAACCACAGGATGACTCTTTTTTAGGGAAGTCTTTGTATCACCTAAAACTGAGGGGTAGCTTCCACCTGTCTGGTCTACCTCTCTCAGAAATACTTTCACACCTTGAAAGGTCCTGAATATGCAGGGATAGTTAAGGAACTTGTAAGTCACAAAATTCAGCCAAGTTACATGTAGTATATGTGCAGTGAATTGATCTCAAAAATCAGAATACAGTGACATTTACATTCCAATTACATGGAAGACTGTGCTGTTTGCACTAAATTTGCATTCTCCAAAAGCTCCCCCCTATAGTATGTTGTTGATCAGTCTGAAGAAACCATTAAATAAAACCTTCCAAGTAGGACAGATCTAAATAGCACTTTCTAAATAGGATTTGAAGTAAAAAATTCATACCCATATTCTTCTCCAAATAAAAAATATCTTTTCTTTATACAACTTGAATAGTTTGATCCCCACAATAATGGATTTTTGGGGAATGAAAAACCAGATAAAGCAAAATGGCAAAATCCAGGTTAACCAATAATATGAGAAAAATTACAGTGGTTTTAGGTTTTAATCAGAACAGGCTTGCTTGATTAGGTCCCCCTAAAATCCATGCTATTCATTTGTGAAAGTAAGACAAGTAAGGGGAAGTAGAAACTTTGATATTCACATATAGAAAGGAATATGTAGTAAACAACAGATGAGGATGGAATTTGCCATCCTTAATGCACACCTGCTATAATTGGATAAAATCTACTTGTTTGTTTTTTTTTTTATTTCATGTAGGTTTATATTGCTGGGGTTTCAGCTGTATATGAGGGAACCTGTTTTCAAATAGTCCTACTTTACTGTAATTTACTACCCGATGTATGCAAGAGTGAACAGCAAGTCTGGTTGTACGACTGTTAGTGGAAATAAGACTAGAAGGGAATCTCCATTATCGCAACTCAGAAATGGATCTGAGTTCTTCATTCAGATTATGTGATCCAGATATGACCCCAACACAGAACTGGAATACAGCCAAGGAACATATCTGGATGCTGAAGCCTGGAATTACTCTCTCTTGGAGCAAGTCTGGAAAAAGAAGTGTTTGGGGTCCATTTCTCTCCATAATAGTTCTCCACTTGTTTGGCAGTCCTCTGTATTATGCTTCTCAGTGTCCCTGGGCCCTGGGAAGCCTGGCTAATGCTCAGAATCTGAATATTTGATTCCAAGAGACAAGTACTTAAGCAAAGTATCAGAGGACTCAGTGTGGAAACTTATGAGCCCTCTCCAAATTTACCTATGAAGTCTCAGTTCTTGAAGCTATTCCCCTCAGAGATGGTGATGTAGACTGGAAGCTGCTACTTCTATTCTTAGATCTCTCGTATATATATACCAATACTGGACTTCACTGATGGCTTTTCAGTAGTAGTTCTTCCTATTTCCACTTATCAGAATGCACAGGAGCAGGATCTTACTGTTAGCTAACTTTCTTCTCATCTGTATTGCAATTATCATTTTATTTGTTAAAGACAACGTCAACATATTATTCCTATCTTGAATCTCTCTCTAAGAATCTCATTCTGTGCGGTAACGGCTGC
Source organism: Arenaria interpres (assembly GCA_013399435.1). Lineage (NCBI taxonomy): Eukaryota > Metazoa > Chordata > Aves > Charadriiformes > Scolopacidae > Arenaria > Arenaria interpres. Next base: position 65,775 of record VXAK01021037.1, read on the forward strand.
CTGTGGTTTATTCTCATGCAAGCAAACATATGTCTCTCAAAAAATGTTATGCACTGGTAATAAATACAGCAAATATTTTCTAACAAGAGGCAGAAGCATATTTTTAAACCATTCAACAACCCAGTTTTGTTTATCGTTAACAGCTCAGGCAATGTCTGTGATGATTCCTCATATTGTAAGGAGTGACAAGTTAGTAGGCAGGCAAGGCAGAGGACTACTGCCTAAACTAGGCTAATTTCACTTACAGTTGCTTGCCCCAAACAGAAGAAGACAGCAGAGTAAAGCTTTTCTTAACTCTGTCTCCTAGCTTAACCCTAATCCTCCAGGGTACCTCACATTTCACAGTCTTAGCTATAGTTCCCATGAATTCCTTTCACTTGGCTGAACACGGGTCCCTCACCTCTGAAATTGGCTTACATAAAAGGAGTAGAGAACTAGGTTAGACCTCTTATTGATGAATGTTAACCTTGGAGCCTATTCAAAACATGAAACCATCATATCTGGTCATATATTCCTATTCAGTGCAAAATTCCTGGGATTTGCACTGATTAAATTATAAGATACATAATTTTTTTCACTTTGAATTAAGTTGATTCATAATCAGAAACATATTCAGAAACATATTCAAAAAACTTCCTGGGACATATGTATGTGTAGGTTGTTAGGGGTCTTTTATCTTTCTCTTTGCTTTGAAGTAAAAATTTTTTTAATGGGTTGACTTATTCAAAGGAAAGAAAGCAGAACCATCTGACTGATTTCTATTTCATATGCTCCAAAACACAGAATATTGTCTTACTCTGGGCTTTTGATGACCATTTCAGATAAATTTGCTTTCTCCTGTATGTCCAGGTCATCAAAAGAGAAAATGCCTGCTTGTACACAGTAGCAGGGAATGCCACTGTGAGTATCAGGTTAAATTCAAGGGCAAAATATGAAGATGCAGGTAAAGAGAAGAGCTGGATGACATTTTAATGCATAGAATTAATAAACACATACAGTATGCATTTATTTTTAAAGTTCTTTACTGTGAGGGTGGTGGAGCACTGGAACAGGTTGCCCAGGGAGGTGGTTGAGGCCCCATCCCTGGAGATATTCAAGGTGAGGCTCAATGAGGCCCTGGGAAACCTGGTCTAGTTAGGGGTGTCCCTGCTGACTGTGGGGAGGTTGGATTAGATGACCTTTGGAGGTCCCTTCTGGCCTGGACAATTCTATTATTCTATTTTTATCTTTTTGTTTCTTTGCCTATTGGAAGAAGAGGCTTTTCTTGCTGTCGTATCCTGTTGATCTTCACACAGATTTCATATTGTCAACAATTAAAATTCCTTTTCCTATAGTTTTTCCAATAAAAAACAGGGGAGCTGATTTTTCTGTTTCAAGGAAAGATGAGATTTACTTGACAAGTACTATTATGTTTCGTATCTGTTGTGAAGAATGTGGATTTATTCCTTTCATGGTTTTCATTATTTTTATTATACAATATAAGTGGCATTATAATATATCCCCCTCATGCACACATGGGGAAATCTGTTATGGAAGACCTAGCACTCCATTCCATCTTCCCCTATAGCCTGGCTGACTATCTAACTCTTATGACTATTTTTGAATGTGTTTTATTTTTCTTTTTAAAAAAAATTGTTTTGTCACCTTGTATAAAATCTCCATCCTGAACTCAAGCAACTTTCCCTGTCTCATTTCCCTTGAAACTGACAACCTTCTACCCCAAAACTTTCGTTGCAATTAAATGGTGATGAAATACTCTTTTACAAAACTTTCCCTAATTCTATTTCTCATCCTAGTTATCCTCTAATCTTTAAATCTGAATGACATCATAGTTTTGAATCTTTATTGAATTCCCTTAAACATGTGAATGGTGTTAAAAGTAGTTGGATTTTCACATTTTATGACTTCCATACTGTGCCACTTATTTTAAAGAATGCAAGATCTTTTGTGAAGAAAAAAAGATCTGTCCAAGACAAAATATTCAGCAATATATTAAGGCCTTTTGTAGACTGTTTTCCAGTTTGTCATCATTGATTCATTGCTATAATATAGTAGGTAATATAATATAATATAATATATAACGTATAAACCATCAATATTTCCATCCACAAAAAACCATAAACTTTACCTTTTTTTAAAGTTAGCAGATGATTCAGCCCCGTCTTTATTGCACTTACAAGGACCAAAATAGAACCTGAAATACCATCGCTAGTATTAAACAATATACTGAGTGAGTGTTTCCTGAAGTGCCATGCATTTCAGAGGTGTGTAAATGGAGCATCTTGCTTTTCAAAACTTACAGCAGAGCACTTGTTCTTTTCAGAGCTCTACATTGCATCATTCAAAGGTCCAAGCTAGTCCAAATACTAGAAATAGTCTAGCTATGGTAATGCAAGGTAATTCATCGACTAATTTATCTTCCTGGGAGAGAAAAGTAGCTTATGTGAAGCTGTGGGCTACTGCAGCTACCAGAACTGCATTATTTAAAGTTACTATGCAGCTCCCTCTGATGTACTTCAGTCTGTGATGCAGCCATGCCTAATGGCAGGATTATTCCAGTTCAGCATGAAGAAAAATATCTTTGTTGTAACAGGATAACCACTTATGCCTTACAGCTCTTGCCATTTGAGTTTCTTGTTTATAGAGGATGGCAATGCATGAAAGTTACTAGAATGATTGTCAGATGTATTCAGCGTTATCCCTTTATATTTTCTGAGCTGTATTGCCCTCTTTCTCGCTGTTGTCTTTCCACTTCAACAGATGAAATGTGATGTGAGTTACAGGAGGTACTTCAGAAAACCAAATATCAACTTTACGTAATTTGACCCCTGGCGGTTGCTCTTTTTCTCATTCAAGTATTCATAGTCTAGGGGCATCTAGATACACTTTTGGCAACCTGAAAGTTAAATGATAGGGACACAAATAAAGCAAAATACACCTAATGTGACAGAATTATAAAGTTGAATACTCAGTGATCCCAAAGTACATTTCCCAGGTTTTAGAAAGATGGGCAGCTTACAGTGGAAAATTTGCATCTTGAAAAGCTTTGATAATGGAGTCACACATCAATGACAGTGTATTAATGAACTGTGCTTTAAATGTTAAGTTAATGGGTGACAACTCAATTCAAAGGGAAAAAAATCCTGAAGTCATTCTTTCTATTTTTATTACTGTGTGCAATGACTGCTTATAATATTGAAGAAATGAACATTCTACTCCATTTTTAGCTGTTAACCACATTTATTAAGAACTGTTAACTTAGACTGATGGAATTTTATTTCAAGAACACGACAGTGTAGATAACTTGGTTTGTCTTAGGCTTTTTTTAGCAGACTTTTTATAGATCTCCCTTTTTTTGCTTACCCTTGTACCTATTGCATCCTCTTGGAAACTTATAATGACAATGATTTAAACTAATGTGAAAAGGGTTTCAGAAGAGTTCCTCTGACCAAATCTAAAACATAAGTTGTAGCATTTCCAGTGATATTCAAAGCTACTTGACACAGGCAAGATGAAAGAATGTCTTTATTGCTGTGGTGGGTTGAACTTGGCTAAGGGTCAAATGCCCATCCAGCAGCTCAGTCACTAAGAAAGGAAGCTTGCTTATAATTTACTGTCATGGGCGAAAGAGACTCAACTTAGTGAAAATTAATTTAATTTACTGCCATTTAAAATAGATTTGGATGGCGAGACACAAAGACAAAAAATTAAAACAACACCTTTTTTCCTGTCTTTTCCCAGTCTCAACTTCAGTCCTTTACTTCTCTACTTTCTGCTCCCACCAAGCAGCATGGAAGGGGTGGGGAGTGGAGGTTACAGTTGGCCAGTCCATAACAGTTCCTTCCTGCAGCTTCTTCCCCACACTTTTCCCCTACTCCTGTGTGGGCTCCCCATGGGCTGCAGTTCTTTAAGAAACACCTAACTGCTCCCTCCACGGGCTGTGGAGGAATCTCTACTCCAGTGCCTGGAGCAGCTCTTTCCGGTGCTCCTTCTCTGAACTTGGTGTTCCCTCTGCTATTTCTCCCTCTTTCCTGCCCCACCCCCTTTCCCTCTCCTCCCTCCTCCCTNCCCTCCCCCTCTCCTCCCACCGCCATTTTCTGTCCTCTCTTCAACATATGTTCTCAGAGGTGCTACTGCCTCAGCTGAGGGGCTCAGCTGTATCCATTGGAGTTGGCCATATCCAGCATGGGGCAGCCCCAGCCTCTTTTCACAGAGACCACCCCTGAAGAGTCCCTGCTGCCAACACCTTGTCATGGACACCCAGTACAATTTCATCTTACAAATTTTGCTGAAAAATTATTATCCCTCAACACAGTTATTCATGATGTTATTATTTGTTCATCACAATAGTAAGAGATTTCAGAATCAAAAGATAAGGTTCTCTTCCTTACCTGTACCAGCTCTACCCATTCTCCCTTGGTGCCTTCAGCAGAATTGCTCTTGACCGGACTCCCTCTGAGGAAGAGGATGGTCAGGCTCTCCAGCCCTAGGTGCGCAGACCTGGAAACCCATGTTAAAACTCTCCATGGTATGAGTACTGTAAGCTGCTTAGATTTTTCACTAACCTGTTTGGTTTCTTAATGAATTTTACTGTGGTGTAACTCTCAGCAGTAATTTTTGGTCCTCATGGAACAGCAAAAGCAGAGGAGAAACAGACCCTGTGTTACTTTGATTAAATTTTCTGTCTTTCACTTAGGACAGAATTTAGGACCTCTACAATCCCCTTAGGTACTAGCCCCAGCCTCAGTTTGGGGAAGGCAGAGAATAAGTATGACAAGGAAGAAAAGGAGTAGTCCAGTTGATCTAGGATAACTTCTGAAATTCTCTCTTTCCAGGGTTGTAGAAGGAGGTCCAAATCTCCTAATCTGGGCACTTCTTTTTCCACTAAGCTGTTAGGTAAATGAGGTATCTCTGGAGTGCCTCAATCTGCTTTAGTTAGGATGTGAATTCATCTCCACTAACTTTAGTTGCCCCAAACTAGGTGTAGAATGTTAATTTCTCTATGTATCTACTGACCTATTATATGATATATTATACGTGTAGTAAGTATTTCCCTAGGGTGAGACAGGATCATAAAATGAGATGGATCACTATCTGGAAGTACTTCTCTCTTGCTTCATTAACTGTAGAAGATAAAGATGATGAATCTTATCTACCACTGAATGTATATAGACTTAATAGGAAATAATGGATGCTCCTATTACACTAAGTTCCAGTCCACCTAGTTCTCTTTGAAGATACCTTGATTCAGTATAGCAGGTCAGTTGTTGGAGAACTCACCCAAAAAGACAGAGAAATGGATTCCAAACAGTCCTCAGCATGAGGGAAAAAGAGATTGAATGTGTATTTCTCTTATTCCAGGAGACAGCATTAGGTAGCCTATGTACCTGTCTATTCTGTCAGTCTAATTGGTCATTAGGAATGAAAGACTCAAATGTTCAGGGAGGCAACAAGTAAGAGGGACTTTGAATTTTCCATAGTGGCTATAGCAGAGGACAGGCAGACTATGTCCTATTTTTGTCCTAGAACACAAAATAACTTTTAACAATTCAGATAATAGTCTAATGTAATATGTGCAGACATACAAGTCTTCTGAAAGTCCATTTCTGTACCATCTGCTTGTGCCAGGCTCTCTCATGCTTCTTTTCTAACCCATTTACCCTTGGTACAGAGAAGAGGTGGTGGAATAGTGAAGTCACCTGGAACAACCATAATCTACCTGATAAACCATTCGTATGTCTTGAACCCAGTTACAAAAACTAGATATTCAATTTCTTAGACAACCAGGAAGCTACTGCAGAAAAAACTTGTAATTGCCACCCGATCTGGTTTTGCCAACGTTCAACTCCTCTGTACTTAGAAGTAAGGAAGAAAGATTCTGAAGAAACCCTGCAAAGGTAGTAGGTCATTATATCTATAGGAAAGGCACTGAACACACAGTTCATGTAATTGGTCAAGGAGCTTTTGAGGTCAGTACTAGACTTATATGTCAGTATCTTTAAGTGCGTAGACAATTTTGAAGAGTAAACAGTCTGAATCTGTTTGAGACGTACTTTGTATTTATGTGTAATACATCCTATCCAAAGCATTAAAAGAGAAAAACCAAAACCATTAAGATGATTGATGTAGAAAGACATTTGGAAAAATTATTTAACATCAGTAATTATGATCAAGTAATTCACAAGAACATAGCACTTAGTAAAATTTTATAATTACAAAAAATAAGACAAAACCTGATACATACTTCAAGATAGTTTGTTTAGTTTTTATTTTTTAAGAGTCAACACTTAATTTGAAACCAAAAGAAAAGTTCAGTGGCTCAAGTTAGACCAATGAAGTCTAGACCAGAGAAAGATTGGGATTAGCTGCCTCAACTGAATAGAATATAAATAAACCCTTTCAGTCTTGGAGCCAAGTCAATACAATTTTAACTTTCTGGAACATCTACCTGATTTTAACTATATTATCTAATGTTCTTCTGTGTGCTCATAGAACCAGAAAAAATTGTCTATACGACACACATTTATGCCGCACTACTGCTTATTCCACATTCGTTCTCAATTCTACCACCTTCATTGAATAACATGCCTACACCTATTCTAGTATTTATTTTTTTTTGTTACTAATTGTGGTGTCTTTAGCCTTGATGATCATTGTTTTTTCTTTATGTTCTTAGGTTTATTTTTATGTTTTTGTCTGTATTTTTTCTCATTTACAGTCCAAGTTGTGTTGATTATAATTTTCATTTTTTGCAGTAATATAATCCTTTTTCATCTATAACAGATGTTTTTACTTTAGCCACTGAATGAGCATTTAGTCAAAGTCTTCTTCTTCCTTTATTACCTTTCCAATCAGCCATTTAATCTGTTCTTCCTATAGGGGCCAAAATTTTCTTGATTTTTCTGTCTTAATTTTCAATTGCAATTAATTTAACTTATAAAATTTCTCTCGGGTCTAAATAGCTCTTTTAACCTACAAGTTAAAGTATTTCTATTTTTCAAGTTCCTATTTTCAACCTGTTGTAAACAGTAAAAATTCATTTTGAATGTCTGAAAGCATACACTATCCCACACATATAATTCCATTCAGGATCAAAACACATCTTCTAATGGATTTAAACACATAGAAAATCATACCTCAAAACTGCCTTAAGTAGGTCAGTATGTAGCTTTCTTAAACCAGAGTTAAAATGCACATAAATTCCCTATTAAAACATCCATGAATTAGTAAAATGATGCTTCCTATACAAAGTATGTTATAAAAATCTCTTCCTGTTTTGGATATCTGTCTGTAAGATACTACCGAAAATCTAGACTTATAAAGAATAAAAATGCATTTTACCAATCCACAAGACATATGATAGACTCATTATGAATTATTTTGCTATTGATGTTTTTCTTGTCTTTTATTTTCTGACTGATCTATTGCAAATGCCTTGTGTCATTTGGTTCCTCCATCACATCATGTTAGGAGTCAGGTAGCATAACACAACATGACTGGTTCAATTGAAAACTTCAAAAAGATAATGTTAGTGAAAAGCGTGGTTAAAGCAACTCTGGTTTGCCTTAGAAAACTATTCAGTCACAGTGGCTTCATGCTATGTTTTGTTTTCTCCATCCACACAACAACTCCGTGGTGTTATGGGATGATAATAATTTTGTATTCATCTGTCACATTGTAGTCTCATGATTTGACCAAACTAGAAAGAGAAACCCCAGAAAATTGTATTTCTGTACTAAAACTTGTAGCACTTTTTCTATTAACAGTCTATGTGCTATGTATTCTCTTATTCTAACATCTTACGTATAGGCACACACAGAGGAAATCATGTTTTAGCCACATATAGGTATTACTGTTAGGAAATTTTTAGATTAAGTGTTTCAGTTATTTATCATATATTCTGTATATAAGTGGTTTGAATTAGGAAAAGAATCCTATTGACATAAATATTTTCCTCCACAATTTCATATAGATTGGTCATCATCTAAAACCATTCTACTAGACTTTTGTAGCTGAGGGATGAAAGTATTTAAAAGCCATATATCAGAACTGCATCGACACTTGTGCCATTGTAGCAATTGAAAAGATAGTGACAAAGTTAATTTATTATGTGACTTACAATCTTGTAAGAATTTGTACTTATGTTCTTGTCCGAATTTGTCCTAGGAAGCAGAGGTAAAACTGGTAATACCTAAAAGTCTCACTAGTTACTGAAGCCCCGTATTCAATGCTGCTGATGTTTGTAATTCCAAGTTCACCTGCTGTTTGACCATGTAGTTACTTAAAGACTTCAGCTGTTTAAGCACATAACAATTTTATTTGAGTACATTCAAGTCTACTAACACTACTATTTGAGTACATACAGGTCTACAAAGTTCAGATTGTCCCGACACCCATATTTTACACCTGAACACTCCTATTTTGGAATACATAGAGCAAGAATGTGCTTAAAATTGTCTCTTCCTTGTCTCTTAAACCCAATAGCCAGACCTTAGAGAACTATTAGGGAGGCAGAAGATCCCAAATCTCTGTGATTTTTGCTGTAGGTCTTTCTCCAGCTAATACAGTTGCATTTGTTATAACGTTTCAGTGTTGATCACAGACAGGGTGAGAATAGTTCTATGGCTAGGTAGTATGTGCACCACTTGAGAGACCTGGACCAATGAGTTTCTATGGGGTGTTATTAAGGTTTTCACGATTTTTACTTCACAGGCAACAAACTTTCTTCATGTCTAATATATAGGCTAACATAAGCTTTCCCATAACTTAGGATTCCCAATCCTTCCTGAGAATTTAGGCCCACAAAGTATTCAGCCTTTATAATTTTGAGTGATGTAACACTGGCTCCAGGGGGGGAATTCACAAACATGAACTAATTGCTTTCATTTCCTAGACAGTGCAAGGGAAAATTCTCCATCTAGAAAGCTTCATTTCCTAGGATTCAACAACTTGAGTGTGGCAATACCTAGGCCAGCCAAGGGTGCCTGACAAATTTTCTTTACCTCTTACAGCTGTTATAAATGGCTGCATGAATCTGAGACTTCAGTCCCAGCTGCCTTGCTGGGTGGAGGTGCTTGCAGCGGGCTGAGCAGGGAGCTGGACGTGGCACTTTGCTTCTCACTGATCCCCACGTCAGAGGTATGTTAAATCCCCTCCTCACCCGGGGGGAGTTCAAAACCATACTTCTCTGCCTTCCAGAAGGAAGATGTGTCCATGTCTTCTGTATTCTTGTTGGGATATCAAATCAACATGAAGCTACTGTGAAAATCAAACTATTTCCTATTATATCAGACAGGTACCTAAGCTTGGGCTACAGGCATTTAGGGCTTTTCAGCGTCAATTACTGTAACTTTTTTTACACAATGTAGATACTTAAATTGTACCAAAGTGAAATGCTTTAAATCTTTCCAGTTACAAACACTTCAATACTGTTACTAGCACTATTTGCCAGCACTAAGGAAAGCTGACAGTATTAAAATCTTTTTCCCTTCAAAACAAGGGAACTGCCTCAAAACGCCAAGTAGTGAATGGATCTCCTAACTCGCTGGGCCATGTTATCTTTAAGCCACACCAAAAAATTATCTGGAAAAGTACCTGACACAGAACAACACCAAGCCTGGGACTGTGCTATAAATTTAACAGTATAGACAAGCCAAGTCTGAACATTCAGGTGTGCTCTCAGGTGCTGCCTAATTCACTGCTTGCTGTGGGTGTTGTCCTTGTAAATCTGAGATAGCTTTTAGAGCCAGAAGCAAGATAGAGGAGGAACAGAAACTGAAACTGACACCAAAACAGCACTAGAGAACAGAATAAAATCAGAGCTTCTGAATTATTGTCAGTGTCCTAAAACAAGTGATACACTCTTTTCACCTAGTTTCAATGCCTGAATGAAATTACAACTTGAGGTAAATCATTGGGGTTTTTGGGTATACAACAACTTTCATGTTGATGATACACAACACCACTGTGAACCTAAATCCTTTTAAAATGTCAAACCTATTTCCGTTTGTAATTGAAGAAGTATTATATACTGGTTATAAATTATCCCTGATTATCCGAGTGGGAAATCTATGTGGTGAGAGACTAAAATAATCATGGTTAGTTCTTCAGTGCCTTTAAATATGGGGCTGTCTAAAATTAGTACTTCAAAGAACATGAGCATAATTAAATATTCCTTTTCTTTAGACAAATAGGAATAGAATAGAGAGCATTAAAGCAGGAATATATATGTATATATTAATCTGTATTAATATAGTGATCACTGTGACGCTAATGCTTGATGTGATCAAAGCTAAAAATGACTTCCAGCAGTTTAAAAGGACTATATTAATAGCTTTCTATATAACTTGCAGTATATGCAATTGTGGAAAAACAAATTAACACCCTGTAGTGAAGAAGCCTTGCCTATGCAGCAAGGACATTCATTAATTTCTCCATTAAAAGAATTACTTGGCATTTCAATAGATCTGGAAATGTGTTGTAGCATTGAAGCAAAGGTAGTAGTAAAAGCCTTTTGAAATAACCCACTTCTTCTATGAGAGGGTACACTAGCTGAAGCAGAAAAAATAGAACAAAATGGATGTTGAAAAGTAGTTCGGAATGAACAGAAACAGAATTTATTTTAGTTAAAGTTTCTAGACTAAGGTGAAAAAATAACGAGGAGATCAATTAATGTCAAGTATCATGACCATTTTAAAGCCTACGAAATCCAATGTTGATTTTTAACCTTACACCTTTAAATCAATTTAATCTTCTAAGTGCTATCAGGAGGCCTGACCTTCCCACTGACTTCAGTGAGTTTCAGAGACTATAAAGTGAATTTACAAGTTCCTGTTTGATTGCTTCTGTGACATCTTCATGTTTGTTTAAGTATATTGTTGCCACTTACCCAGTAATAGCACAGCAAAAGAGGATATACAGAAGAAATAAAGTTTTTTGAGTTCTGAAAAGGTGACTTACTGCTAATCAAGCCATGCTTGACCTAATTCATGTTATTTTCCCTGCTACTGGTAATCAGACTGGAGTAAGAATAGATGAGGAACAGTTAGCATTTTGCATATTTCTTAGGTTTGAGTCTAATCAATTGGTAAAATGATTTCTGCGTGCACTGCAGCAGAAAACAAGTAGGAAAAAAAAATCTGCATTAATAAGATAAAGGAAGCACCCTTACAAGGTAAAAATCTTACTAACTGTATGTTTTCCTTATGTTGCTTTGAATAATATGTTTGAGAGTTATTACAGATATTGTCTTGAGAGACACTCCAAAACCCACTCCTCTTAGCTGCTTTTCATAATCCCTGTCCCCTCTGCCCCAAATTATTTACATACTAAGCATATGTAAGCAATTCAACAATATCGTATTCCATTGTTAAAACATCAGTTAGGAAACACATCTCTGAATGATCTGAACCAATATCATGCAAAAATTCTTAAATGCCTTTTCAGAACATTGTCATCAGAGAGTCTAACGTCATTTCAATCCAACAGATTGAAAAATTTCACAGGGTTGGTTGTTAAATGCTGGAACAAGTTGCCCAGAGAGGTGATGAAGTTTCCATCCTTGGAGACATTCAAGTCTTTACTAGAAATGGCCTTGAGCAACCTGATTTAGTCAGATCTCTTTTAAGCAGAGCATATGATTAGATGATCTCTGAAGGTCCATTCCTAATTAAATGATGGATTTGTTTGGTTTTGTTTTTTTTTTTTTAATAATTGCAGCATAACCCTAAAGATCTAGAATAAGATTGCAAAGTATGAATTACATAAAGAAGTTTGTGGGACTATGGAGGGATATTGAGAGGAAATACATGCTGCGAATGTCAAAGAAATGTCTAGGAATACTGCATGTCATGTTGTGCAATTTAAGGCAGTCCAGAAAGCCAAATGAAAAAGGTGTGTGGGCTAGTGATTGAGTTAATTTTAGTTTAGTTTAGTCTGGTTATGCAGGTAACAGTCTTCTGTAACATTGATCATTAAGAGAGACCTTTTTTGTGGTTTAGTGTAAATGGTTGTTGTGGAATAACATCATCAAGATATTTTTACAGCCAAAATAAACAAACAATTGTTGATACAAATTTCTGAATGTTGTGCTGGTGTTAGACTTATTACTATATGGTTTGCAATTTATTTATGTACTTATTTATTAAATTTTATTTTAAGTTTTTTTTTCTGTGATACTCAGAAACAGAATACCTTTAAATGATAATCTAATGTAAATTGTAATGGCTCACTGCAAGTTATGACTTGAGTAATATGGAGAATTATGCAAGAACATAATTTTAGATTTCATCATTTATCTGTGATAATGCATTCAAATTTGCCTCTGCTATTCCTAATATGTGTTTCAGTTTGGGAAAATGCATGGTTTTCTATGCTCTTAACATATCTTTTTTCGTATTTCTTCCTGGAAGCATGGTTGTGTATTAGTCCTCAAAAGTAAGTCATTAAGGGCTCCCTAATTTATTCCTTTCTCTCTCTAGCTTATAGATTTTAAAATGTTGTTAGTTTAGTGGTTGGATGCCATATTCTACACCATTACACTTGATATACCGATGGTAGTATTAATTAGTGGAAGAATGCTGAGTAAGAAATATAGGTTAATGAACAGAATTAAAAATGTAAAAAATTGTTCTTTAAACTGAGACACTGGTTTCTTTGTGTTGGTTCATCCAGGATGGCAAGGGTTGGTTCATCCAGAGTAGTGACCTGTGGTGAATAGTTCAGTGTGATATTTCAGCTACTAGAACCACAGAGTGGCAAGCAATACCAGAGGAGCCAGTCTGCTGGAGTGGGGAACCACTGTATGAACACAGGTAGGACTCCTAAACCAAATGCTACTCCCGTTTGTTCCTTCATGCTACTCGTAGAATGATTTTGACTGTTGTGAGACTGTACAACATGACTCACTAAGTCATTCCTGATGCATTGGAAAGTGCTTACTTTCTAAACCAAAGCCAAACAGAACCACTTCTACTTCTTAAAAACAGCCAGTCTTTTCTAAAGATTTCTAGCTAATTGAAAAGACAGATTAATCATAAAAGACTGACTACTCTTCTGACTTTGAAACCTCTGTCAGTTCTAATATAAAGTACTGAAGTAAGAGACCGCTTTTCTGAGTTTTGTCTTCTCTTTTCCTTCAACTTGTTTCACAGACCTTCCTTCACAGAAGGAAGCTATCCACAAAACTGACACGATAGAAGAATACAATGTATTTAAAAAAATAGTAAAAATTTTAAACACTGAGATGTCAGTTTTTTCCCAAGTACCAGACAGTGCAAAAGGAACAAGACATGAATTCTTGACCAGAGTAGTGATTTTGTTGAAGTGCCTAGAGGAACTGTAAGGAAAACTGAGACTGCAGGCTTTTAAGGAAAAATAACTTCCTCCAGGGAGCAGGATCAATCGTTCTTCACATTGGCTAAAGACTTCAATGCAGTGTGTGGGCAGACAGTAATTTCGCGGAAAATTTTGAAAGAGTGATAGATTCCTGGATCTGAGCTAAGGTCCCATGGAATTACTGAACATTTCATTATAGTTTCAGACAGCATATCTTTAGGAACTTTTCTGGTAAGACAATCTTTAACCTTCATCAGTGCAGACTTTCTCTGTTTCTAGTTTTCTTTCTTTCACAAGCTTTCCATTTCTAATGAAGTTGAACACTTTCAACATTGGCAAAACTGACCTGTGAAACACTGTGAATTATACAGTGTTTGAAGCATTATAGAACATTTATTTTTGTAAAAAGGAGGAGGACGTTGAGGTAATCATCTGTTCAGCTCTATTAAGCTTCTACTTTTCATGTACCTTAGCTTACCAAAGACTGTTGCTAAAAATATAGCTAATGCCAGTCACCATGGTTTCATGGAAATGAAGTCTTTTCAAACAAATGTGTTACCTTTTTAAACAGAATTATAGGTCCACTTAGTAAAGGCTGCTAGGCTGATAGCACATACTTCAATTCTCTCTCACACGATATTTTGATTTAAGAGCTTGCACTGTATGGAATGAAATAAGTACACATCAAACAGAAACATTACTCTGACAGACCTCATAAAGTAATAGTATACGTCTAGACATTCTCTAGTGGGATTCTTTTCTAACAGGGCTTTCTTGGTTTTATTCTGTTTAAAATCTATATCAACTGTCTTGTAAAGCAACAAAAATAAAACAAAAACTAGAAGACAAGGTTCACAGTTTAAGGAGTTCAATCTACTCAATTTATTAAAGAGAAAACTGAGAGATGATTTCACTGATAGTTATATATACTCACAGTTAGAAGAAAGATCTGAGAGGGAGAGGTGCTTTTTGACCTACAGGAAAGGAATAATAAGATGCAGTGAATATATACTGGAGTTAGATAAATTCAGCCTTGGAAGTAATTAATATGGTGTAATTAAAGATTAGAATAGCTGCTATGAGAAAATTTGAAAACCTAAATACATAGGATGTGAGACCAGATGATCACAGTGGGACATTATGGACTTGAAATCTGTGCAGATGTAGATTTTTTGATAAAATGCAGCATAAAAATTGGTGTTTTCAGAATATACTGCATATGGTATATCATTTATTGTATATGAAAACTACAATGTATTTCTTAATAGCAATGTTTATTTGAGATTAAGAGATGCAGTTCTGTAATATCCTAGGATTGGCTGCACATACCAAATATTCTATTGTAATAACTTATGAATATTTCTTAGATGTTGTCCATCCACTTCGTTTTAGATGTTCCATATCAGTAGTAGACTTTTCTATGCTTCAGGTTACATACTGTCTTTTGACTTTATTTCAGAGATGATGTAGCTTAGCTAAATGATATGATTTTCATTATAAAGTTCTTCAAAGCTTGGGAAACACAGCAGAACTTTAATTCTTTCCTAAATAGGAATTGAAGTGCATGATGGAAACCACGAATATAGCCTTGCTTGCCGCTCCAAAGAATGTCTTCAAAGCATTGGTTGAAATGGCATAGCCACTCAGTTCTACCTTGCTCTTTGGGCTGGTTTTCTCCCAGTTAAATCTCCTGGCATGTAAGTACATGTCTTAGATTGGACAGTGTGTGAGACTCTATCACCAATTTCCCTGAAACTCTCCCCAGAACACATTATGGTGGACCAGCTATTTTTTAAATTGTGGCCTTTCCCATTAGCTAGTATAGATCCCAGAGAGACATCTATCATCTAAGCACATCAGCTTCTGAAAACACACGTCTTTCTATTTTTTCTGATCATCTCCAGAATCAAATGCTTCTCCTGTGCTTATGTCCTTGGAACCTCCTTGAATTTTGACTGGCTTGGCTCAGAGATGATGCAATACATGACATCTACAAGATTTTTTGTTTTTATTTTTTTTTTGTTTGTTTTGGAAAACTTACAAGGTTTCTGAAACATCAAAAATGCACAATAGAAAGCATATGGCATTTCCAAAACTAGTGGACACTCCTATCAATGCTTCTCCGCTGTGCATGCTGTGTCTACACACAGAGATACATGATATATTCCAGCTCAGTGCTGTGCATCCTCTACACTC
The DNA here is from genome assembly GCA_013399435.1 of Arenaria interpres. Lineage (NCBI taxonomy): Eukaryota > Metazoa > Chordata > Aves > Charadriiformes > Scolopacidae > Arenaria > Arenaria interpres. The sequence continues at coordinate 81,306 of VXAK01021037.1, forward strand.
TGAAGAAGGACTTCTTGCCTTTTTTGGTTAAAAAATCAAAAGCAAACAACATTGCAGAATAAAACATCTTTTTTATAGCTGTAATGCACTTATAAGGAAAGAAAAAATAATTCCCTAAAAAAGAAATCTCTCTACAAAATAGGGGAAACAAAACAGAGGCTCAGAGGCATATTTGAACTCTGAGGAGTTCAATTTAGTTCAATAATTGTCAGTAGAAATTTCATATGAAGATTTTAATTCAGGACTTATTATAAAGATACTGCTCTGCACTTCACTGATAATTTCTCAGCTACTTACATTGCACAGAATATGTAAAAGATATTGCAAAGATATGGACAAATTGTTGTTGCCGTAAACGTAGTTAAGGTGTGTGAAAAGCGTGTTTCTACAACCGCAGTATTTGAATCATTCCTTTGGAGACTGCCAGAGAAGGAGCTGAAACTGGGGGACTTTCCTTAAGCTTGCTGGGACTGGTACGTCAGATTCATGAGCTTTGCAGAAAAGACAGTAGTGGAAAGAGCTGTTCATTTGCATCTGAATTTACAATGACAAACAAGCATGAAGGTGGACAGCCTGCTTTGTATGAAAAACTGTTTTCACAGTGGCAGCATTACTTTTTTCTGAGATGTTAACTCTTTCTTTGGGGATAAAAAAAAAAATTGCTGATGTGTTTGTTTCTTCCTGAGTGTTCCCTAACTACTGGAAAAATATTTTTCCTTCTCATAAGATCTAAGCCCATATCCTGCATTGACACACATTGCAATGCATTGCTGTTTTCACAAAAGCATGGCATTTGCAAGGGTTGGCAGAAAGCACCGCATTTGGGAGAGCAGAGCATCTCACTACTGTGTAGCTCAGGAAACAATCTTCCCTTCTCCACTTCCAGCCTGAACGTTGCAAGTCTGACTCCCTCGGGCTAGGTTTTATGACTTGACCTTTGGACAAATTCCATAGGTCCCTCCATACAACTGTAGCAGGCCAATATCATCCTTCATCACAGAGAAGGAGTGAGTGTAGCCAGAACTGGAAGAATGCAGGGAGGGAACGAACACCAGGCACCAGCACTCCTTGGCTGGGAATTACAGCCTGTGCAATACAGTCCCTGTACAAGATCTGATGTAGCTTGGAGTGCGCAACCATGAGACTACAGTAGTTTGTACTCCTATGTTTATGTGGCTCATGTGGTAAAGAAATACACAAAAACCACATAAACATCTGTGGTTTAACTCTGAAAACATTTTTCAAGAAAAATTATGTTTCCTACAGAGGTATAAACTCCTACTTACAGATATGAGAATGGTGCATTGTTGAGAATATCATACGCAAATATTCTATTAACTTGGAAGCATTGCAGTGTAGTTCTCTCCTGGATGTTATATTGCAGTTCAGCTCTATGTTTACTACTCTCAGAGGGTGTGATTATGCAAAAGGGTAGACATTCTCTTATTCTGATGTTTTTCATATGAGTTAAGAGTCCTTAGAACTTTCTTGGACTGAGTGATTTAGAAATACTCAAGATCTCCTAACGTTTTGTCTTACTGTATATGACATTCATTTTTATAGCAATAGAATTGACTGCTCTAAAATATACTGATTCTCTTCCCAGTGTTTACTAGCTACATCAGGAAGATAAGAGAGAATATTTTTTTTAAGATAAAAACAGTAATAACACAGAAAGAAAGGTATATAAATTCCCTTAATAAACATAGGTTGGAAATTAAAAGAAAGTCATCAAAGCATAGAGGGTATGGTGCAATTAAGTATGATCTGATGTAATAAAAGAAGTAACTCTTTTTTAGATGAGACCTTCATCTTTATAAAGCTTATTATAATCTATGGGTACTTATAATAACTGGAACTGGCGTCAGTGACCCAGAAACTTCCTTGTCTGGGTCCTTTTCAGTCTCAGAAATTTCTAAAATATTCCCAAGAGAAATATAGTTTTATTGTGTTGCAAGTGATGCCGCTTATGTCAATGAAAAAGTGATAAATCAGTTTCCTTTAAAGATAAATCTTTTTCTTGGTACATTCACGAACTCTTTCCTCTACAAAGCTACAATAAATATGTTGCCAGAAATGGATTTTTTACAACTACTGTTTTACTTATTACATTGAATGGTATCATAGCTTTATTGCAAGCTTGATCCAAAGTGAAAATAAATGGTAGAATTTTCACTGATTTTCATGGACTTTTCTTTCATTACTAAGAAACTCAATAGCCAGTAAGCACGTCCCATCTGTACCCTTCACAAGGCTTACACCTCAGAGGGTATTTACATGCAGAATAGTTTATTTCTTACTCCAGATTTTAGAAGGCCGCTATAACCTTACAGTGCCTCTGAGGATTGCCTTGCAAGTGAAATACTGACTCTAAAATGACTAGCAGGTGCAAAATGAAGTCTATTAACTTTGATTTGTAATGAAGCCTATCTGACTAATCCTCCTTTGATAGCTTGTACTGTCAAAGTCAGGTCTCAGACTGGCTGACTGAACTAAAAAATTCTCAAAGAAATGTGAGACGGCATTTACCCACCAGTGCCAGCCTTCACGATACTGCTTTTGTTGTGCTTTGCCAATGTTGACCAAGCTGCTAGACTGGACGTGGAAGGGATTTTAATCCTCTCCATCTGTGTCACTGGAGTTTAATCTTACAGCTTTTCCTGAGCTCTCTAAAACATGGCATGTTCAGGAAGGATGTACTGGAAGCCAACAAAGAAAAAAAGACAGGAAAGAGTGACAGAACACTCTCCCACCCTCACTGCAATGCCATATTCTTAGTTTCCCAGAACTGATCATGAGGAAAATCATGTGGAATGCAAGATGCCCCAAACATGCTGGCCACTGCCCAGCAACTAGTAGTCTGACACCCACCCCACAGAACATAGGCTGTAGAAACTCAAGATTTTGTCATTTGCCAGAACGATTCTTCACACACAATTGCATAAAGGTGAATATAGATAACTCACAGAATAACCCAAATATACTGAAAATATTTACTTTATTGCTCAGAAACAGTAAAAAAAAAAAAAAAAAAAGATTAGTGCTGGTGGCAAAACAAAATGCTTCCCAAGAATGATTCAGATATAAATTTTAGCAGCCTTCATTACAAGAGAATTTTAAATAACAGCACCTTTATTCACATCTGTATTCCATTTCTGATGTTCCTTTGGGTTTATGCAGTCTATCAAAATTCAGTCATAAATACAGGTAAAATTTCAGCTCATGCTTAAAGGAACATGAAATGTTGAAGATCATACAATGTCATTGTCTTTATATGATTGGATTTCTTTCCTAATTTTATTGACATAATATAGGATTTCATATACAAACAATATCCATCTTATATATTTAAAACAGTTATTAAAAACAAAATACATATTTTCATAAAAGAGAAGAAAGTCAACAAATGGTCCATAGCCTGGCAATCATAAATGAAGCATTTTGTTATGAGTTTCTGCTACTAAATATTGCAAATCTGATTAATTGCAATATGAGCTAGATGTCTTTCTTATGTTGGGTAATTTGGCTTTAGGTGTACTAAAGCAACTATTTCTTTTTGTTTTTATTTTTCTGTTTTTCTTACTTCTTTTCATACCTTGTTTCCAAAGAAATATGACAATGAAAAAAAGTGCAAGCCATCAAAAAAGAAAACCTGTAGCAAAAAAAGTTATACATACAGCAAACAGCTTTGTTACCTCTTCTTCTTATGGAAAAAAAAAAAGTATTGTTTGAAATAGGTTATCAGTTTCCTGGAATAATTTTTCTTTTCCGACATATTTGCTTTGATAAAATTTTCATAGGGTACCTCTCCCAAGTGTAGGATGAGCAAAATCAGAAATTGATGTCTGATATAGAGCAACCCTGTGAATGCTTGTGCAAACACAGAAATGACTACATGAAGTCTTAGGCTGTTCTGCAATAAACAGAAGTGCATAGTTAGGAATATGGCTTTCCTTTCCTTTCTGGATTTCCTGACAATAACTAAAATTGAAAATTTGTGAGAAATAATTCTGCATCTTCTATATTAAAGAGAAGGAATTTGTGTTAAAAAATCTGAATTCATTGGTCCTCAAGCCGCTTGAAACTTGAAACTACTGTAGAAATAAAGGAAAACTTTGCATGGGAAGATATACACACGACTCTTTTACAGTATGGAAACTTTTTGAGGAAAGCATTTTATTTTTGTTTTCAACATTATCAGCTTAGGATATTACTTTTGTTTAAGATCGAAAAGAATAATTTTCAAATGCACTGTTTCTCCTGATAAAGAAGACTATTTCTTTTGCCTCGGGCTTACAGACTCACAGCATAAGTCACAGGACTTCATGATCTTGCAAGAAGACATGGATACATGAGTCAACTCTTGCTTCTATAGTTGTTGCAATGTAGGAAAGTGGCCTAAAGCTCTCTTTGGATGACTAACGTTCAGTAATCCTTTTGGCATGATGCTACCACAACTACTGACAACCAGAAAGACTTTATTTAGGCATAAAGTTGAAGCACTGCAAAAATGTATCTTTCCTGGTGACTGACTCCTGACAAGAAACTACAGAAACAAAAGATAATCTCTTCCACTAAGTGAATTTGTTGATTTTAACACATAGAATTCCACATGTCCAGCTTGATAAAGGCGTTATGCTTTTCCTTCTTGTCTGGAATGAAGACAGGTGCTCATTTGCTTTCAAGTCATGACAGCAAGAGAAAACTCCAAAATTCTTTCTCTCATTTCTTTTGGGAAAGATTATGGTTTTAACACACTGCTCCTCTTTTTATGATTCAGTGAAAAGAATGCAAAAATTGGAGTATATGATTTTAAAAGTGCTATTTAAAAGAATAATGGAAAAATAAAATAGTCAAATTTATATAGTACCCTGGTTAATAGTAGTTTTGTGAAAAAATAGTGTTCTTTTATCCCCAAAACAGTGCTTACTTACAACATGAGTCAAAAGGATGATAGTTTGCTTGTGCATAACAATAAAACACGATAGAAGACGGAACATAATGTTTATTACTGCTATTGCTTTTTAATTGCAACTCTATTGACCTTGGACTCAGAACTGAACTGAAACACTTTTGATTTATCTCTAATTGTAGTGAATAACTGATAAATCCATATGTGGCTGTACATTTTGTATGATATTCATCCCGTTTCCTTACATTTCACATCTTCCACTTTTTAAAATTTAGATAATCAGCTGATTTTCCGACTTCTACCTTTCCTAATCATATGTTTTTGAGAAAATTTAGCTAAGATTTCATTTAAGAGTGTATCTGCTCAGAAATTATACTCCATTTTTCAACTTACAATTAACCTGCAGTTATGTTCTGTAAACCGTGACCAGCTGGTTTTCTGTCTTTTGAAATTTTCTCGTGTAACTACTTGGTGATTGGGTCACAGGTCTAGATTAGCTTTGGCAACCTGAGTGTTCTGAATTGCTTTTATATAATTTCTCCACTAGGCTGCAAAGGAGTTATGGGGAACAGGAGCATTGGCACATGTGTTTCTTGCTAGCTAGCACATGGAACAATATATTGAAATGATCCAACATGACCAGACTAATTTAGCTGTTTGAGTTCATTTGTTTGTGCCATTAGTTGCCACCATCTCTGTTACCACCTTCCTTTTCTTTACAGAGAGAAATTCTTGTCCACATTCCTTTGACTTCTTCAAATCTGTCATCCACAGTGTACCTTTTAGAAGCTGGAGAAACAGTCTACTGTGAGTTGGCCTTCCTGTAAGTAGAAACACCTTATTCTCTTCTGACCTAGTCCATGAATCAAATATGGAATTCTTGATCTTGTGTGATCTCCACACTGTCCAGCTCAGAGCAGACACTGATCATTGCAGTGTCTGCAAGCTTCACCCTTCCTCATGCTCTCTCCATGGGCCTGCTTCTATAGCCAGATGTGACAAATGCCAGCTCTTCTGGCTTCTGAGATTTCTATCTCATCCCATGTAAACAATTAGCTAACTGATATACACAGTTTATCCCTGATTTAGCATGTGGGAAACCTTTTTTGATTGTCTTGGTTTGAGACTTGGCAAAAACTGGAGTAAGAACAGTTCCTCCTAGTTGCACTCATAAAACTGGTCAGTGCATTGAAATTCCTGGAGTCTACAGTCAAAGCTGTAAGGCTGTTCATGTTGACACATTGTGCCTCCTGTTCCACAGATCTGTCTGTGCTGTAGTAAAGTAATGTTCTACACTACTAACCCTGAGTGATGTTCCCAAGTAGTCTTGTCCTCACCCCATAGCACTGAATTTCCAATAACATGTGCTTTCATTGCTTGGTATACTCAGGAACGGCTTCCTCGCAGCGTGCTCTAAGCCCTGTTTTAAGCCCACTTCTGCCTGAAGGCACGCAAGGTTGTAGATATTGACCTTTTCTATGTGGATGTATTCTCCTCCTGCACATGTCAATGTTCTGCAAGCAAATGCAAGGATCCTCAGGCTTTGTGTTGGTGCAGTTTCTAACACTCTGATGGAGTGTTATTCAATGTAATTCTATCTTCTCTGCAGTCTTGTCATACTTAAGGACCTGGCTCCTAAGCTGCCATTTTTTCGTTCTCTAAATAATTAGTGCTTTTATCTGACCTTTCCCCTCTGCATAATTCTTTCCTAATTATCACAGAAATTCCTCTCCTATGATGGAAAGCTGTTGAATCTTGGGCTGATGATCTTAAAAGTTACTTCTCCAAAGTTAAAAATGTCACAAAGAAAAAAATCCTGTCTGTTTTTCCATATCCTTATTCAGTTTATGTTGGAATATTTCAAGGGTATGGCAGTCTTCATTGGAGTTCAAACTCAATGATGGCTACTAAAAGATGTGGGAGAGACTGGCAAGAGTCAGGACAATCATTTATACAGAGATGTATAAACACAATCAGTGAATTGCTGCTTCTTGGACAAATCAAATAATACATCTTTAACATTGATAATATTTTCAATGCTTTGATGTTTCTTAGTGGGTTTCAATCCCAATTGGTGCTTCTGAGCCAGTGTAGGTTTTCTACCACTATTAAAGACCTGAGCTCCTGTGGTAGGTGCAACAGTTGCTTCTTTGCAGGTTTACCAGTTTCTTCCGAGACTGAAGCCAGACAGCTCTAAATGCATTAAGAGCAATTTTCAAGTGGGAATAAGAGAAATTCATCCGTATCTCAGTTTTGCTTGTATGTGTTGATTTCTTTGAATAATATTTTGGTTTTGCATTTGTGTTTATATTTTCCCAAGAAAAAACATTTTTGTTAACTAAACACACCATTCTCTAACAAGTTGCTTTGTTAAGACTGTTGAATATTTTGTGCATATCTATAACAGACTAAATGAAAGACTTCATGAGTTCATGAAGTTGTGAACCTATCTGAACAGCTTTCATCATGCAAGAGTCACTGGTAGGTTTGATTTATATCATTGAAGTTTGAAAACGAAGTTTTCACAATGTAAGAAACCATGGACAAGCTTCTCTTAATTCCATTACCCTTGTATTGGGTTACCCTTGTATTATGCACCTCTGGAAGGCAGAGGAACATAAACACTGCTTTGCTCTGAACTTCGGTACCAAATTTTATGCTGTCTTTTGGTAATCTGGTTTTAATATTTGCTTTTAGGCTTTTTGTTCCAATTTTGTTAGTTGTCTACTTATTTTCTGCTTCCTCACTGAGACAAAGTGTCTAGCATTTTCTCTTGACGTATGCAGTATATAGTGTAAATCCTGTTGTTTCTACAGTATTGTAGGCTTGGTGACATTTATTCAACATCAACCTTTTTTTTTTCCCCCTTTTCCAGCAAGTTGCACTAGGAATGGTATGTACCCTCTGGCTTTTCAGTTTTCTGAGACAGGAACAGCACTACCTCTGCACAACATGTATTACCGCTTTCGTATAACAATTTACACGCACAAATCCACCTCCTCTTACTCCTAGAGGGTGTCCTATTAAAGCTTCTCTTTTTAACAATATAAACAGATTTGGCTTTTCCCCCTCCTTTTGTGGATTCTGTCTAGCTCAAGTTCTTTGTATAAGGGAAGGGAGCAGACTCAAACCACAGGCTGGATTAGGAGGGTGTACTGGTTGGGATTATTAGTCTACAGCTGTCTGTTTTTCCATGTAGCTGCTGACATGGGAACTGATGCCTCTGTACCCTTCCTGCAAAGACTGCAGGTAGAGGAGGATGGGCTTTGTTTACCCTGCTTATTCACAAGACCAAAAATGTATGTAGTTAGTCAAAAAGCATGAGAGATTTAACCCAGGAAAAGGGCGGTTACTGTCCCAATGTTTCTGTGCGCCCTGAGTACTGTCTCCTTCACTCGCTCAGTCTCCGGTCTGCCACCCTGTCACCCTTTTCAAGAGGGCTTTGGTTCCTTTGTGTAGCAAAATGATACCGAATGTAGCAAGAGATTATGTTTTCCTTGAGAAACAATAGCTTATATTTAGCACAGTATCTTTGTCTATCCCCATCTTCATAGTGAAAGAAGAACACAGCCCTCCCACCCCACCCTCAGATGTTAGGATGAAACCAGCTCTTAGGAACGATCCATTCTTTCTCTTTGAAACCTGCCCAGGGAAATAGTAGTAGTTGATATCAAGATGTATTTTCACTGCTTCTTTGAGCAGCACTTTTGTAATTGGAGATTAAAAGTGTCTATGGTGTGCACGCATAGCAAGCACATATTTATTAAGAGTACTGCAGTGTTTTAAACACCTCACCTCCTTTTCAGGGCTCCAGCACTGGTTGCCATGGAAACAGAGCTGAGAACCAGAAACTGGCAGCTGAAATTGCCTCATCTGCTAGTGGCTGTGTCCATGCCTAGTCCTGCTTCCATGGAAACACATGCCGGAGCAGCAAACACAAGGTAATGGTTTCCAAAAGCTGCCTTAAAAATAACTCTGAGCTTACTGTTATTTTGGTTGTCATTCTCTCCCGACCAGGCCTGTTTAAGTAGACCTATTCAAGTCCGCAGTGTTTCCAAGTTTCAAATAACTAAAGGGAACAAAAAAAAAAAAGACATAAAAACCAAAGGTATCTGTTCTCTTTGATTCCCTTTACTGGCACAACACATTTTTGGGAGACAAACTGGATAACAAACTTTGGCCTGCATAGCTACATTAGCAACCGACTGTCAGAATTATCTTTGACTAATTAGGTGTCCTTTCTTATGGTTCTTGTTTATGCTGAGCATTTTAGAAGCTGAAGAATGATTGGCATGGTTTAGTTGGTTAACTAAGCTTCATTAATTCTCTACTAGTACGCTGCCATATCACCTGAAACAGAATCCCTCACAAAAGAAATCAGATTCAGGTAACATTTTTAGTTTTCAAAAGAAGTAACTGCAAAAAAGTCCAGATATTTTCAATGCATTTTCTCTCTTCTTTTCCTGAAAATTTTTGATTCACCCTCTTTACAAATTTCTAGACTTTTCAGCTGGCTCTAGCTCTTCTGCTTTGCAGCAAACTTGATATATTTAGAAATCAGGAGGCTGACAGTGGCTTTCTGAGAGAAGATGCTCAATTTTGAAAAAGGTGAATGGGTTGCCGTCTGTTTAGTTCAAGTACCTGTTACCCTGTTGACCTTCTTTCCCAGGTGTAATGTTCTGTTTCAGACAGGTAAGGAGACATTTTTTATTCCCCACTGTCCCAGAAAATCAGTTGTGATTCTAGATGGTTGGAGAAAGGCTAGCAGAATGTTAAATTATACGTGAATGAAGTAAATTTGTCAGTGTTGCTTTGCTGACATCAATATCTTGTAAGACATAACATGCTCCAGAATTCAGGGATTTCTTCTGACTTGCCATTAATCCTGAGGACATGTTTGTACTGAAAAAAGACTATCAGTATTAGTCTTTGCTGAAAAAAAAAAAAGTAATCCAGTTGAGATATAGTGGAATAAGCAGCTCTCTATCAGAGCTTGGGTTTTTTGTATAAGATCTATGCCTTATGTGGTAGGAAAGATATCACATCCTGAAGCCTTAATGTCAACTAATAAAAACAAAACCTGTTTGAAACGTTGTCATTTTATTTTAAAGTTTTCTGTGAAAAGCCACTATTTAAAACTTCTTAGAGGAATACAGTCTACCACTGGTTCATGCTTTAATACCACCTAATACCTGTCTCCTTACTATCTGGTAAGTCTCAGGTGTATTGCTGAACATTTCTAAGCAGAGAATATTGAAAAGAAAACTCTTTGCCTGCAGATTCCTCTGGGGCTTCCTGACCCACCAGAGAAGAGCACAGCATAATTCTGCTTTGGGTTTTGAGATGGTCAGAATGACCCCAAATGTGCAGGCAGTCAGACAGGTGTTAACTGTATATGCACTATGTTCTGTGCCTTCCACCATGGATTAATTTTTACCATCTTTGTTCTTTTTAGCTAAAACAGATATTGCTCTGAAATTCTGAAAATGTAGCTTTGGTCACATAGGCTGTAAATAAATTGAATTTCATAAAAAAATAGAAAAATTCAGAACCAGGATTAATAGGATTTCTTTTTGTCTCTCTTTTTTTTTTTTTTTTTTTATTTGATATGGGTCTTGTTCCACATCAGCAGTTCTATTTCATCTGATTGTTAAGATTACTGAGAACTGTTTCTGTCTCTATTATTCTATTTTTTTCAGAAGATTTTATTGTCTTTTTATTTATTTATTTTTATTAAATTCTTGAAATAAATGTCAGAAAAATGGGTCTGTGCCCTTAACAGATGAATAATATGTAGAAAATGAAATGTTTGTGCTGTTTAAAATAACTGTGGCAACAGTAATAATGTGTCGTGGTTTGGGCTGGGCTGTCCACCGTACGAATGACAGATGTTCTCTTTACCTCTCTCTCTCCCTTCCCCAAAGAGAAGGGAGAGAAAATAAGGGCAAGAATTATGGGTTGAAAAGAAAACTAAGGCCACTTTAATGAAATATTACTGATAAAAAGAAAATATAATTAATAAGAAAATAATGAAATATATACCATATATACAAAACAAGTATCAGGCTCCCAGGATGACATCACCAGCAGGCACTAGGAAAGTCCCAGACTGCACTTAGTGACAGACAGGAACTGGATTCCAGATCTGGATTCAGGAATGCATGGATCGGGATCAAAGGCAGACGAACAGACAGAGTCCTCCTCAGGCACTGGCTGACTCTTTGATCCCCCAGCTTTTCTACTGAGCATGGGGCAGATGGAATCTGACCCTGTTGATCAGATTTTGGGTCACCTGTGCCGTCTGTTCCTCCCTGCAGGTGGGACCCCTCTACGCTTTTCTGCTTCTGACCCTCCAACAGGGCAAATAACAAAGTTAGCTGACCTTGGCTGTTTTAGCAATAAGTATAAGCAGGAGCCCCTCTGCATACCATTCCTTGGTATTCACTACAAACATCAGACCTTATCTGCTAGGAGGAGACACTGTGTGAGAAGCACACCTTTAATTTCAGTCACTTAGAAAAGGCTTAACTGAAAAGTAAAATTACTGAAAACAAAATTGGTTCTGTTTTACCTCAAACCAGGACACAATGTCAACTTTATAGCAAATTTGACCCAGAGCTGATATACTTCTTTTATGATACTCTAGCAGTCATTGACATTTTTCATTAAACTTACTTTACCCAGTATTAAAAATTCCCTAATTTCTACTTCTGTTAATATAAATTAGCTTTTTTATAACTCGTACCTTTTCTTTCAGTATATTTAAATCATGTCTGCTTATATCTTTATACTTTTAACTTCTTTTCATAATCAAACAAATTTCATACAATTTCTGTGCATGCCTCTATATATGTTTGTTCAGTAACTTTTTAACCCACTGAAATGGAGAATAGGACATTTTTACAAGCATAACATAAAAACATATTGAACTCTAGTAGGAGATTTGCAATTAAACTGTGTATGTGTCTACTTCTCTGTTCTTTCTTTCCATCTTTTAATTTCCTAAAATTTGGTTAAGGTGTTCCTCCATCATGTTTGTCGCATGCTGTGATCCTTCTCAGGAATCTGAGGGATACCTTTCATGTTTGAAGTTATGTATATAAGGCTCATGAAAATCAGTTTCCTTGGGTACAACCCCAGAGTTTTGTGCCATTCCACAAGTAACACTTAGTAAAATTCTTCAATGGTCTAATTTGTAAGTGGGCCTCTAAACTTAAATTTAAATGCATGTATTGAGAAGAGAGAGGAAAAATATTTGAAAAACGGGATGCAGAACAATGTGCTCACAAGATAATAGGCGCCTGCTCAAACTGAGAAGGAGATTGCTCAATGATGTCTGAGGAACGCTGTCTGTGTAAAAAATTGAGGGTGAGGTGTGTATTGACTCCAGTAGTAAGCTTGAGGTGCTGGAGCTCCTGGAAAGTTGTTAAATATGTAAGGGAAGTTAGGTAATGTGCAGGACAGGCCTTAAAGTTCTGGTTCCGTTGGAAATGAGATCAGAAAAGCTGGTTTTTTGTGTGTGTTTCCTTCCACTGTCTTTTTCCTCAAGTTTTAATTTCTTAGAAGCTCCTCCACAACCCATCGCTTTATGAGGTGCTGAGTTGCAGAACTCTTTTTCACCTGTCTTCACAAGTCCTCTTCTGTGCTCAGGCAACCAATGATGCTGGTCTATTGAAATTGCCCAGTTAGGAAGCTTTAAAATACAATTATATGTTTTTAGATTTGGAGTTCTCCCCTTTTCCTCCTTTGAGGAAGACAATAAAGCAGGTCATCATACAGATGACTCATTTTTTGAAGCAGCTGGGAATTGGATGGGAAAATTGTAGCTCAACCTCTCTTCTAGCTTTTTCAATAACAAGTAAAACAGTGTGTTTCTCCATACTTAGAGAAAGTTCCTGTCTCACAGATGACACTGGGATAAAGCAAGTATAAACATGGTGATAGAAATGGAAGGATTTGAGAGAGAGGCTGATATCACAGAATCAGAATGGTATAGAGTGATATAATGCAGTTCGGTTAGCAAAACATGTACCAGTTTAAATCCACCTTATGTTGGGTCCCTCAGTCAAAGCACCTGTGTGAATATCGAAGGCTGATGACCAGTCTGCCTGCCGAACGGAGGCTTAGATTTTCAATCAATACCCAATCACATGAAAGTTCTCCAAATACTGTCATAATTAAACCAAAATACTGTCAGAAGTCGAGAGAAATATGGAATACACTCCCAGTAGGAAACTGGTCAGATATTTGTTTCTATTTTCATAAAAATAATAGTGTTTTTTTCCTCATGGAAACATGCACTGTCCCAACTGTGTGATCCTGACAGTTTTTATCTGCAGGGTTTTTTTATTTTATTTAAATTAAGATGCAGCTTTCTTAAGGTAAGTGTTGGGAAGTGCTTGACACTGATGGGCCTGACAGAATCCGGCTCAATATGTCAATACAATTGTCATTGAGCAAGTTAGTTGAATACTTTTATTTTGAAAGAAAGTTTTAAATTTTCAATGTGAATACGACAATAAATAATCAAGCCATCCGCATGTATTGGAAGCCCATTTCAAAATCTTCCTGTGGAAATTTCTTTCCCTATTCAGACTTTGATATTGCTGATGTTTCTGACTGCACATCTTTGCAGTTGAAGATACTTCTTCCAAAACCAAAACATCACCAAAGGAATTTCTTGCCTTTTGTTACTTAATTATGTTGAAATTAATACAGAGAGACTGGATATTGCATGAATGATAATAGTGATCAGAGTAAGAAGCTATTAAGGAAGTTTCTCAGTGCTATTTATCCTGCTTCAAGCCATCTGGAGGCATCTGAATGTGCCATTGGAATAATTAAGAAATATCAAGAACAAAATGGTTTTAAATGAATTTTAATGACAAACCTAATTAGGAGACCATTCCCATAACACACAAGAGTTGCTACATGTTACTAATGTGTCACAAGTGAGATCACTTTTGAAGGAAAAATGGCATATTTTGAAAATTCATCTCTCAGCAGAATATTTCCAGGTTTTTATTTTTATTTTCATTTCTAGAAAATGGTTGTGGGTTTTTTTTTGTGATTAGTGTGTCTGAGGTTCATGCTGTATTTGTTTTAACAGTAGCTCTTTGCTATTTTTAAAATATAAAAATTAAACCTCATTCTCATTCCCTTGGGTGATGAGGTGGTCTAAGTGTTTCCTTTACTTGATTTTGACATGTATAAATCTAAGCTGTACATATACCTTTTAATGGGAACTATTTGATCATTTCCAACATGTGTTCCTTCACACGTAGCGAATGACACCTCTATTTTGGGTTCTTCTAAACCATTCCTGGTGCCAGCTAGTTGAAGAAAATATTTTACGAAGATGCAGTATGCTTCCATTAGTCGGCAGTAACTTGTGTAAGTCATAAACACCAATGTTGATGTTTTCTTCTGAAGGACAATAACATGCATAATCAAAGTGGAACAGTTAAACTTCATTAGCTGAGAACACACATATACATCTTCATGCAAGTGTCAGTTTTTAAATGTAAATGGCACCTGTTTAGATAAAAATAATAACAATGAATTCTGCATGTTTCCTTCTCCTTATGTTTGTTCTTTGCGCAGAAAAATCTCTATTGCAAAGGTAGAATATAGTTAGTTTTGATGAGCACTTTAAAATGCTTTAGCTGAATTAACAATTATTTCTTTCTTGCACATGAGATCAAAGAGTATCTTGTGTTGAAAAGTCTGTCTGTACATCTTATAGCAACTTTTGCTGCAGTGCATTATGACAACCATCTGATTGTAGCAGCCTTGATTCTGGTAACAAAATTAAAGCCCAGAGGATGACTCTCTCAGAAGCATGATATGTGCTCATAATGCCTTAGAGATTGTTAAAGACCTCCACATTTGATGGGAAGTTTGCAAGTTTGTGCAAGTAGAAGAGCTGGCGTAGCCAGGGCCTCACCAAAGCAATGGTTGTACTGACTGACTTTGTCTCAACATAAGCAATGGAAATGGAAATAGCAACTTCATAGAAGGCAGAGGTATCATTCTTAATGCAGACTATCAAGGACTTTTGTTTTTATTTGTGTTTGTGTTTCTTCATATTCGGGGGTTAAAAGAACAAACCTAGGAGGACTTAAATCTATTGCCATCTTGTAAACTTGTTTCTATACTGAAAGCTAGTAGCACTATGTTACTGTAAATCACAGGAAAGCTGAAGAGATCTGAGCTATTTATGCAAGAAATTCAAGCTCCTGTGCTTTTTTTTGTAGGCAGTTACTTCAAAACATTTTTTTCTTCCAATAATCACATATGTGCCCTGTTTCCGTAAAATATATGTAACCTGAGTCCATTGGACCCTGCTGCTTTTAGATGATCTAAACAAAACAATTGAAAATAGAATGATGCACACGGGCAAGTCACTGAACACATGCAAAGCTATCTTATACATTCGTTTATGGCTGACTAATTACGTTTTATAGCTGATGCAACAAGGACTTTACAAAGAAAACATAGGGAAGGGAAAAGGATAGGAGGGGAGATGAGGTAAGGCAAGGCAAGGCAGGGGCAGAGATTTCAAGAAGCATGACATCTTGGTCTTTCCTGACTTGATGGAGGACAGCGGGGAAATTGTTTCCCTCAACCTTGCTAGGGATATAATTTAATCTCTACACATCCCATTAATGAATACTGCAACTTTGATTCTTTGGTGTGGATGGAGACATAAACTCTGTGTCTTAAACTCAGTGGTCAGGACTAAGAGAAGTGAAATGACATCATTAGGCAACTTCTGTATTAACACCAGAGTCAGTTAAAGATATCAGTGGCATTCAGCTATTTGCTGCTGTCCCTTTTTTGGATATCTGAAACACTTTCATAGAAAACACAGGTTAAGAGTGAACTGGATGAAAGACACACGCAAAGTATGCCAGTCTCAGCTCGGTCTCAGCTGTGACTGTCAACAGAAAACGGGTAAGAAACAGCAACACCTTAATCCACTTTTAACAGCAGCAGCCATTGCCTGTGGTCTAATCCTTCTGTGTGGCTAGGTGGATGCCAAGGAAGATGTACATCCAGTTACTTCTGCCACATTTAATTTCTGGGCACTTTAACATTTTTTAAGTGAAGAATATAGCAACCTGAATGGAAAAATCGCTATATTAATGGCAAGAAGACTATCAACCATTTTATGAAAAATTAAAAAATAAAGGTAAAAAGACTACTGTCTCATTTATAGATGTACTTCAAAAATACATTTTCTTGAAGAAAACCCATTTAAGTATCTACTACCCAGACATATATTTGTCGACACAGCAAACATTAAGCTATTTCATATAAAGGAAAAGATTGCCTCGTTGTATTATCAGGTCAGATATATTGGAGAGCAAGTAGTCATGATTCAGTCTTTACAAACATGATGCTGCTTATGAAGTAATCAATCTCGATAGGCTATGCTAAAATGAGAATGCATTTAAGCAGAAAATAAAACATCTTTTTCCATTTATTTTGTTTGTTTTCTTTTAATGGAAAAGAAAGCAACTATCCTTTAATTTTACTATACCAAGAGAATCGCTCTGGCAGCCTTGAGAAAATTCTATGTAGAAGATATATAGCACCATAAAAATGTTAATTTATCCCTCACAAAGCCCACAAAAATTGCTGTTCCTTTTCATTTTTCAAATGTATGAATTCTTTATGGCTATTTCTACAAATGGTTCATGAGAGGAATTATTGTCCCATTGCTAGTTTTCAAGCATTTATTTTGACTAATCAAAATTGTAACTATTTTATTAACTTCTGTGCCTTTGATTGGAGAAATCCCCAAAATAAGAGCAATTTTCAGTAATGGAAAAATAATCTATTTTTTACTGAACTAAGGTGTACTTAATCAAATTTTCTATGAACATTTTTTTGCAGTCACCCTTGTAGGGGACTTACCTGTAAAATGCTAAGGCAAAAAAAAATTGGAATGCCAAACTCATTTAAAAATACCTATACATATCCTGCCAACCTGCACCTGGGAGAAAATGATCCAGTTGCTTATGAACCACTTAAATACAGAATAGCTTATGTGACTTTACAGGAACAGACATCCTGGCAATGAGATATATACTATTCTTTCTTGCTTAAACAAGCCTTCTACTCATCAATAATCTATTCAGTTGTAATGGGCCTGGCTACTTATTAGTTTTCTACTACTTAGTTTTTTACTACTATTTAGTTTTCTTCATATGGTACCCTGTTTCAGATTTTTGGCCAAAACAGTGCCGGTAACACATTAACGTTCTAGTTTTTGCTGAAGACTGTTTGCACAGCATCAAGACCTTCCCTCTGCCTCTCCAGCGAATAGATTAGGGGGTGCACAAGAGGCTGTGAGGGGACCCAACCGGGCAGATCATCCAAACTAACCAAAGACATATTCCATACCACATAATGTCATGTTCAACAATAAAAGGGAAAAGAGGAGGTTAAGGGATTACCCATCTTTTGCTCAGAAACAGGCTGCCCATAGCGGGTGGTAAGATATTGCCTTTGCATCACTTATTTTTTGATTGTTAAACAATTATTAATACTTCTTTTTGTCTGTTAGTTTTACAATGACCCCCAAGTTTTCTTTTTTTCATTCTTCCTTTCCTCTTTCCCTGTCCCATTGGGGGCAGGTGTGTGAAGTAAGCAAGTGATTGCATGGCGTTTATCTGCCCCACAGATAACCCACAATAGCAGTGTCTTCATCAGACACTTTTTCTTGTTCTGGATGAGTAACTTAAATTCCATTTCCACTTAAATTCTTGTCTAGAATGAGTGTTCCCAGATATACTAGGCAGATCAGAGAAGACAGGATGTTGCTGATCGGATCGTCTGGGGACAAGTCATATTCACCACACATGAACTACACAGTAGGTGCAGCGTGTGTGTGTGTGTGTATACCTCTACATCTACCTGAAGTTTTCAACAAGAAATGGTTTATAGCCATTGCTGTTTGTCAACAGCATGACAGCTTTCAAGCAAACTTGAAAAAAAACTTGCCAAGAAAATTAAATTTTAAAAGGACATATTCTCATCTGTCAGAGCATCTTCCTCCCTGGGCTTAAGCAGCAATGACTCTTTCTTCCAGTGATTTTTTTTTTTTCCCAATGCTTATTCATATATTTTCCTCCGGGAAAAACATGATCACACTGGAGTGATGAGACAAAATATTCTCAGAGGATCTTCTAAAACAGATTCTAACAGAAGTATGACTAACTCAGTGTCATCACCATCAGAGACTTCTGCAAGATATGTTTGCTGGGAAAGGAAAGAAAACCCTAGAAAACAGTCTCTTCCAATCATAAATACAAAAGGGGATAAAGGATGGGAGGAGGTTGATCTTACCCTACCAAATCTGGACAAACTGATATAAAAAACTACTAAAAAAATTGGAAAACCCAGAAGAATCTGTGAAACCTATAAGGAACTTATTCTCATCTAATTCATTTGGGAAACATCTGGGAAGCACTTGGGAAGAGACTGCATAAATTATCTAATTTAACTCAAGCAAAAAAGCATTCTGTAACTTACTATTACATAACAATAGCTTGCTCCTGAAAATGACTTTGAGAAAAATCATTCTTTCGGATATATTCCCAGAGATTCAGAGTTGCCTGGGAAACTAGCTGCCATGGGTAGTTCTTCTCTTTTCCGAGCAAATGTTGAGTCACATGGATTTTCCATGTGTCAGGTTTTGTTGCTGACTTTTTAAAAGCAGAATGTATCTGCTCAGCAGAGCTGGATCATATGGACCTTTACAGTCAGCTTTGCATCTGTGGGACTTACTCTCATCTTGTATTTGATGATGCTTGCATAAATATTCAGAATTAAATTTTACAGCAGCAGGACTAGAGAATTTTTCATTAGTGTTTTGATGACTGCTTTCCATTCACAATTGATTTGTTCTGTTATCTGTGATATCTATGCTAATATCTCATAAAAATCTATGCAAGCATTGATTGCTAAGAGTCTAGAAATCCACAAATTCAAGAGAAGTTGCTTGAGATTGAAATGCAAGAAAATCTATTTTTAGATTGAGCTCTTTTCTTGGCCTGTTGACCCTTTTGTGACCAAACACTGAATTTCAGTATCTGTCTGAATTAAATTAGAAAAAGTGTTACCTCTTCCACAGAAAAAGCCATATTAAAGTTTCTACACACTTCTCTTAAATGACTTGCAGACAAGTCAGGCAGCCACCGTGAAAGTTTCACTTTTTTAACTGTTACATTTGCTTCTGGACTGCTTGCTTGAAAACAAAACAGCAATAACTTGCCAAGTGAGTGTTGTTCACTGGCTCAGCAAAGGGTTTCATGTGTGCACCTCATACCACTACAACATCTTTTCATCAAATGCTGGAAAACAGCTCATATGGTTACCTGGGCATCTAGTGTGGTATATGATTTTTGAGGCCGTAGCAGACATCTGCACAGTGACAGCACACATCTTATGAGATGATGGTATCCTAAATTTGTACCTGGAGTCTAAGTGGGGTACTGCAAGGCATGTAATACCTTATTATGTCTATGTAGAGATATCTGATCCATCCTCTAGATTTTAAGCTTATAGTCAACTTCTAATGATATACTACCAGATACCTACTACTAGGGTTCCACCTCTAACAACAGGAACTGTGCTTAAGACAGAAATCTTTTTCACATTTGAAAACAGCTTCTGGGAAAAAAAAAAAAATTACAGAAAAACCCCAAGATATTCATATTGAGGCACATGAAACTGCATTAATTGCCTATTTTCTATTTCTTTCTTTCAAGAAATAACATTAGCCAAATCATAGTCCCCATCCAAAGTAAAAGCAACATTATTTCTCCTGCATGTGTTTGGAGGTCATTTAGTTTGACATATCATAACTACCAAAAGTAACTGGTGATTAAAAAAGAAATTAACATGGAGAAATGTAATTGCAGAGGTAAAAAGATCATTGTGATTTGTGTAAATATAATAATTAAAGAAACATTCAGTCTCTTATATCACTGTTTCAGTTCCTCTTATAGCAGTGGTAAAATAATAATATTGTATTTGTTAAGGCTACTAATAGCCACTGCTGTGGTTATTATTGTTATCGCAGTCTAGCCCTTATCTGAATAAGCTTTCAAACCTCATCGGTGAGAAATGCAATGGTACTGTAGAGCTTTAGTGCCAGCTGTACTGGAACATTTACAAGTGGTGGTGAAACATTCAGTCAATTTGGTGAAAGACTAATAATCACAAACTGTAAGTACAGAGAAGTTTCACTAAAAAGGCTTTAAACATACCTGAGCAATTATCTTCTTCACTTTCCTGTTCGCTTTCCCTGCTAATGGAAAGTATCCAAGGAAATCATATCCTCTTAAATTGATACTACACTTAAGGCTTACAAATAAATGAAAAGGTAAGCAGCATTTGCAAGCGCTTGTCTTCTCTGCTAAATCATCGGATGTCAGGCTGTAAACTGGGATAGAACTTCAAAAATGGATTGTAACCCCTCAAAAAGGGTGTTCATTATGTAAAAGAAGAGATCACAAATATTTAGCTCCAGTGACATCAATATTCTACCATTAATGCAGTGCACTATAAATGTTATTACACTCTATTTGTGAGCAATAAAATGGCTGGGAATGCTGAGTTTACATTCTCACATTGTGTTATGTCCCTGAAGTTTTAAGCCACGAGTGAGCAACACACTTTGCTTGCTTATTTAGTTCAGGTTCACTGGGACTCAAATATGTGCAGAAATACTTTGTTCACTTGCCTAAATCTCATTTTCAAGTGTATTGAAAATCAAGTTTAGATTTTAAGATCTTCGTAATGATTGTGAACATCTGCAGAAAATAATGCAATAGAACTTCACTATTGGGTAGGTATTGTTAGCTACATACCTCAAGAACTGCTTTCCTGTTGCTGGTATTTAGGTCCCGGATAGACATACACAGAGACAAAGAGCACTTTTCAAGCCAGATGGCCAAATCATTAGCAGCCAGAAATCTTTTGGTTTCATTATTTCCTTCAGATGATCTACAGTAATTACCTGACTTTATGCAGTATATGTGACTTTGAATTCTCTAATCAGAATTATTATTAGCTGGGGGAGGATAGAAATGTAATTTGTATAGGGTATTTGTTGTTTGGTTGTTTTTTTTTTTAACTTGAAAAGACTTTCCTTTTCTTCAGAGTTCTTCAACATGTATTTTAAGATGGAATGACTCACACTCTGGAGTTCCCATTTCTCACCCCGCAAATCTGGGTGACAGTTCAGAATAAACACTTCCAGATTGCTACAGATAGGTGAGATGAGTTCAGCCTGTCATAACTGAATGCATTCAGCAAAGTGGAGCCACGAAACTATATAACAATGAGGGCTTCCAAAACTATCTAATGTTTCCAACCAAATCTTGTTACAGCCAGGTACATAAACCATTATCCAAAGCATGTCAACATTTTCTTTTGACTTGAGAGACAAATATCCCAGTTACTGTTATGCTGATAGCTGCAAGCTGTGTCTAATCTTGCCCCCATCTACGTTATCACCTGTGGCTCCGTATTAGCAGCATGTGTGAACATATGTGGTCATACAGCTCAGATCAAGCATCAGTATTCTGTAGGAGACAATATTCTATATCCTACAGTGCCTGTAAGCAGATGGCAGGTTATGAACATATATTATACTTTCCCCTTAATACTCTTCTAGCTTCTGCATATTTTCAGCTCAGAGGATTTTCTGAGTCTGATGCAGTATGTCTGTTTGATAACATTTACTGGATCTCCTGTCAAAATGCTTCTCCAGTCTACTCTGAACATGTGTAAATGTTCTGCCTCCAAAATTCTCCTGGCACACCATCCCACTGGTCTGCCACCCACAGTGTGAAGGAGCACCTCTTATTCATCCTGAGCCTCGTTTCTGTCATCTTCATCTGATGGCGCCTAGTTCTAGTATTAGAAGAAACAGTGAGCAGCCAATTCCACAGTCTCTACATCATTCTTTTTGTCTTATTTCTTCCAGAGTAATTTCTTAGCCCTTCTCAGGAAGTTATTCCATATCATAATTACTGGTCTTCTGTGAACCTTTCCTAGCTTTTCTGTGTCATTTTTAAGGAGATTAGAACTGCACACATTAACTGGGGTGTGAATAAACTGTGGCTTTGTGCAGTGGAATAATTATGCTCTTTGTTATTTCTTTATTCCTTTCCTTGTAGAGTCAAATATATGATTCAGTTTTCCACTCCTAGCAAGCACTGAGCTGATATTTTCATCTGTCACAAACACAAGGACTTATTCCAATGGCACCAGGCAGCACAGACCCTATTATTTTATGTGTGGAGCAAGTTTTATTTTCCCCAACATACATTACTTTGTATTTATCCCCAAAGAACTAACTTTTTTTTTTTAAATTTATTTTAGATTTCATCTGCTGTTTTATTACTCAATCATTTTTTAAGACCAGGCTGCAATTCTTCACACTCAGCTCTCATACTTACTGCCTTGACCTTTGAATTCCTTTATTGTGTGCAAACATGGTCACCTCACTGCTCACTACCTTTTCCAGGTCACTTAAGAGTATGTTGAACATTACAAGTCCCAGTCTCTGTGGAATACCACTGGCAACTTTCCTGTATGTTAGATTTAATTATTTGTTTCTACCTTCTGTCCTATCTTTTAACCATTTATTTACCCATGGTAGAACCTGCCTTTTCTGTTGTTTAGTTTCCCCACAGGTGTTTTACATGAGACATTGCAAAAAGCCTTTGAGAATCCTAGCAGAGTATACTGAGTATATTATCCTTATCCACAAGTGTTTTGAGCTCTTAGAAGAACTCAAAGAAATGTATAAGACAGGACTTTCCTTTGTGGAAATAATATTGATTCTTCCCAAGTAATTTCCATTTATTCAGGTCTCAGATAATTCAGTGTCAACACAGTATTTATTAATTTGCAGGTTTACAGGTCTGTGCTTCCCCAGGTTCCCCTGAAATGTTTCTTTTTAAGGATTGTCACCACACTATCCTTTCTCAACCCTTCAGATACTAAGAGTTAGATGAGATACATTGTACGTCTATTTCAACCTTGAGTACTGTTGGGAATTGGGGGTGAATACCATCCAGCATTGGTCATTTGATAGTTTCATTCTGCTCCTACTTACCATGATCACCTTCCACTGGTACTGTTACCTCAGTTTCAGGAGATCCTTCATTAATCCCCACCCTAAATCCCCAAAATGACAGATTATATTAGATTCCACACTTACCTAAGGAAAAAGCCACCCGAAAGTTGTCTAGGCATGGAAATTCTAGTTTGAAAGTTGATACCTGACAGTAATTCACTGCCATAGCGCAAAGCACAATCCCTTTAGGAAGAAAAAAAAAAATCCTCTTTCCAAATATCTAGAAAGAAACAAATGCTCCAGAAAGTGGAAAAGAAACTAACTTATGAATTGACAACTCTTTGAAGAAGTATTGTTTTAATTCCATGCTGTACAGTTACTTTGCCTAACAGTGAAGCTCTGTTTTTTTATTTTCAATAGGACAGGCCACTCAGCTGAGTTTAAGAACATTCTGATGTCTTTGACAAGAGAAAGAAAAAAAAAAGATGTGTACCTAGGAAGAAAAATAAGGAGAAAAGCAAAGAAACAAAGCGAATCTTACTAACTATTAAAAGAAACAAAGCTTTTCTTCTAAACTCAGCACAAAGTGTTTTTCAGTATCACCCTTGTACAACTGTGCATCGCATTTGGCAAGATATAACTGTCAATTCACATTCAGGACACACATCTTCTATGTGCAAGATATAGTCCTATAATGAATTATGAATTCACCTCTTTCCTTCAGGGTTTGTTTTTTGGATATTTTTTTCTTGCTTTTAAATATTTATTGTAAACGGACTTGGAGAAAAGTGCAGAAATGTCAGCTATAGTCTGCTTTTTGCATGCTGGGGAAACCCTAGAATGCAAGTCATCTTTCATATCCCTCTCGCATCCTTCCTATTGGCCTTTGGAATGTCTTGGAGCCGACTGAGGAATTTTCTCACCCTCCGAATCATTTTGAGTCAACTGGGTTTGCTCTTTTACATTCCTGTCATTTCATATGGTTGCTAAGTAATGTTGTGGCACAAGCTGGCAGCCTCAGGAACAGGGATACTAGGACTAGTGCCAGAATTACCTCTGCTCCATAATAGAATAACGTGCTATCAGCTACTCCACTTGGGAAGCCATAGCTGTCACCTTAAAGTATTTCCTATTAGAACTTCCCCACTGTCTCTAAGTGCAAGTTCATCTTTTCCCTCAAGAAGCAGAAGTGATGAAACTTGATGTTCTGGCCTCAGAAAAAGGTGGAAAAAAGCAACAGATAAAATTGAATAAGCAGCATTGATCTATGTTCTGAATTAATTCTTCCCATTCTCTTAAGGCACTGCTTGTGTTTGACTGAGTGGATCAGGTTCTCTGACAGGGTAAACTGGGCAAGTTCATTGGCATTTCTGAAGCTCTGAATCTTTATAGTTGCTCTGAATTTGGCATAGAACTAGTGCAGGCTTTCACTCAGGCAATTGGAGCTTTGGATCTCGGTAACTGGGATGACTTCAAGGAGGATATCTAGCAGGCTGTTTCTTTCATGAGCAAAAATCAGACATTTCCTTTATAAAATACAGTTTGTTCACAAGTATAGTTTCTTCAAGATCAGGAAAACTCTACAGTAAGAAGAAACTTCTTGGCTTATAATTAAAGCCTCTGCCTAGTGAGTGCTTTGGACAAAAGTTTTATTCACAGGTAGGAGTTTTGTAGGTTTTTTTTGTGGGGGGTTTTTTTAAGGTTATGTTGATGACTGAGGTTATGCTTTCTTGGCTTTATTACTCCATGTGCTTCCCTGGAGTTTCTTTTAGTTCTTTGAGACACGCAGCAGGAACTAATCTACTCCTTGCACTGGTATTTCTTACTGAATCTCCTATGCACACTCTTTTTCTGAACCATTTGACTGTGAAAAATTGCTGGGATGAAAAACCACCTTGTTTGTGAATACCTGTTATAATGTCTCCTCCGTGCTTGCAGATCCATACTAATTTTATGGAAATTACAGAACATAACTTTGTCATATATGTTGATTTTGCAAACATACTAACAAATAAAATGCATAATTGTTTTCACTCAGAAGCCTAGGGACAGTTACACCTCTTTGCCAAAAGTCTGAACCATTCCTTAAAATTGTCCAAGGAGAGTTCTAGGTAATGCCATGCTTCAGCAAAGAGTTTTCCCAGTCTGTAACTTCAGTAACTGAGAAAAATACAGTTTGCTAACTCTGTTTTGGCCATTCCTGTAGGTATAGAGTACAGAAATTCTTCTAAGTAAAAAGTACTCCTAATCCATGCTCCATCTCTTATATACAGCACATTCAAGATGTCACTTTTCTCCTACAGATGACAGAGAAAAAAATGACTAACAAATTCCTACCATTCTTTCATTGAGCTCAATGTCCATGGTCACATTAACTGCTAATTTTCATCTCACAGTTCAGATCAACTTTTGGCCCTGTTATCTGTCAAGATGGGAGAAATGAGGAGTGGATGTCGATGCACATACCTCACACAGCAGAGAGGGCTCCCCTCCATCACCACGACTGCAGCGGCAATACGGTTGTTAAAAGCAATGTGCTTTTGATCAGGAATGTGGAGAACTCCGGTATGTTCTGCAGAACTAACCTACTGGTAGAAGAAAACCACAAAAACGTGGAGATTTGCAGCCTAATTTTTACTGTCTCTTTTACAAGTAAAACAAAATTTTGGGGTCTACAGAATACATGGAGAGCTGAGTGCGCTGCTTGACAGGTTCTGTGTGCATGGGTTTTAGATCCCTGAATTTGTAACAGTCAGCCATCCAGCAGCTGGGTAACACAGGTAGCCCTAACCTAGAGATGTATGTGAGATGCTGACAAAAACATTAATAAGGGAGTTTGAAAAAAAAAATGTTCCTTTTGTTAAAAAGAAAAATGGAAGTGGGGTACAGCAAACTGAAGAAAATGGTTTTACATCTTCAAAGAGCTTTATTATACAAAAGTATTCATAAACCAGTGTGAATTATGACATGTAACAATTGATTTTTGCAATAGAAGTGAAAATCAATTTAAGAAGCAAGACAAACATGAGCAAAATACAAAGCCTCATGGAAAACATATGGATTTTTTATTCTACATGGCTGTGCATTATGCTGCATTTTATGGCTGCCAAGGAAAACTCCCAAATGCTATCAGGGAGACAAAAGTAGTAATTTAAACTCAGCCTTTCAGAAACCGTGTGAGAGATTCCCTGGAAGGAAGTGTACTGTGATGTTCCTCTCACATCACAGTAAAAAGGCTTGAAAGCTAAAAAAAGATGAATTCCTGCAAACTGAAAAGGTCAAGAATTTAAAATAAGAGACTGTAGAGGAATCAAAAGCTGAGAAAGGAAGCTCCAAACACAAACTCAGCTGTCTACAGGCACCAACAGTCCTGGTAACTAACTATACTGCATTCTGCAAAATAAATTTCACAACCACTACTGAGTTGTTAGCTGAAAAAATGAAAATAATTTGTGTGTAACAGAAGGTTTGCATCACCAATAACAGACTGAAGAGTTTTTGGAAAATTTTGCAAAGACTATATAGAACCCAATTTATAGCTTTGCCTTAGCATCACAGTTGATTTTGTTGACTAGTTAAATGGAAGGAGGCTGACTAGTTCTGGAAGGATCCTACAGGACCCACATTAAAATTCTCCAGCATAATTTATGAATAGAATTCTAATGTTCAAAACACTTACAGAATTAAACCTTTCCCTTTCTCGCTGACCTGAGAGGATGCTTCTATATCGGATCTCAAAGGAAGCCCCATCTGTATTTGTCATTTAGCTCATGCTTGAATTTCCTTGACTGTGTACAGGTTTCCTCACAACAGTTCGTTTGCTGCAGCAGTGAAATGAGACTCAGGCTCCTAACAATGAGCCTGTGCTACTCCTGCATCTGAGTAATTGTCTTCAAAAGGGAATAGGGACCTTCAGTTTCCTCCTGATGCCTGAGTGATGTAGACAAGTCCAGCCATGGTCTGGAAACTGGCCATTGTGACTTCAGTTGCCTACCTCAATCATACTGATTTCATACAAAAAAATAGGGACTTTTTGGTAGCTTCATCTGTACTGTTTGGATGCCTATTTGTTAGTCAGAAAGAAAGTTGCAGCTCGCTAACTCTCCCCAAGCACACACTCTTGGAAGAAACAAGCAAATCACATTTCCATGGCAACGCAGTTTCCAGAGACTCTGCTGCAAACAAAGGTGAAAAGTGTTGAACACAGTTCATGGTACTGAATAAGCCAAGGCATGAGCTCTAGCAAGATACATATCTGCAGAGCTTAGCAATTTTACCAAAGAGTAGGGACAACTATTAGCAAGACTTGTTCAAGCCTATCCTGTGACTGGAGAAACCAAGCAGGGAGCTGATGAGGATCACAGCACTCTTCCTCACACTGGGGAGTTTTACCCATCTCAGGGGTTCAAGGCCTAATCAGTACTGTCTGTATGAGCTCAGAAGGGAACACATTTAATGCACACAGATGGAAGCTTAAGCTAGCAAAATCAGAGACACTGGACCTTGCAAGTCTGCCCCTACCCTACCTCTGCAGCATTCACTTTGAAAAGCCTTCTGTATTTATTTGGTCTTGCTCCCTCTTCATATTATCACCCTCTTTGTTATTTCTGTGATCAAACCCAGTATTTTGTTTTCATGCCTTAGCAAATCCCCTCACTACAGAATTTCTAAGCCTCTTAAAAAACAATTGGTGGCTTTAAAATGGCACTTTGAGCCCAAGGCTTTTCTAAGCTGTAACTCCCCTCCCACGCCTTTGTCTGTCCATTTAAATTCTAAGCTCTGCAGGAGAAGGTCCTACTGTACAGCTGAGTGATACCTGTCCCGGGGGAATCTCAATATCATAAACACACTCACAGTGTACTTCTCGCCTCTTCACAAGGAGAGGAAGGGTGGACATTGCTGTCAGTTGTTCCATCCTCTCCCCCTCTGCCTTCACCTGGCTTTGAAGGAGGAAAACGGATGAGGGAATGCAAAAACCTCACAAACACCAGGGGCAGAGGAGACAAGACCACAGAGTCTCCCCAGCAGACTGTACTAAAAAACATGTCATTTAGCAACGTATCTGATCTCATTTTCAAAAAAATACCAAACGTTGGTGGGTCTACTACCTCTCCTGGTAAGTTAGTTCAATGTTTAATTAACCTCACTGCTAGGAAGTTCATATTCATTTCAAGATAGAAAAGGACACGCTTTAGCTTCCAGTTGCTGGATCTTGTTATGCCTTTGTTATTAGCAAGAATGAAAAATATTTTGTACTATACATCTTTTCTATGCATAGAAAAACACCTATAAAGAGTCATACTGGAAAGTGTGTGTCAATCACAGTCGTTCAAGCACTGTTACAAGGCAAACAAATAATAATCATCCTAGACATAAATAATTCTTATATAAATTTTTACCCCCTTTTTTTTTTTTTTTGGCAAGGTGAGGGCCACAAAGGTTGATTAGAACCTTTGTTTTGATTTTTCACAGGATATTTAATATCACAGAGATCCCCTTATGGAGAAGCAAATGATTGCACTTAGAACAAACTGTACCAGTCCTCAGGTGACCTAACCACAGTTTGGCAGGGAACAGGAGTGACTAAGGTGTCACTGTCTTAATTCCTACAATGATAAAGAACTGCTTTGATAATCCTGGGAGATGAACTTTGTCTTATTCAATAGGTGAATGGATAGGAAAAAAAAAAAGGTCAGCCTACTCTGTAGGAAAATATCTTCCTTTCCTGAATGTGACGCCTCTTAAACCCTCAAGAACGTGGGCAGGACACATACCTGGCATCATTGGTTCATGTATCAGCACCAGCTATGGCCAAATTATTTTTGATGCTCAATAGAAAGAAAAAAAAACCCAAAGGAACAGTAGCACATATAATCAGCTGTGCACTAGGGAAACGGATTCTATTCACTTATTGAAACTGATCAGCTGAGGTCCTGAAAGATGATGTCACTTACAGTGAGTGCTCTGATCAGGAAATTCAAGGATTATCAGTTTATGGAAAGCAATGCAGGAAATTTTCCTCTTCCCATGAGCACAGGAGGAAAGAAACAAACAGAGTTTCCAAAACTCACAAATTTTGAGTTTTGCTGCAATATCCACCTTTATCCAAACTCAAACCACACACAGAGGCACAGTAACATGTCTTGGTGAAACTTGGTGTTAAAGCAGATCTTTGTTTACCAATACCAGACCTTCTTTAAAGGCAATCACTTTAAGGTGGATAATTCTTTCCTTATCCCCATGGTAATTGCCGTCACTGCCAGGAAACTGCATCTGTTTTTAAAACTGCATTTATTTAACTTCACTCTCTAGCCATCTTTTTTTCATTTTATGTATTTGTAAACAAGACTGAAAAGGCTTTTAGTTATTTGTGTCTCTTCCATGTTTAAGTGCCTTTCAAAGCACATAGATCAAGTAATCTTCTGACCTTCTATTTTAATGTGATTTTTTTCCGTTTCTTTTTTTTTTTCCTGCCTGCTGAGTCATTTGTTAGCTATAACTGTGTTTGAAGTAGGCATATTAGGTATATTTTACTAATGGTATGTACAGTCAATATCTGCCTATTCTGCTACGCTCTCCTATGCCAAAGGATCATAGAAATATTTTTGAAATTACAGTTTTTCTGCTAGCCATGTGTCGATATCAAGTTTTCCTCAGCTCTTTAGTTTGAAAGACTGAATTTCCCTCCTGCTGAGAGCATCTTTATCATTGAAGCTCTGAACTATTACCTCCGCTCTGAATGTATGAAAACACATTTTAGTGCATTGAGACCATTTAGCAAGGTAATTTTTGATCACTTTATAATAATATCTTGCCTTCATCTTTGTAAAAAAATCAGCCTTTGAAACATGCAAGCTTCACCAGAAAATGACAAAATCATCACTTTATTGCCCAGCTAAAATGCAGTCTACTTAAAAACTTATGCTGGATGTCCTTGGCAAACGTCTTGGAGAAATCCAAGTGCAATGCCAGCATGTTCTTCTTTATTATTCAAACCTGTAATGTCATGTAAAAGAAGAAAAGGATTGTATCAGACAGGACCAAACTTCCATGAAACTATCCTGTAGAGTTTTATCTTCTGCTTCTTAATTTACAGATCTCAAGAGTAAGTAGTATCAGATGACTTCATTTTGTATCGTTCTTTATTTCCATTTTAGTCTTCCAGTCCTGTAGTTTTAGGTTGATGCTTAATTCTTGTTGTTTGTCTTAAAGTGAGATTCAGCACTGAAGGAGGGATTAAGTTTCAAATCAAAATACCTAAACATAGACAAATGCATTTGAGTTGTTGTCTAAGTTCTCACCATAGTTAAATCAGATACAACCAAAGCAGTTAGGGGAGCAAGGAGAGCTATTCATCTTACCTAGACAAGGATTCAACTGTTTACATACCATTTTAGATGACTTACACCATTCAGTTTGGCCTCTCACAGATGGTCCAGAAAGCAATGATTTTTCTATAGGTCACGTATTACGTACCAGAAATGTCAGCCTGGTGCAAATGTATGATATATTGCAGGGCATTTCAAAAGTTACCTATGCTTAAACTGGATCCTGTTCCCAAGTGGCTGCTCAGCTGCATAGCTCTCTAGACTCCATGCCTTTAAGGTGTAGGGTTACCTAAAGGGTATATGAGGAATTTCTACGACACTGGCAGTTAGGACACAACCTCTGGGAGACATCTGCTCTTCTGGAGCAGCAGCTGAAGGGAAAGGTCTTTCAAATTGCAGTAAAAAGCCTGTTAGGTGGTCAGCTAAATTAAGCCTTTGATTTCCATTCAGCATAGGGAACACAGAAAAGGATACCTATCTCATATACGGACACCTAGAGATAGACACTTACGTTTGGATGGCTCATTTGCAAACTGAATCTCACCATCAGTGACCCTGTAATTATGATAGTATTTTCCATATCGATTTATTACGTTTAAAAGTTTGAAGATTTATGCTGGCTGAATAAGATACTGTGCCATGTTTCCTCATTATAAACCCTGATAAACCTTTTTTTAATAATCTCTGCGTGATACAAAGTGATGCATCATACATGTAGCATCATATCACTTTAAGAAAAAATTAGTACTTTTCTCTAGTGAGAAATCACAGATATTCTCGCTACAATTTCGCTGTTAGAACTCTTATTCATGAGCAGTTGAGCTCCAGCAACTCCCAATTTTTAGGTCTTCTTTTTCTTGTTTGATTTCTGTGTGGAACTAATCTTCCATTTCCCAGACAACTCTAACAAATATGTCCAACCACATGCCTAATGTAGACCTATTTAATTCTGTCTTTTACTGAAATTGACTCTCTTACACCTATTAATCGCAATGTTCTTTGAATGCCATTCCATCTGCCCTTATATTCTGAAGGTATTGAAATTAAACACTGTTTCAATTGCTGTAATGAATCTTTCAAATAAAATATCTGCTGAAAAAGCAGATACTTCCTCTCATACAGGGCTGGTAATTACGAACTATGTGCTTGCTGTGTAAGTTTTGCTCTGTGAAATGAACAGTCTTGAACAGTACACAGCCTTTTTCCTGTTTCTACATTAAGATTTTCTTTGATCAGTGACATTTTCTATTTAGCCTTTTTTTTGGCTATTGTTAGAGATTTTTGATTGTTTTCTGTATCCAAGATCAGAAATGGAAAAAGTCTTTGGAAGAGGCTAGTAGAGAGAGGTTTCATCTATTTACTCCTTGAAATGTTTACATATTGGATAAGTAACTACAGTAGAATTGCTTATATGAACTAAGCTCTGTGAGAACAAAGATCTGATCCAAAAAGGTGCCTAATTCATTGACACCAGTGCAGGTGCTTAAAAGTGAATTAAGCGTATCAGTCCTTCACCATTTATTTTTTGCATTCACTGAATAATTGGAAGGAAACTTGCTCTCCTCCTCTTTACATCTCTCTTGAGCATGGCAAAAGCTGGAAAAATCATTTGTATGGAAGAATAGTTCAGAAAGCTTTCATTACAGACTATGTATTTTTCAACATCAGTTGTAAAGCAGGCTAGTGGGAAACAACAGATGCTCCTGACAACATGGGAATGGAAAAGCAGGATCTGGTACTCTAAAAAACTTCCTTATATGAAACATCTTGAGTTGAGGAAAGAGAATCCTAAGGGACCTGCTGTTTTCCTCAAGCATCATCAAATGTTTTTTTCAGCATCCCTCTACAGTTTGGTTCTATTTTCATGCACAGTGTAACTTAGCACAGAATGTTTTACATAGGTTAGTTTAAGTAAAGAAGACATGCTTTTGTGTGGCCATAAATAAAAACAGCAAAATGAATACATATCTAGACAAAAAGCTAGACAGACAGATAAGTATGCACACAACATGGTTCTGCTCAGCGCCTGTGACTGATAACCATCTGAAATACAACTCTAGAATCCAGGGAACTCATTATTCCCCTGTGTAAGGCTTGTAGCTTGCAAGCCACACTAACTCACAAGACCTCAGCTTCAGAATGGTGTCCAGAGGGCACAGATTCCTCTTCAGCATAGCTTATATATGTCACTGTGCAAGGAAAATCTCCAGTTCTTGGAGACATGTCATACCTACTTAAATATTTCTTACATGTTTCTAATGTTGTCTCCTTGGAAACTGGAGTTTCAGCTTGTCTGCTTATCCCTTTCGCCCAAGCTCAGGTACAAGAAATCATTAGCAAGTTGAGATGCTGGTAGCTCTGACAGCTTCACATCATTAATATGTTAACAACTGTGAAGTAGAAAAATGTATGTAATTTTCTGCTTGTTCTCCTATTTGTCCTGCTGGAGAAATGAGTTGACGAAAGTAGCAATATTAGCTTTTGAATTCATTACCACTCACATATACGGAAAGATGTATGCATATAAATACAGATTTAAAAGGGCTGGTCTTACATGTTAGATGAGGGAGAATAAAGTAAGGAGGAGTCTTTCTAGCTGGTAAATTTCATAATAATTTATTAATGAATCAAAAGTTTCAGGAAACTTTGCATTTCATAACATTATGATACCTACATGTTCATCAACACAATAACATACAATAAATGAACTATTGTATATTAGATAGGTTGTGTTCAGAGTAGTAGAAAGGATCCCAAAAGAACATCTTTAATAATGCTCTAATTGTTACCATTCATGGATGAAGAGCAAAGTAATTGAAATAAAAATTCACCTAATTTAGCCTTGTGTTTTTGCTGAGTTCCCTTACCATCATGTTTTCCCCAAATGCCCTAAAATTTAGATGAAGTAATTGCACAATAATAACAGAAAGCATAATTTTCATTATGTCAATTTCATCTTGAAAATAAAGAGTTGAACATATTCTGTTGAATTCCATTTCTTATCCTAAACCAGTCAGTTATTCTCACTGGATTAACAATAAACATTTTACCCTCTTTAGTACAGAAATCAGCAAGTGCTGAATTTAAAAGTCTTTCTGTAGAAGTGATATATTGTGTTTTACACTGTTGATCCTCCAAGTATTTATGAACTTAGTTTACAATGCTTTATGTGTTACCAATTGGAAGACAATATTTTAAACTTTTGTATCATTCATTTTCTTTTCATGGCAATAGAATGTAATTACCCTGGGCACTAGACCATAATGCTTTTAAACAGTGTGCATGAATATTGCTATAAATACCTCTAGGACTTAGCTACATTCCCATAACTATGTCTGAAAATGTATATGTTAATGCTTTAAATTGATGTCACATTATAATCAGGCTGCCTCTGTACTGCCATACCCACATAACCATATGGGTTCTAATCCATAGCAGGTCTGCAATTCTTCCTTTCTCTAACTCAGTGTCCTAGCCTGGACATGAACCATAAATTAAAAGAACTGAAATGCATTAAAATAATTCCAAAGTTTGCTAAACTAATGCTAATTATTTTGTATTTAGAATATTAAAAGGATAATTAAATGTTACGTTTCCCTCTAGCACTGGTTATACTTATTTGTTCATACATGCAAATAAGTGACACCTAAACTGTTTACTTTCTGCATACATAAGACTGCAATAGTAAAGGTGCCATTAACTCATATGTGCAGGTATTTACATCCTGGCTAGCTCCAGTGAGTTCACTGAAAACTAGGATTTGACTCACCATTTCTTTTAGCCATGTAGTTTTGACTTAAGTCTAAAATTTTTAGTTTTGATGAAGAACACTGGTAATATTCTGGGTGTTTTAAAAGAAATTGGAGGAAATAATGAAAAGTTTTATTTTAAACCTCTTGTACAGATCTTACAGAAAGTAGTATTTCTAAAAATGTTAGATAACTTTCATTTTGATTACCTTTCCCAGGAAATTATTTTTAATTTAATATTCTATAAATTTAGTCTCTGTCCAGTTGGATAGATGTTAGAAACCAGATCACAGACCGCTTGACTGCATGGCATAAACATTGCAAGCAGTGAGCAGCAATGTTTATTGTTGCTACCACCAACCAATTTTGATGTAATTTGAGTTCTCCAGCTAAATTAGAGCACTAGGTAAGAAATTCTGTCCTACCTCCACAAAATTGGAAATTTTGATAATGTGGTAACTTAAAGTAGGTAGCCAGGTAGTAACATTACTGCTAAGTCCTGGAAGAGTAGATAAACTGATTAACTATTGGGGGGTTTTTGGGCACCAAAATATCATTTAAATTGGAATTTTGGTGGAGTGGGGGGCTGTTTACTGAAAAGTGTGTTCAGCTGCAAATACCCACCAACTGCTACTTTTGTGTTCAGGGGAATGAGACCTACTCTACACAGATTTTTTAAATAAGAAAGATTGCACTGGGAAAAAGTAAATTTCTTCATTAACCCTTCCTTGTAACTATAACATCTCAAAACCTATTTTGTACTAGTCTCCAGGCTTGAAAGGAAGTAGAAACTTAGATCCATTTTCAAAGGGCCACAGTGAGCTGGCATTCCTCTTTAAACAAACTGGAAACAATTGTGGCAGTGCTGACACAACTCTCTGTTGGGTAAAGAAAATTAAAAGACTTGGAGACTCCACAATGGCATGAAGGTAACTTCTAGAAGTCTTGGCTTAACTGAGAAATTACTAGACAAGAAGAGAAAATGTTAATTTAGAAAGCTTCCAAACACACTTAGAAATATGACTGAAAAGAAGGAGAAGTCAAAAAAACCCCAACCCATCTCAATTTGGATTTTTTGGTTTTTTTTGAAGACAAGGTGTCCCCCAAATCTGTTGCAATGGAATGAAAAGCAAATGCGAAGTGTTGAGACTGACGTTTTTAAGTCATGTAACAACACTAACTTGACAATGTTCAAGCATTGCTTTTCATGTAATTCACATCCTTTAACCACAACTGGTTTTGCCCTCTTTTCCCCTAGTCTCACAGCTTCCAAAAATACAATCAGCTTTATTGCAAAAGTGCAATCTTTCTCATCTAAATAAAAAGTAGTTATTGATTTTCTCCCGAAATTTTACATTTACAGCTTGACACCTCAAGTGGCTGAAGGTTTAAAAGCCATGTATGATAAAGTTAGAGAAACACTAGAAGTACAGGGTTAATTGTTCAGTGCCTTCACCATTATTCTAAGAAATAGACTAAAAAATTCATTGGTGAGAGTACTAAAGTCATTAGCAACACAAAAGTCAATTTTTCATAAATTAATAATGAAAGTAATGGTATTTGGTGTTTTCCAATAAAATCCCCAGCTGCTGAAAGCCTAATACTGCATGAGATTTCCAGATTTTCCTACTTTTAGCTCTGAGAGCAATAAGGAAAAGTTCATAACATGAACTCTACGGAATTAATTACAATAAGATCAGTGACACCCTGCCATTCCACCCCCATAATTATTATTTAATCAGCTGAATTTTAATCCAATCTCCAGAGGTCTAACTTGTGATTTTTTATTTAATTCTGGGCAATACAGAGTTACACTTTATACTTTCGTTATTGCAAACCTTTACTCACAGAAAATATTCCACTTAAGAGAAAAAAAAAAAAAAAAGAAAAAAAAGGTGGCTGTGGGGGGTTACTAAGTTTCCAAGAGAATGCTCCCTTTGGTTTTTGGGAAGTGGCAAGACTGAGGAGTCTAAAGGGTACAGTCATTACTTTAGGACAAACAGTAGGACAGATGAAACTGATTTATGGTCCCTAGCACATATGGCTTGTACTCATATCTTCTGGTGGGCAATGCACTCTTTTCTTAAACTTTGCTTCGTTGGGGGTTGCGGGGGGAGGTTACACTGAAAACTGGTGGGGCCATGAGCTTACACAGTGAAGCACCGCGCATGTGCTGTACTGTGGTTGTAACTACGTTAGCACTTCAGTGCGGTCAGGCATGAGCTTTTGCAGTGGATCTCCCAAAGGTCCTTACTTACTGCAAAGATGTTTTGTGTGGAGTGGTCTTAAGGCACTAGATTTCTTTCAGATGAACCTAAACATGCTCCAGGAATATATCTAATGCTCTCCAGCTCCAGCCGCTCAGTCTAAGGGACCAAACTAGGGCTAGTCTGAAATAAAACCCATTTGAAATGCTTTTGAGGGTACAAAGCCTTCAGCGTCAACTCTTTTGTCTGTGCATATCCACCTTGACGTGTCTGCACTGCTACTGAAACCCGAGTGTCCAACATGGATAAGCATTGCAATCTTGCCCAGCTGCCTGGAGGCAAAGGGCATGAGCACGAGCTCCAACAGATTCTGCAGAGCTCGTGATTCAGGCATAAGGATTGCAAATTTAAGATTGCATAGCCAAGACAGCCATTCTCCATGCCAGCATGAGCCCAGAAAGGTGGGGGTTATGTTTTACCCCACCGTGTGTCTGTACGATGTCTCTAGCATCAAAAACTACAAACTTGCAAAGTTTATCTACTTGCTCTAGACTCTACAGCAGTAATAATATTTGCTTTGAACACAACTGTTTACGATACTGTCTCATTCTAGAATAACACTGAAAATACAGAGATTTAACAGCAAGGATATTCCCACAGAAAGCTAACAGTGATATAATTTGGTGAGTTAACATGCCAAAACCCATCAAACAACATTACCACACGTAATATGAGACTTCATCCATTTTGTTGATCTTCAATTTCTCTGACACCTGAGGTCACAAAGGTGAATGAATGCCTCAAATAGTAAGTGTCTCTCTTGTGGAGTAAGATGCTACAGAAGAACAAGAATCAACATGGAGACTTGCTTGGAGTGAGAAACACCTTGAAGATGTTTCCAGAAATTCAGTGCCTTACAGAGCCCCATAAAGATGAAAATTATTCCCTCTCTCACTTCTCTAGAGATTACTTGCTTTAACGGCTACCTCTTCAACATTATTAGACCTATGCCTGCAAGCTGCCCCCCACAGCAGCCTGGAAACTTCTAAAACTCCATTTATTTTGAGGAATTAATCTTCCCCACCATTCTGCTCCCTGCTCCAATTATTTATCTGGGAAATATGTACAAAAAGATATCCTTAAAAATGAAGGGAAACAAACTCTGATAATGATATGAAGGAAAGACAAAAGAGATGCATATAAAAGCAAGGAATGAATGGTTCTATCAAAGACAATGAGCTTAATTCTTCACTGGCTAGCATGTTGTGAAGTTATTTACAGCTATGCAAGCAGGTATAAAATGCGACCAAATGGAAATTATAGCGTCTATATGCAATTTCAACTCACTTTGTAAATGAGTCCACAAAATGCTCGACAATGGAGAATCAAATACACTATCAATTTCCACTGCTGTCATCATACTATTTCAGAGATTCATAACTCTGGAAAATATATAGTTCTTTTTCATACCTGTACACCACAGAAAAACAAGCAAATATCAAATCAGCACAGAAAGAGTCTGTATATTAAAAATTATCTGGAGAGCAAAAGTCAAATCTCACCATATTCAAATAAGAATGTGAATAAGAAAACCTCTATTATTGCAGGTGCTAATGCCAAAAGAGCATTAGAACTGATCGCATTCATGTTTTTTCCTACAGGATACATACAGTCTTTTTTTATTATAATTTTTAATGCTCACTGGTAATTTTTAATCCTTTATCTACCTGAGCATATTTCTAATCTACGTACATATGGTTACTTTTAAAATTTGCATAAGCATGTAATTTCACAGTTCAAAGTTCCAGGAGAGTAAACAAGGTGTACGTGCATGTTATTAGTGTTTTTAATCCTAAAATAAAGAAAACCTACTTTTTAGATGAATAGTAAGCTTCTGAAGTCTTTTTTCAACACCTTGTACAACTTTGGAGAATCAGAGCTCAAAAACATCTTGCAAACACTTTCCATTCAAATGAGTATCAGAAAAAAAAGTTTCTGGCAACATTTCTGATAAACTTTTAGAAATCTATAATTATTGCCTGCCTGTAAGTTAGATCTTAAATACTAGAAAAAGAGATTTAAAGTTATGATTCCTTCTTGCACCTCTTCAGACAGAGTTCAAAGAGTTTGTGCCCTCAGCTTTCTACAGTTCCTTTAATGACCTTTACTGTAAAACTCCATTCATTTTGCACAAATGCTGCCAATTTTCATTCTGCGAGTTAATCCATGTCTCTTTCACGTAAAGAGCTCTACATATCCTTATGTGATCCACAATTTTCTTCTGAGTTTTACAGTGAAATTATTACAAAACATAATAAAAGGGGGGGGGCAAGAAAAAAAAAAAAACACATGAAAGATAATTTCTTCTGTTTAGTTCTAGAGTACTTGTTTGTTTGGATTAGCTAATATTTTATATTTTGAATACCATTAATTCAGATAAATTGTCTTTTTCATTTTATGGAAGGGATAACAACATTTGAAGTCTGGTTTGTTCAGCTTCTGTTTATTTCACAGCAGTGACACTGAATTAATTTTTGCTCTAGTTTTGGAAGGTCTTTGTGTGGAAAAAATATATGACTCAAAATTACAAATGAAGAACTAAGAGGTCTGGTTCCTGCAGGTCACATAAGAGGAAGAGATTTCAAGGAGTTTACAGGTCTCTGTGGCTTTGATTCTGCTTCAAGCCTCCAAAGAAGAAACTGAAGGCATGGTTCTATGAAGAGAAGTACAGTCAAAATTCCCAAAGAACTGAAAGGAGAAATTCTCACCAATGTGGACTCTCAAAATTGTAGCTAGCACATATTTACTTGTCTCACTCTTGAAGTAAGCAGGAAAGAAAATTGGCTGATATTTTACATACATGTGTACTGGGTTTGCATAGCAAGATTTTGGTTGCGGAGGGGGGATAAAGAGGTGGCTTCTGTGAGAAGCTGCTAGAAGCTTCCCCAAGTCAAATAGAGCCAATGTCAGCTGGGTCCAAGACAGACCCACCACTGGCCAAGGCCAAGGCCAAGCCCATCAGTGATGGTGGTAGCACTTCTGTGATAACATATTTAAGAAGAGGAAAGAAAACCTGCCCAACTTCAGCAAAGACAGAAGTAAGAATATGTGAGAGGAATGTTTGCAGACACCAAAGTCAGCAAAGAAAGAGGGAAGGAAGTACTCCAGCCACTGGAGCAGAAATTCCACTGCAGCCCACAGTGAAGACCATGGTGAAGCCAGACCTGAATCCGTATGACTTCATCTGTATAACCTGTGCAGCAGGTTAATGGGAGCAAATTAATGGGAGCACTTTTAAAGTAAAATAACTTGTGATGAAAACCAGACATCCTCAATATATGTGTATATGCATCAAGGTTTTTTTTGTTTTGCTCTGTTTTGTTTTGTGGGATAGCTCTAGCCTGGCTCCAGGGACTGAATGCTCATTTGCCATTGGGGTGCATTGGGTGAGCTGCTTTTGTTATACTCCAGTGAAAGGGTATAGATATAAGAAAATGAGTTGAAGATCCAGCACTGCCAGTTATTAAAGTATTAAAATGTAACCTGAAAGGTAGCCATACATGATTATGATGCTTGTTTGGGGCCCTCAGAACATAGGGTCCATGGTATCTTCTCATAATCTGGTATTGAATTTACTACAGAGGATACACAATTTCCCCTTTACATTCAGTGGTAATCACACACTATATTCATCACTACGCGCAGGCACCATCACATGCTTAAGTTGTGAGGCAGAGTAATTGAACTCAATGACATTTTGCTTGTGAGTTTTGGGGGATTTTTTTCACATTATCCTTGGTGGCTTCTTCTATTAGTTGCTCCTCTCTTCCAGTGAACATTTAATTTACCCATAAGGGCAATATTAGACGATAAGGACTGCGTGAACCTTTGTGCACAGCCACAAACACAGGTAATTCAAGCTAAATTTAGTGTGTGAGTGTAAGAAAGTGTGTAATGTTCAGTGAAAGTTAGTGTTTGGACATTTCATGATAAACAAAGCAGAATCACCGAGGGAAATTGTAACTAATAATAAACCTCTGCTGCTCCTTATTTACTTTTTTTTTTAATTGGTATTTCCTTCAGGCAAAAATGAGTCAGATGATGATGAAAACATTTGCCTTGGTATCTCTTCCTAAAGCCCACAGCCTAAATGTCAGAGCAGCTATAAAAACAAATCAAAGATTCACATCTCTAGCGATGCCTAGCATCTGTTGTTTTGTTACAACTCTTGCACTTATGAAATGAAATTAGAAGAAAACAAGCTCTCCTGGATATTCCCAACATGATTACAGTATTAAAAATAACATAATTTATTGCATGTTGTTGACTACAAAAGTTTTTCTGGTGTTAGCATATTATTGATGTGTACATGTATATACACATACATAATGGAGCATAAGCTATTATTGACTCTAATTATATTACTATTATTATTGCAGCTAGTTCAATAAGCTAAGTAATAGTTCAGTCAGTCTTGTAGCTGTGTTATGCTAGATGAAATATAAGGATGTTTGAAAACAGTGTATTTGTATATTTATGGTATTTGTGGTTAATATTGTTATTTACATAAGTGAAATTAAGCACAAATGTAAGTATTTACAGAATCCAGGCCTTCATAAGCTACTGATGTAACATAAATAGAGGATATGGATCTAGCCAAATAGGCACATTTTGACATGCATATATAGAATATTATTAAATAATTCCATATACATACAGTATCAAATAAATCTATATTTCTCTCAATCTGTCACCAATCCTGTGCATCTTTCTATTAGGATTTCGATAAAGTTTTATCCAAATGTGTTAATAACCACAAAATTATTTTTGGGTTTCACATTTTAATGATAACCCTACCACCACCTCCACATCTGTTTATGTAAAATATTACTGAGTGACTGGTGTTTAAACTGGCAGTTGACCAGTTCACCAGATGGCAGAACTCACAGCTATTCTGAGAGAAATAATGCATTCCAGAATGTTCGTTGCTTCTAAGAACATTAGTTATCTCTGCAATGCAATAGCTCCTATATAGTTGGTTTTTTTATATTTTTAAGGGTCACATTCTGCTCTCGTTTTCACAGGTGTCAGACTATAGTGATCATACTGACTTCAGTAAATTTGCTTCACTGTTTCCACAGTACCAGTCAAGCTTGAATCTGTTCCTTTATCTACCCAACCATCTGTCTATCTCCCCATCTCTTGACCCTCTCCCTGCCCCGCATAGGTAGACAGATACAATTGCACTATTTCAAGAAACCTTTGAAATAGATTTGTAAATGTTGCAATACTATAAAATGTAAAGGGCTGTGCTTTGTTAGAGGAGATTTTATCTGACATTTATAATTTTAAAAGGGTAGAAATATTTTAGAAATATCATTGTAACCCATGTGGTTTCTGGTAAAGCCAATTGCAAATCGTTAGTAGTTCTGGTATTCAGTTTAAAGCACCTAACACTCGGTGTTAATCTAACTCAGTGTTGATCTAACTCTCAGTGGTTAGGTATTCTAAAAAATTCATCAGAACTTAATCTTCAAAGTTGGGCAGAAAACATCCGGAAGAAACACAACATAAATTGACCCTTTAAAACATTATTGTCCTGAGTATCTGAATATTCTTCAGACATTGGTACTTATATACAACCTGAAAAAAACCCACCAAAGGCCTTTTTATAGATCTGCTGAGCAGCATGAAAGAAAATAATGGGTTAATTTACAGTACTGTTTCAGTTTAGAAGTGAGGTTTTTAATCTAATCTCAACCTCCATATCTGCCACATTTTGGAGCACAGAATCACAAAATCTTAGTG